>JANBPO010009603.1:90358477-90714693 GCA_024336825.1 Amorphophallus titanum | reverse complement strand
TAAATATGTTATAGTTCTTCAAAAAATACATCTAATAAAAATAAATAATGACATTTTTAAACTTATCGTGATTCTATTAGATTTTCTTAAAAAAATAATTGTTGATCCTGGAGAAGGTAGGTGCATATAATATGCAGCAAATTGAGAAACCTCCGTTCCTTCCCCACCCTACACTTAAATGCGCATACGAGACAGACAGGACTCCCAATTTACCCATTTCACGAGTTCTAAGGATACCACAATAACTGCACTGCTCCCCCGCAGATCCCTCAGTGACGGCAATCATTTGGCAGCGACGTCGGGGGACCTCTTCACAGGCCCTCTCCATATGGAAGTGAGGAACTCCCTCCTCCAACGTCCGCTCTGCCCGCCGGGACCCCGCAGCACCACCACCATGCATGGACACAGTGCAAGCTCAGAGCTGTATACATGCATGCCCTCCATGGATCGAATAGTACTGGAGCTGGCAGGGCCTTTGGGGGGACTCCGTCACTTCCATTGAAGCCAAGAAGCCACACTTGCAGGTGCTGGCGGGGGAGCGTTCGGTGCGGCGTGGGGTGTGCCCACTGCCGGCCGGGACGGGGCGCATTAACTTGGGGGCGTGAGCGGAGCCGCTGCTGCTATGGCTCTCTCTGCTGCATGCATGGAGATCCCATTTATTGTTAACTAACTCTGCTGCCCTTCCCATCGAGCTCTCTGAGCCATCCTCTGGGGGGATGTTCCCCTGGGCAAGGCCTGTTCGAAGCAGCGCACATGTCATGACCTCCATCAATCCTCCCCTCTGTCACTGGCATGTTGCAGTGTCGACGGAGCTTACGGGGACGTGAGCTGAACCGAGCACTGCAGATGTAGTTCTCCTGGGATCACTATAAGAGTGATTGCTTCAAAGAAGCAGCTTGAGATGGATCTGTGGTTCTAGAACTGTTGATTCTCGGGTCTATCAGACGAACGTGTATGTACGTAGCTTCACGATTTTGACAAACAGTAATCTAGGAACGTGAGAAAAGTGACGCCGCAGAGATCATTTCCCGCCATGCATGGTTTTCAGCAGAACTGCTCGCTTTAAATGAGGCGGGGTGCATGCGTTTGATGGAGAGTATGCCCTGCTCATGGATTCGCCAGAAGTCCCACTAAAGAGAGTGCAGGGTTCGTGGGCTCACGGCATCCATCAGGGTTCCTGGCCTTGTGCTGTAATAGATATTTTATAGCGATTACCATCAGTGCGGTGTAACCTGATCTTGTAATCTAGATGCTTCACTGTCCAACATCACTTTATTTAACCTGTTATTAATTAGGTCTTTCACTATGTGAAAAGATTAACGGAAATTAAAGAAATGATCTGTTTATGTACAACTTCTACTAATTAATGAAACTGCATGCATGTATCAGATAATTCTGTGCGAAACCGCCAATGGAACTACGGCAAAATTGAGCCATGCATAACGAAAGAGACGTCAATGTGCAATAGCTTGTCATTCTCAAATAAATAAATGAATATATATCTAAGTACTCACAAAATAATAACAAAAATTAGAGGAGAAACGACATAGCTTTATCAAATGAAAGATGCATAGTTATCTTGTTATTGCATATGTCATTCGGGGGTCACCTTTGGTTCATGCTTCATTTAGTCTCTTTCAATCATTAATGGCGTGCTGGCTCTACCAATTACTGAAGATGTAAATCGTTTACACCCTAAAGAATAACGGTAGCTAAAAGGGCGTCTTTTGTGTGCCCTGGAAATTAACAAGGATTGCATGCGTTTTCACTAGTCGAGGACTAGTCAAAAAGCGTCAGTAGGATGGGTTATGTTTTTAAATTAGGGGATCATTGCACAAATAACCCTCTTACAAAGATTATTATAAAAAATACCCTTTTTAGATGCATATTAATTAATATAATTTCACTGCCTAATTAAACATATATGCAAAAATGTCTTACCATTATGCATTGTAGATATCAAAAAATATCTCCTTCACCTCGTACTACATCTTTAAGATTTATTTATTAGGGAAGAACAGTCAACTATCTCGAGAAAACCTGCAACCATTAGATAAAATATTAGAAGGAGCCCGGTGAGTGATCCCATGGGACAACTCTCTAATGTTTAAGTTAGTATCAAGAGGAGTAAAAAGGAAGTTTAGAGAGAATGGGAGAGAGCATGTAGAATGGAGACGAAGCGTGGAGAGTGCTCAGAGAGGGGAAAAATGCTTAGAGAGACCAAGGGTGCTCGGAGACAGAGATCGGGTTGAGAGAACTAGGTATAGAACTCTCAATCTATTGTCTCTATATCGCCTGCCCTCTATGTCATGGAGTCTCTGTATGGGATTCTCTCTCTCTCTCTCTCTCTCTCTCTCTCTCTCTCTCTCTCTCTCTCTCTCTCTCTCTCTCTCTCTCTCTCTCTTATGCATTTTCTTAATTTCCCTGAATTTCTCTCATTTTATTTACTTATATTTCTCTTTGGAGAGGTGGGCCACTGGAGGAAGGGGGGTGTATCGGCGAAGGCAGGGGTTGTGTACCGGCGAAAGAGGGGTTTGAAGGGCGAGGTGGAGAGACCTCATGCAGGATGTGCACGAGGTTGCAAGCATACCTCGTGCACACTTGCACGGGGTGTGAAACATACCCCGTGCACATGGTGCACGGCGTAAGGGGCATACCCCGTGCACATTGTGCACGGAGTAGGGGGATACCTCGTGCACAGAGTGCACGAGGTTGAGAAGTGTACCCCGTGCATGTCTGCACAGGGTAGGGGGAGGGGTAGTTCGAGCAGGTTTTCAGAAGAAGGGGAAAAAAACGTGGTGGATGCAGGAATGGTTTCAAGGAGAGGAGAAAGGAGGATGGGCGTGCCGGTGAAGGGCGTACCGGTGAAGAAGTGAGGGGCTGCACCGGCGAAAGGGGCTGTGGGGCTGTGCCGGGGAAGAGCTTTTGAGGGCGTGCCGGCGAAAGGCCGCTGGGAGCATGCCGGCGAAGGAGGTTGAGGGGCTGGGTTCCAAGGGAGTGTACCGATGGAAGCCCGAGAGGTGCACCGGGCAAAGGTGCTGGCGTGTGCACCGGTGAAGAGGTTTGACGAGTGTGCCGGCGAGGAATTGAACAAGCTGTGCCGGCGAAGGAAGAGGTTGTTTATGTTGGCGAGGGAGTGAACGAGGTGTACCGGTAAGGGACGCGTGCCGCCGAAGGGTTGTACCGGCTAAAGATGTGCACTGGCCAAGGAGGTGTACTGGGGAAGTCGGGAGGTCCACCTCTCTGTTCTTCCTTTAAGGCCTTTCTTTTCTTCATTTCTTAATCCTGATACCGCTTTATACAAATTGTTCCTTCCTTTCACAGTTGTGATTATTCGAGGTGCTTAGTTGTCGCCCACTTCAAATCTCTTCGTGACGCCCATGACTCACTTACCTTAATTAAGGTGATTGATTAATTATCAGTCCATTTGTTTATTGCTCCCTTCGATTCTCATCATATTATTGTCTTTGGCAAAAATTCGACAGCATCTCCCCTTGACCCGGGCGTAAGGGAGATACAGAGAACGTGCCCACATGGAGTGGCGAAACCCGACCATTGGAGGTGGGCGTCTAAAGACGGCAACACCTTGGATAGAACTCGGGAAACTCGACGGGAGTAGCGAGGGGGAGAACTCCAAGACTAGCTATGGACACTGAGGGTGAGGAAGAAGGGCTGGTGTGCGGGTGAAGGGCTAACCAAAAGGGCTGTGTCGGGGAGGCCCTGAGGCATTGAGGGTATACCGACCAGGGGGCGTGCCGACGAGGGGGCTGAGGGGCAAAGGGTGTACCGGCCGAGGGGCAAGGAGGCTGTGCCGGCGAGCGGGCAAACCAGGGGCATGTCGTGGAAGGGGCGGCTGAGGGCGTACCGCTGAGGGGTAGGGCTGAGGGTGTACCGACCAGGGGGGCAAGGAGGCCGTGTCGGCGAGCGGGCAAACCAGGGGCATGCCGTTGAAGGGGTGGCTGAGGGCGTACCGCTGAGGGGTAGGGCTGAGGGTGTGTCGGCCGGGGGGCAAGGAGGCCGTGCTGGTGAGCGGGTGAGCCAAGGGCATGTCGTTGAAAGTGCATGAAGTGTGTGTGCCGCTAGAAGGCACTCAAGAGGAGGAGGGTTACGTCGTTGGAGGGCTGGGGAAGCTGGACTGAGGGCCAGCATGTAGTGCAATATTCCTGGATAGCCGGAGAGGGCTTAGGCTACAGAAGGGGGGAGAACATCGAGGAAGGGATGGAGGAAGCCGTGAAACATTTTCAAGAACCCAAACAACCAGAGACGGTGAGGGGGACCATAAGAAGGGAAACTTGCTCATAAAAAGACAAGGGCCGTGACCGGCCATGCATGCTTCAAAACCGGAGGGGAGGATACAAGTTGTGGGAAGGAGAAGAAGAACGAAGGAAAGACAAGGAAGGAAAGGTAGGAGCGCTGGGGTCGAGCAGGGATGACTACTTCCTGCTTGCCCTCATCTCCCCCGCTACATCTCTCTCCCTCTCTCTTACGCGCTTTTGGATGGTCGTCGGAGGGGAACCCCACGGCCGAGCTTCCTTCTTCTACCTCTCTCCTCCTTCTTCTCTTCCTTTTTGGCTCGCCTGTGTCGACTGTGCTTCCTGTATTCTTCTGTCTGTGTGTATCTCTATGTGTGCATGCGTGTCTGTTCACCGGTGAAGAGGCCCTTTTATACTTGTGGACGCACTTTTTTTTAAAATTAAATTATTGTTTATTCGTTTGTTGCGTTTTGTTAGTTAAGTGCGTGGGCGTGCCAGTCACCGAAGTGACGATTTATTCGGGCTTCACAGAAGCCCATGGTGCGCTCGATCTACACCGGGAGATATTTTTCCAGTAATTGATTGTCTTTCTATGTAGTTCTATGTGTGCCAAACCAGAGGCTGAGAACTCTTACTGCTGCGCCCAGATCCGGACAGATCTGATCGCGCCCTTCGTAGTAGAGAAACTTCATCATGTCGTCGACGTTCTACAACAAACAGCACTCCGATCGGGCGTCGGATCTTGGCATACCGGCCTCCGCAAGATCGCTGCACAGGGTGACCAACGTGGACAGAACCAAGTCGGCCTCCAATCGACTCACCCGATCGGCTCTGACTCGCTTCCGTCGCCTTTTGCGAGTGTGGCCCGTCAACTCGGATTCCAGCAACCTCAAAATTATAATTGTAGCCCTTTACCTCCCTGCGTGGAGTGGGCATTAGGTTCTAAAATTGTACAATTATTATTTGTGTGTATTGGGGTTGTCGGATTCGGCCGGGAATTCTTCCCCACGCGCTAGTCGTGGAGGTACGCGCTTTGTTCCTATATCATATTGCTGGTTTAGTATATTTTCTATCATACCGTGTTTGTGAGAATAGGACCGTTAGCTAGCTACAAATCACCGTGATTATGAGTTGAGAGCGCCCGTTCCTTAGCTCCAGTCGAGCACCGAGCTTGGACTACAGTGCCCTAGGCGACAGTGATTCCTTAACCGCTGCGATCTCACGTTTTCCTCGCAAGGGACGATCGTCGGGTTAGAGTGAGTTGCTGTTGAGAGACGTCTCCACCCGGAGAATGCCACGGTGGTCAGCCACCCGGCTTGTCTTTAGTGTGTTAGTACTGGCCGCACTTCGAGTCAGTCATAGGTCTTAGCCCAATCGCATCTCCATCCCGCATCAAGGTTGATTTGAACAAGTTTGTCAACCGTCACCTGGACACCATCCTCCAGCTCAAGAGGAGCGAGTTGGAAGTCAATGAAATCTTCTCCATCGGTACCAGCTTCGTGTACTTCTTGGTCTTCGAAGCTATTGGTCGACACTGACGGAGCTAGAGGATTATTGTTGTTGGGTTATGGCTGGGATTATTCTGGACTCCAAGTGCCTCGCTGACGGTTGCCAACTGGTGCCATCGAAGCTTGGTTGTGGTTGCCTACTAAAGCTGACAATGCTTCATGGCCATTACCCTAAGAACCTTCCTCATCGGGAGAGTTTGCCGGACTCAATTCTCTAACCGACTGGGAAACACTGGGAGCTTCTTCAACCCTAATGTCCTCGCAGGCGAGCGGTGAAGACTCTTTGATTGCTTGAGCTGGGGTACTGGCCCTGGCGGGGAGCGAGATTAGGATTTGCTCTTCCCCATCCCAAGAGCTATCAAATTTGGTGTCGACATTAGCTTGGTCACTGACTGGCTGCGCCTAGCCCATGACATTGACTGCGTAGTAGACCCAGAAGTCCAGGTCTTGGTCGTAGCCGAGTCCCCTGGTATCTTTATGGGGGAACGGGGGTTGCCCCTGGACTTGGGAAGGGGTCAACAATAGGTAAAAGTATTCACGCCATGCAGAACCTTGCCATTGAGGAATATGCTACTTGAGGCACATCTCCCGGATATGTGGTGGAAAGTCATCCATCACTTGGACCACTTCAGGGGTGTTGTCGACTTGTTTGGACCAGCCGAAGTCGTCTTCCAGTGGGACTTGAGGGACCATGTATCCTTTATAGAACACAATGGGATTATCCCAGTTAGCCTTCTCCTTGCTTCTGCGTTGCCATTTGTAGGTGACGACAAATGTCGTAAGCCACTCAACCTTGTGCTCTTCTGATGCACATGCGAGCTGGATTTAGTCTGGCAGTAGGCATATGCTTTTATTAATGGCTCAGCTAATGAGATTAGCCTCGAAGTCAATTTTGCACCTCTCAGGGCAATCTGGAGTTGACTAGGAGCTGAGGCGTAGCCGATGAAGCTTGGCCTTCTCCTCGTCAATAGAGAAGAGATCATCCTCATCTTCCTCCGAGAGCTAGCCATTGCTTTTGCTTTTAATTATGGGATATGGACTGATTCCCTAGAAGTAGAGCACAACATCGGCAAGATTATATTCTACTGGAGTGAATGGCGGCAGGTCTGCAAAGGTCGTATGTTGTTCCCCATCCTTGGCATAGTTGATGCATTGATGGAGAGTTGATGGGACGACCTAGTTTTCATGCAGCCAGGGTCTGCCTAGCAGTACTTTGTAGGATGTGTTGGCATTGATGATGTAGAACGTCACCTTGGAGGTGAAATCATATAGCACCAGATCGACATCCACCCGGCCAAGGACATCCTTGGTGTCGTAGTTGAAGCCCGATATCTTGACTGCTTGAACCTTCTGGAGGTATGGGGTCAAATATATTCTTGATGATCTTCAGCAGCATGATGTTGACAATGGCACCGGTGTCCACTAGGATCCAATTTACCTCATGCCCAACAAGCCAATGGGCTCGCAGAAGCCTTCAATAAAATGCTATGCACACTGCTGGCAAAGACTGTCAAGTCTAATAAAAGGATTGGGAAGAAAAGATGTACAAAGCACTTTGGGCTTATCGTACGGTCTATAAAACCCCAACCGGTTGCTCACCATTCTCCCTTGTATATGGGTCAGAGGCTATGGTGCCATATGAATTGGAAGTCCCTTCAGTGCGAGTCGTCATCCAGCATGGTTTGGCTAGCGACGAACAGACCAACATAGAAAGAAGATTGGAAGAGCTCACTGAGCTCGAAGGAAAGTGTCTTCGCGCGCAACAAAATATCTAACTCTACCAAGCTCGCATGGCTCGTGCTTTCGATAAACTAGTCAAGGGATGAGAATTCAAGAAAGGAGACCTAGTAATTGTCAAAAGAAGAGAAGTAATAGCCTCCAACCTTAAAGAGAAGTTGGTTGAAAATTGGGTCGGACCATATGTCATTCGCCGAGTATATAAAGGTGGTGCCTACGTCCTAGTAGATCACAAAGGAGTCATCCAGTTCTCTCCCCATAATGGAAAGCATATGAAGTTGTACCACACAGCTCAACCGGCGTTCCTAGAAAGACTGAAACACACCTTGGTCCAGTGGCACTTCGCCCTGGCCAAGCTCTCAAAAAATGCAACATCGCCATTGCAAGACCTTGCGTCCAAATCGGCGGAAATCTATCCTTTACATTAGCATTACCTTCTTACTAGCAAATAAACCCATCTTGGTCTAGTAGCACTCCGCCCTGGCCGAGCTCTCATAAAATGTAACATCGCCATTGCGGACCTTATGTCTGAATTGGCGGAAATCCATCCTTTGCGTTAGCATTCTCTTCTTGCTAACGAATAAACCCCTTTTTGGCGTAAGACTTCGTGTCTCGGCCGACTCTCTTACAATATCGCTATTGCGGACCTTACATCTGAATCAGCAAAAATCCATCCTTTGCGTTAGCATTCTCTTCTTGCTAACGAATAAATCCTTTTTCGACGCAAGATTTCGTGTCCCGGCCAACTCTCTTACAATATCGCCATTACGGACCTTACGTCTGAATCGGTGAAAATTCATCCTTTGCATTAGCATTACCTGCTTGCTAATGAATAAACCCATCTTGGTCTAGTGGCACTCCGCCCTGACCGAGCTCTCAAAAAATAATAATAATAATAATAATATATACAACCCTGCCATCACGGGCCTTACGCTCGAATCGGCATAAAATCTCATCCTTTGCACTGGCATCACCCCTTTACCAACGAATAAACTGCTCTACTGGCGCAAGGCCCTGTGTCTTAGCCAGCAGCTATCTACCCTTGCCAAGGGTCAAATATCACACTTTGACCTGTCAACATTCTCCAGTCATATGTTAAAAAAAAAGAAAAAAATGGGGCTTTAAATAGAGGTGCCCCGCCGACCTTGTTCCTACATCAGGACAAGGGCAAAAGTGACTGTAACCCGGTTGTGGCGAAAACCTGAAAGGACGTTGGAGGTAAAATTGGGTATCCCACCACGTGAAAACCCGAAAGGGCATGTGGGCAAAAGCAAGAGGGGGTTGGCTTCGGCGAAAATACGAAAGGGCGCTTGAGCCAGTAATGTGGTAATTTAAAAGTCCCTCTTCACCCTAACCCTAATGAAACTCTGAAAAGGACGATCATCACAAGTCCAGCTGGAGAGCCTTTCTCTACAAACATACATTGACCCTTGTCATCATCGATAAGATCAGTCAACATCCCATTAACTTGGACCTTTCGTCCTTGTTAACGAATAAACTTTCATTGCTTCGACATTTAACCAATGTCGACGAACAAGCCAAACCAGTGTTCGACCCTTGTCATCATTGGCAAGACCGGTCCAAATCTCCCTCAACTTGGACCTTCCATCCTTGTTGATGAATATACCTTAGCTTCGGTATTTAATCAATGTCGATGAACAAACTCATGTTCGACCCTTGTCATCATCGACAAGACCAATCAATATCTCCCTCAACTTGGACCTTCCATCCTTGTTGATGAATATACCTTTGTTACGGCATTTAATCCATGTCGATGAACAAACTCGTGTTTGACCCTTGTCATCATCGGCAAGATCTGTTGACATCTCCCTCAACTTGGACCTTCCATCCTTGGTGATGAATATACCTTTGCTTTAGCATTTAATCAATGTCGATGAACAAACTCATGTTTGACCCTTGTTATCATCGACAAGATCGGTCAACATCTCCCTCAACTTGGACCTTCCGTCCTTGTTGATGAATATACCTTTGCTTTGACATTTAACCAATGCCGATAAACAAATCGTGTTTGACCCTTGTTGTGACGACCCAGAGCTCGAGATACCGATATACCGATAATACCGACATACCGATACCAGGAACTGGGGAAGCCTGCAGGCGGCCTCATCTCACTCTGCTCCTCCTCCCGTACTTGTCTCCTCCCCGCTTCCTCGTTCCTCCACTGGACGGAAGAACCGGTAGGGAAGTCTCCTACCGATCCGCTGTGAGCAACACTCCGGGTACCACTTCGTGATCCACCTACTGCACTACTCGGAGCAACACTCTGGCTCCTGCTGCTTCCCGCCCCCTTTCCCATAAGTCGGAAGGTGTCCTTCAAGCCGACAATAGTGCCCTTCATCTCAAGTGTCTGGGATCAGAGCTGGTCCCACTCACCCCTTAGCCTCGCCACATCAGCCCGAAGCCGTGCCACCTAACCCTCATCCGCACTTGGCTGGGTCCTCTCTCCTTGGAGTCGCTCCTCCTCTCAAAGGTGAAGTACCTCCGCCACCTCTGCCTGAAGGCACCCTGCCTCTGCTCATAAGCGCTCTAGCTCTGCTCGGGTCTGCTCAGTCTCCGATCTAGCCCGATCTGCCTCGGCTATCGCTGCGGTCAGCTCTCCCGCCTGCAGTTTGCATTTGCATCATAGTCAGTCTAGGCATGTGCATAAATCATAAAGCATTTAAATTTAAGTTTCTTACCCACTCCGCGAGGGTAGCCTCGACCTCCTCGGCTCGAGCTACGACCTGGGAAAACTCCGCATCTCACTCAGCCTATTCCCCTGTAGGCTGTGAAGAGGAGGACGGTGCATCTGGTCCGGTCCTCTGGGCTCCCTCGGCCCGCTACACATAGAAGTCAGTTAACCATCATAAATATTAATGTTCATTTAAATCCAAGTGTTTTAGAAAAGCTCACCAGAAGTTCCAAAGCTATCCGGTACTCGTCTCGTTGACGAACAGTAGCATGGAGTAATCCCTCGAGCTCAGCGATACTTCCTTGTGGGTCTAACTGCATTTAGAAGTTAAATGTCAATGCATATAGAGGTAAATCATACAGATGAATAGAATAAGTTTGAGTTTAGAGTTCATACCGATCGTCGGGTGCCGCGGAAGACCTGGTCGCCGTACCGCTGGCCGTAGGCCTTCAAGTATGCCTCGTCACTATCAGCCTGCTCAGTCACTGCTCTGCCCTTCTGCTTCCAGTCTTGGATATATTTCCTTGCTCGGCTGCTCCAATCTATGTCACCACTGATACCTTTTGAAGATTTCCCTGGGCGCTGGTCACCCCGGTGAGGAAACACTACCTCAGGTTGGCGTATGCCTTGTGTCCTCATGATCAAGCGGTAATGTAGTGGCTCGATTACGTTGATGCAGTGTAGCCAGATATCCCATCCTCCATAGGCCAGGGAAGCCTCCACCCATGGCTGTCCCTCATGTCTCTCATCCCGGTATGGTGTCCAGCGCACCTGAAAAGGCCATTTCTAAGTTAGCATTTGTCAACATATAGAAGCATATAGAAGGGTTTTAGTTCAAGAGTTTACCGATGCATGCGGGAATGAGTCGATATCATCCTAGATCACTTGGGTCAACCTCTTGATCGACCCTGTATCTTGAGCTACATTCCACCGCCTCGCGATGGGAATCCTCTCCGGATATAGCTCGGTCCCTCCCCCAATCTCGGGCAGGTAGAGGAAGACCCAAATCTCCATTTTAAGAACATGTGTCATTATATAGCGGTCATACGCATGATTAAAAGCATTTAGAAGCATTTAGAAGCCTTTTTGGGCATTTACCTGCAGAAAAGGCGAGAAGTCGCCTAGCATAGTCACCCGGTCTGTCGCGCTGAGTGTGTCGAATAAGATGGCCAAGATAGCCGCTCCCCACGCATATCTGCCCACTCTACTCGGATCCTCCAGCAAGGGTAGGAGCCTACAGTTGATCACGTCAGTGCGGGTCTGTTGACAAATAAAATATGAACAAGAGCAAGATGAGACCGAAGAGAAGATTAATCTAGAAATGAAGATTCCAAGGACTCTCACGGAGTCAGAACTAAAGAAGAGCCGCTGCTACCGACACTGTATCCAGCTGAAGCCCTTTATGGCCAGGATACTGTCTGGCATTGTCGTCATTCTCACGACATTGCTGATTAAACCATACCAACCTCTGTACAGTCAACTGGCTGATGAGACCGGCCCTCTGAAGGTTCTGACGGACGTGAGAAGCCAAATGAATACCAAAGCATATGTGGCAATCATCAAAGATAACAATAAGACCTGGTCAGTACAAAGAAAGCTTAGATGTGACAAAGGCCCCAAATGGGCCCGAAAGATTAAAGCCCAACATGACTATAGGGTGCGAGTCGGGAAGCCTCCTCCACCTGCCAGAGGCGCACCGAGAAGTCTCCGAAGTGCGCCGGGAAGCATCCTCTGAGAAGAGAAGGGATGGGGCATATAAAAACCCCTCTCCTTCACTTACAGAGAAAAAAAAAGAGATAAAAAATAGGTAGGTGGAGAATAGATAATAGAAGAAGAAAATGAAAGAGGCATCTTCCGCTAAGCCGGCGAAATAAGGGCCCCCATTAAGGGGTAAAATGATGAAACTATACTCCTTTCCGAAGGAAAAGACTAGAGCTCTTTTTGAGTGGGCCCGTGAATATGACAAAGTGGTTCTTCCGGAGCCGAAGAAGCCAGGCGATGTCGAAAGAAAAGATGATCCACACTTCTATCCTTATCACCAAATGTTAGGGCATCCCATTGAGGATTTCTATATGTTCAAGGACACTATTAAAGGCCTGATCAAGAAAGGTGAACTACAGATAGGTGAGTATAAGGTGGACTCACCGCGCCCTCATCAAATACCTGTCCTTAAAAGAGCAGCCCTATGTAGTACCACTGCCTCAACTGCTCCTCAAAAATCTGGCTGAAGTCGATGTCTAGCAGGCCCACATAGCTTGAATGCAGATGGTTGCCAAAAAAAAAGAAATGGCAAATAAAAAAAGAGGGAAAAAAAGAAGAAGAAAGGGACTAGGGGGCAGCACCTCCCGATGTCGAACCTTTGCCATACGTTGGTGGATACTTCAAGAGACCAATAAACCCTGTCAGTTTTGCCACTTCGGTGACACCGACGAATAGACACCTTACCTGGGCCTTACGCTGGGGACAAGAAAAATAAACCCCTTCTTGTGTCAGCACTGAACCCAGTGCGGACGACTATCTCAAGAGACAAATAAACCTTGTCGGTTCTACCACCTCAGTGACGTCGACGAATAGACACCTTATCCGAGCCTTGCGCTTGGTGGGAAAATAGACCCCTTTTTACGTCAGCACTAAACCCAGTGCGGACGGCCATCTCAAGAGACAAATAAACCCTGTTAGTTCTGCCACTTCGGCCACACTGGCGAATAGCCATCTTACCTGGACCTTACGTCTGGAGTAAGAGAATAAACCCTTCTTTGTGCCGGCATTGATCCAGTGTCGACGAATATCCCAAGAGACAAATAAACCATGTCGGTTCTGCCACCTCGGTGGTACCGACGAGCAGACACCTTATCTGGACCTTACGTCTGGAGAAGGGGAATAAACCCTTCTTTATGTCAGCATCAACCCAGTGCTGACGAATACTCTAAGAGACAAATAAACCCTGTTGGCTCCGCCACCTCGGTGACACCGACGAATAGACACCTTACCCGAGCCTTACACTTGGGATAAGGGAATAAACCCACCTTTGCGTCAGCACTAACCCAGTATCGACGATCACTCTAAGAGACAAATAAACCCTATCGGCTCCGCCACCTCGGTGACACCGACGAATAGACACCTTACCCGAGCCTTACGCTTGGGATAAGGGAATAAACCCACCTTTGCGTCAGCACTGACCCAGTACCAATGACCACTTCAAGAGAAAAATGAACTCTTTCGGCTCCGCCACCTCGGTGACACCGACGAATAGACACTTTATCCGAACCTTACGCCTGGAGTAGGGAAATAAACCCTTCTTTACGTCAGCACCGATCCGGTGCCGACGAATATCCCAAGAGATAGACAAACCTTGCCGGTTCTGCCGCATTGGCGATACTGACGAATCAACATCTCGCCCAGACCCCTCCTGGGTCAAAATGACGAATACCCCTTTTGACTTGGACTTCCTGCCCAAGTCATCTGAGCCAATAAACTCTGCTCTCTGTCCCTTTGGGTGACGCACATGCCCTTTGACTTGAGCCTTTTGTCCAGGTCAATCTTCCTCATGGAACCGCTAGACGGGGCTACGAGGCTTGCGTGGTGGAGTGATTCCCTCGTCTCTCCCCTGGGGAGGCGAGCACTCTCCTACGTGCCTCTACAGATCCGACCGAAGCATTCCTAGATCGAGCTATTGACGCGGACTCGTATCCCGATGAAGAGTAAGGGAAAAAGGGAGGAAGAAAGGATGCGTGGACTAGCATGCAAGACTATGTACGCAAATGATCCTTCTATTCCAAAATGAGGGGATACATGTGCTTCGGGGCATACCCCTGGGTTACATGTCAAAAAGGGAAGAGAAGAAAGGAGGAAGAGGGAGGAGCGGAATACAAAAGGAGGGTCGAGGCGAGCGGCGCTCAGTCGATTCCCCGGAAAATATCTTCGAGCAGGAGAATGCCGATACAAGGAAAGCTCGTCATGTCGCTTAATCAACCCCTCTGCCCCTTGAGGTTCCCCAGCTCCGCTTCTATGGAGGCCGCTTCAGCCCTGGCAACGGCGAGCACCTCACCTGCCCTCTCAACAGTCGCCTCGGCCTCGGCCAGTGTGGACCTGGCTGCAGCAAGATAGCCTTCCAGCTCCTCAATTCTACCCCGGAGGGCATGGACATCCCGGCGACCACCCTCTAGAACTTTCTCGAGCTGCTCCCCACTGATCCGGCGCTCCTCCAAAGCTTGCAAGTATTCGCCCTACCATAATAAGGATTTTCTAAGTTATTTATTGCTTTGCAAATAACAAAGTCGAAGAATTCAAATCCAACTTCAACTTGCAAGTAAAGATCTTGAGAACGAATTCTTCTAGTGGCATTTCCATGATTTTTTATGGTTTTGAGTATTTTCACTTTAGAACTTGTTTTCACCTACAATAGCATTATTCTATAAATATGCTAGCAATTGAATTTGTAGAATTTTTCATGAGCTTCCCAATGCCACAAACCATATCTGAATTGGACATTATCTGAAATTTTGAACATCATACCCATTTAAAATGACAATCTAGAATTCTGATGGACTGGGAACTGCTGCATCTGATGCTGAGAAGGGGACAAGACACTGGGGAATGGTCTGGGCTTAAAACACCTGTTGTGGAAAAGGGGCATTAATGCCAGAGTCATTTACTTTGATTGGGGTGTTTTGCTGTTCGCATTCATTGAAATGTGGGGGACTGTCCATGTTTGTCAGAATGTCAGCAGTTGTCCACGTTCATTAGACAATGATCTTCATTGGCGGAAGCCTGTTGAAATGTCTTTTTGAATGATGGTTAACTAAGTGAGTTTACATCCAAAGATTGAAGAGTGTTGAGTCTGAAATAAATATCTAGGTTCACCTTGTTTCTTTAAGACACAAAAGAGTAGGCGTCTAAAATAAATGATCTGATTAGAGAGTTTAAGCATTAATGGTTGTGTCTGAAGATCACATATAAATATAGTATCAAACCCTTTCTTGTTGTCACTTTTTACTATCATACCATTTTAAATCGGTGATGTTTTCTTTGCTACAGGGAAATTGATTGATGTATCTGAGTTCTGCAGAGATAATCATGATCAGTTAGATGAAGCGAATGACAGGTCTGGAGAATCACATGATGAAAATAGTGAAGAAGGCTTTAATGACGTAGAAAGTGATGATCAACAATTGACAATTGACCTGGAAATGGAGGCAGATATTGCGAACAAGGTTCTTGATAAGATAATCAAAACATCTGCAAAGGGTTCATCTCCTAACAACATCTTGGAATCGTCTGAGGATGCTGATGAAGTACAAAATTCAAGGAGCAAAGAGGACCAGTTATGTCTTGATCCTATGGATATAAGTAATGATTCCAACAGGAAAAAACAAATGTCCAATGAATCAGGAAAGAAAGACAATGATCTGGACAGAACATTGTTCATAAGCAATCTTCCATTTGATGTGGAACCAGAAGATGTGAAACAGAGGTTTTCAGTGTTTGGTGAGGTGCATTCGTTTGTGCAAGTTCTCCATAAAGTCACAAAGTATGCTTTCTGTTTTACATGTTTTTCTGCAACTTTAGATGCTTATGTTTCTTCATTTTCTAAGAATTCATGACTGATAATTCACATCTTAATCACTTCAAACAAAAGTTAATCTACATCTTAATGTACTATTTTCTATGAACTTATGTGTTTTCTGTTTTACTTATTGAAACAGGAGGCCTAGAGGGACTGCTTTTCTCAAATTTTGTACAGCAGATGCGGCAAAAGCAGCAGTTTCAGCAGCAAATGCTGCCGCATCTTTGGGCATTACAATAAAAGGAAGACGTCTTACAGTCATGATGGCCTTGGACAAAGAATCAGCTCATAAGAAGGAATTGAAGAAAAAGGCTGAGGTTCATGATCATCGAAACCTATATCTTGCAAAGGTCAGTCTTTCTTTCATTCTTGATTTGGTATTCAATTGGACATAAAATGTGATTTGACCTTAGGCATCTACTCCTGAGTAGGAAGGTGAGATCCTTGCTGGGACACCAGCTGCTGAAGGTGTATCAATGTCAGACATGAATAAGCGTGCAAGGTGAGATTATAAATTCTCTTTTACATTCCACTCTTAATTCATGTTGGATCCTCAGCTCAGTATGCTGAAGTCATAATAAGTATTATCTGGTTTATTAGTTCGGTGAGTGGGTTCCAGTAATATCAAGCTGTGGTCCTTTCTAATATCTCTCAGCTGCTGCATGCGCAGCTGACACTGCTCGGGCACTTCTGCTATGTGACTTGCAGGTTCCTGAGTGTAACCATGGTCATACATCATTTTTTAATCTACCTTGTGTATGTTATTACTTTTTGCAATCCCCAAATTCTTCTTATTTATACCTAACATATTCCATCCATTGACCTAAATTTCTCGTAGTTGATGAGTATCTGGCAAAGGTGAGTAGGGGGAGGCAAAAGAACTGAGACCATTTGGCAGTTGAGAGGCTATCTTTTTGGTCATATAGTTGAAGAAGAGATGTACACAAAGTCTAGGAGACTAGCCTGATCTTTGATTTGTGAAATGGAAGGGAAGGGAGGGGTTCACTGGAGGTGTGGTTCCTATGGGTTCATGTGTGGTTATAGCTAATTCTATTACCCTGTTAACCTTTAAATTGATGGATGTGGGTGGGTGAGACAGAGAGAGGCTAATATGCCCTAATGTGACCCCTGGAATAACAAAATAAGAATCTAGAATGGGTGGATCAGCCAAAAGAATGGATTCAGATCAATAGATGTGGGTGGGTGAATATATCCCAATTTTTACTACCTTGGTATGAACATCTCCCACTTTCGGGTTGTTGTGAAGGCTCTTAATATTCTTAGAGTAGCATATATAGTGGTGGTCCCTGGGAGGGTGGCCAGGTTTTAGCTTGATGGATACCTTCCTCTGGCATTTTTGTAAAAGTTTCTTTCTGTTTAACCAAACTCTAGTCAGCCAACATCGACCAATTAATGCAACAATTGGCTGATCCACTTCTGATCTGGCTGGTTTCAATCCTAGTCGGGCAGATTCGTCTGAGTTAGACTGATTTTGGTTAATTTTTTCGACGCTGGATGGACACTGTGTGCAAATATGACATAGCTACGCACATTTAACATCGGTAACGAACCCATAAAATTGATGCAAATAAATGCAAGCATTCCCACAATGAACTAATCAAAATAATCAAATGATGGATTGACAGCAGTTGGGAAACTGCCACGAGACAGGGTGCAGTTCCAAATTTAATGCATCAAAGTGATCAAACTACATAGGCAAACAGGGAAAATAAGGTCCTCACACTATCACATCATTCGACGACAACATATTTCAAATGTGGTAATACGTGCTACCTCTCTCACTCTCAGTGCATCACAGTATCAAACATAATGGAAAAACAGGTTGTGTATTAAGATTTGGAACCGAGGTCCGATGTCAGTGTGTTCAGGGAGAGAGCTACCGCCTTGTTGTTGTAAGCACAGTGGGCTACATTGCAGGGAGGAGGTGGCATTGCAGGGACGTTGCTGGTGTTGCTGGACTGGCCTGCACACTCGAAGTGGGTTGTCGGGCCAGTGTCGGGGGCCTTTTTCTGCCGTTGTGGGCCAGGCAGTGCAGGCCAGGGTGTCCACCAGCTCCAGGTGAATCACGGGCTGCCCAGGAGAGGGTGCTGGTGTAGAGGAAAAGGGGGATGATGTGGTATGAGGTGGAGATGGGTGTGTCTGCTTTAATTGAAGGGGAGTGAGGCGTGGTCTTGCAGGTCGTGATAATAAAACAAGGGATTTTTACATATTAGTCCCTACAAATTTAGTGAATTATCGATTAGTCTCTCGAATCTGATTATTATCTTAAAAACTCTTACAATCTTCAACATTTTACAAATGAATCCTTGTAGTTTGTTTCCATCCAAAAAAAAGAATATTCTGTAAAATATTCCATTTCTCTCTCTCTCTCTCTCTCTCTCTCTCTCCCCCTGGGATGGGAAGGGGAGGAGGAGGATCAGCTACGTCCTCTCTCTCTCTCTCTCTCTCTCTCTCGAGTGGGATGGGAAGGGGAAGGGGAGGAGGAGGATCAGCTACGTCCTCTTCTGCCCTTCTGGGTGGCGCCCCTCCAGCTGCGCCAATCCCTTGCCTCATCGCCTCTAGCACCGGTTGTTCTGACATTAAACCCTCTGCCGGTGTGTTGCCACTGTCGATCTCCTCCATTGGCCTAGCTCAGTCGGTTGGCCCTCCGTCGACCACCTGCCCCAGCCTTGGGCCCCTGCAACCCCAGCCTTCCCCCTCTTGGAGGTCTCCTATCCACGCCCAAGTTCCTCCAGCGGGACCCTTGGCCACGGCATCAACATCCCTTGATGGGACAGCTGTGGAATGCGATACTCTGTTTTTGCTTGGTGTTAGCCCCCCTCCCCCCCCCCTCATGTGTTGGCGATCAACAACCTCCAACGCCTCACAGTGGCTCTCCTTCGTCCACCGCCGCTCCCTTGGGTGTCCTGCCACTGGACTCAGGCAGCCTGCCGTCGGCCATCGCCGCCGCCGGCAGCCCATCTCCGCTTGCTGCAGCTCCGGCCGGGTACGTCACCAGGAGTAGCGCTGGTGGGCTGCCAGCTGCCCCGGTCGTCTCCCCCGGTTTGCTGGCCTCTGCAACTCCTCCGGCGTCGCTGCATGCCGAGCCCAGTGGCGCTACCCCACCTCCTGCCGGTGGCCCTTCTGCGGCTGGTCCTCCGTCTGTGGCTGCTGCATCGTACCCATGCCCTTCAGATGGTGTTGCACTTGGCGTGCACGGGACCTATCCCTCTGCCCGTGGCGTACCCAGCTCTGGGCATCCTCCTGCTGCTCCTCTGGCGAAGTCACCCTGGGTTCTCGGTGGGCTGCATGGGAGTGCCTTGGACCCCCCAGCGGCCTCCCTTGCCCCTTCGTTTCCCCAAATCATCCTGCAATCCATCTCTCCACCGTCCCTTCCCCTGGCGGTTCACCCTCCGGCCTTCACCGACTCTGCTGACCCCCCTGACGGTCCACAGCTTCCTCCTCCTGGTGTTCCCGTGGCCACCCACTCTCATGGCAACGGCACTGGTTCCTCTGCTGGGCATGTTTCTCCTCCGCCCTCTTCGTCTCAGACTAAGGGACGTGCGGCCCGCCCGGGCGCTCAGGAGTGTCCGTGGGCTACCTTGGAGGGCGCCCGCCACCGTCCGAGCAAGAGACGTCCGAGCATCATCCCGTTTCCTCCCTCTCTCTCCCTCCCCCTCCCTCCCTCTATCACCGTCCGAGCAGGAGACGGCAACGCCTCCGGCGTCCCCCATCCAACCCACCCCTGTAGTGCTCCCTCTCTCTCTCTCACACACACACTCACACTTAACCAGGGGTAATTCGATATTTTACTTTCTCTGAGTATAAGTTAACCATAGACACTCACACTTAACTAGGGGTAATTCGATATAGCGAGTGCTTCTTGTTTTGGGGCATCTTTGTCCCTTCGGGAGCCACGTTAGGTGATGACTTGGTCATACAGTTGCTGATCGCGTCGTCTAGTGAGTCGTGTTAGTTCATCTAGGTCATAGGTTCGTGTCCACATATCGAGTCTCGTAGTCGTCCTGCATCAGCTGGAGGGGAGTGCGGGATATTGTTCGCCATTAAGGCAACTTGTTCACTTTCACCCTTAACAATGTCATCAAAGAACCCACCATGGGAATTGGCGGATCTCTATGGCTTAAGAGGGGGCCGCTTAGAAGGTAAGACTCTATGCGACAGATTAGCCTCTTGAATGAATTACGTCAGCATCTCCCCTTTACTTTAGAGCATGCCGAGAGCGATATCGGATATCCGTCCACGGAGTGCCGAGACAGAGTCCTTATGATGCAGGCATACCAAGGCCCGGGAGCCAACTGTGGGGCATCATCCATCACTGAGGCAATTTATTTCTTTTCCCCTTATGTAATGTCGGTGGAGAACACGCTATGATAAGCCGCGGATCCCCTTTGAGTTTACAAGGGTAAGCTAGAGAGGTGTTTGGGCTGTAGGGATATAAATCCTGTTATTGTAGCTCTGTGCACCATGATTGGCTCTGCCTCAATCTGCCAGGAGATCATGGGGAGAACATGATTACCATAAGAGAGGTCAAAGGCTGGGGAGAGTTAGTGTGAGAGGATGAGTATGGTGACTGGATGCTTAACATGGCGGCATGGGCTTGATCCGGTAACTGACGTAGCAAAGGGGGGCATACGGCGGCCAAGGATGAAGGACTTGACTCGGTGGCCAAGGGAGATGGGGTGGCGGATAATGCGTGATCTTGCAGCCAAAAGGGCGCCACTCGGAGGCCAAAGGGGAGTGATTTGTGAGAGGGTTGCAGTGGCATGAGTACTGTGGCTACAGTGCCACGTGAGAGGGAGCTGGCGGCTGGCACTGTAGCTACAGTGCATGGCCACCGTATCAACAACTTTGTACACTGAAAAGGGCCAGAGAAGATGGAATTTAGGGGTTTTTCAGCCTGGGAGGTGGTCTATTTGTTGCTGGAGGTAGGATACAAAGGCCAGGGAGTAGGAAAACATGTGAACATATTGGATTTTTGGGATGCATGGGTGAAGGATCCAACTGATACCACGAATAGAGTCTGCTGAGCCATAAAAGGGACACGGAGCTATGCTATCCCTTAGACTAGTGAGCAAGTGATCTAGGGGCCATGTGATTACTTCACAGGTCCCTGGTCCCTCCTGAGGGGTGTAGTGTGGAGGTGCTGGACGAATCTGGTGGTTTTAGGAAGCAGACAGATGAAGAATTAATACGCTAACACGGTGGCTGACACAAATAGAGTGGTAGACTGAGCAGCAGCAGAGGGGACTGCGAACTATTCCTAATTCACTGAGGAGAAACTAGAGGCCATGCGATTATCTCACGGGTCCCTCGCATCCCTCCGAGGGTTGATAACCTACTAAAGACTACTTCACGAGATGAGAATCATATCCATACGTACCCACTCTCGGGAACACACAGAGGCCACATCTAAACAATGATGTACCTCTGGTGGCCATTGGGTTTATTTGGAAAACTCCAGAAAGGAATTGCCTAAGGATTATCCTTGTTGGTAATCCCCCATCTACACAATGGGCCCCTTTCTGAAATGAGAGTATAAGGACAATGTAAGGGGTTTTTCGTTTGCCTCAATTGGCCTTCAAAGCCCAAGTGAACTCTAAGGATTATCCTTGTTTTCTTCAATGGTCTCAACCTCCCCTGTAATTGTGCCCCTAAACCTTTGCCCTGTTGATAGTCGATATTCCTCACAATCTTCCATCCTTTAGAATGGAAAGGGAGAAATGGCGTTGGCACAAGAAGCGGCTTTCTTTGTGTTGCTGGGGCACGGCAAGGGTCACTCACATCCAACAGTGAAAGAATAGGTCTGTGGGTCAGCCAAACAGAGGGCAAAGAAGTGGTATTTACCATAGGAAGGATGGGCATGCTAAACACTTTGACAATCCATCCCTTGTATGAAAACTTCAAGCATTGGTGGTTGGAAGAAGGGATGACATTCATTGCTTCTATGTAGGGATGACCCAATATGCCTTTGAATGTCGGGTCCATGTCGAGGATGTGTAACTCTGTGGGAATCACGGCATGGCCCACTTCTAGATTAAGAGTAATCATTCCCTTCGGTGGCCTTTTGCTGTTATCATACGCCGTGACTTTTATCGTCGAAGGCCTTATTTATTCTATGTCAGCCCCACATAATTGGAGGGTGCTTATGGAAATCACATTGATTGATGCACCCATATTGATGGGGACATCATTTACCCCCTCCACATTTTTCGAAGCCCGGATGGATCGTCATCATGTACCATCGTGATCTTACTGCATACGTTGTGAGAGAGCTAACCATAGATTAACCCAAAGTTTGGACCTTATTCCCTATAGGTCTCCTATCTCGAGAGAATTAATCCTAAAAATCAAACCATTAAAAGGCCCACCAAACTTTGAAAAATTAAAAAATTAATGATCATATCAACTTGATTAATCTTGGTTGAGCCCTCTCATACCCGTATTGTTTATTTGGGCTTGTTTTGGCCCATTGGTGTTGTTTATGTTGCATCTGCATCATTCGTAGTGATTGTGTTCATTAGGCCCATTTAGGCTAGTTCCTTTTTTTTAATCTAGTTGATTAGTCATATTGTCTTAGGTTTGTTTCCCCTTTGTATTTCTATTTTCTTCACTCTCTAAAGTCTCCACTTTTCCCATGGACCATTCTTCCCCTATGAGGTATTCCTCCTCTTCTCCATTTGCTATCCCCGCATGGATTCCTCCTCCCACGCAGGCCCATCACCGCATTCATCTAGCTGGCCTCATCTCCTTAATGGGCCCCCTTTCTTCAATAGGCCCACTTCTCTTAAGGGACCCTCTTCTTCCACCTATGCTGCTGCTAGCCCGATGGATCCTTATTCGTATGATCCCTCCAGGCCCGCGCATCTTTCTATTCCTAGAATGGGCTTTCCTTCTTCTCATTACCATAATCCTAGTCCGAATTCAAACTCCCTTGCTCAAGTTGGCCCGCGTCCTTCTCGATCTCTCCCCATCGAGGAGATGATCGCTCAAGCCTAACGCTAGCTTGATGAACTGTAACGTCTAATCGATCCTCAAACTTCTTTGAGTGTCCCATTTGCATTCCAGGGTCTACAACTTCCACCGCGATTGTAGGTTCCTACATATCGTCGCTATAGTGGAATAGGTGACCCCTACGTGCACTTGACGGAGTTCGTGTATGAGTCGGCCCAATTTCAGCATGACCAACACTTGATGGCCGATTTGTTTGGTCTATCTTTAGAGGGCCCAGCTCTGGATTGGTTCTTTACATTGCTGCAAGAGCAGGTGGTGAGTTTTCAGGTTGTTCAAGAGAAGTTTCTTCAGCAGTACCAAGACCAAGTGGGACCTAAGTATTCCAAGGTGGATTTGGCAAATGAAGCATGATGAGGAATTCTCGACCTTTGCCGACCATTGGCGTCATGTAGCCGCGCAAGTCTCGGGGCATATTCCTGAGGGAGAGCAGGTCAGGATGGACATTTCTAACGCCACGATTGAGCTTAGATGTCTCTTAGCCCTGAATGACATCACGTCCTAGCAACAGCTTTACAACTGAGCCCGCTTTATCCGCCAACAAATTTCAGATTCCCTTGACTCCACGTCTCCTTCACCTCCCACACCCGCACACACCTCCTATCCGCCATCCCCCATAAGTCAGCCCTCCGCCACTTATCCCTCCGCAAGTCAGCCTTCCATCCCCACTTACTCACATACCCCCACATATCAACCTCCCATACGCCAACCTGTCGCCTTCCATAGTCAATCCTCTCCACCCTTGGTCAAGGGGATTCCACACCTTGAGTAGGTAGGTGCCATCCACTACATTCCCACTCCATGCACGCTCACTAGCCTTGCGCCCGTACCTATGCAATTGCCTACACAATCTCCACTACCATCCCCATTACCTCCCTATACACCTCGGCATCCACCTTGCCCAAAGCAAGTTCCTCACCCTCCATTGCAGGAATCCTTTATAGATATCTTCAGGGCTTTGATGGCCACTCGCACATTCCAACTCCCTCCAGTTATGCTTTGCCAATCTACGGTCGAAAATTTGCTCCATCTTTGTGAGTTTCATCGTCAACAGGGGCATTTGGTCTAGGATTGCCCCGAGTTCCAGGAATTTGTTTACGGTCTAGAAAATGGTAAGAGGATTGATTGGGCTATTATACATAAAGTTATTTGGGATCTCCACAGCCAGCAGCAGCAACAACAAGTGACGCCCAGGCAGCCATCCCCATCTCAAGACCAGGGGCACCCTTGTGATCCCTCGGTTAATGGAACACCCACTCCGTTACCTATCGCTTCCTCTATCCCATCTCCTCCACCTGACCAAGCCCCCGCTCAGGCAAATACCCCCCCTTCGTCCTCCATCTCCACTAACACTCCTGGTCCCAAGGCCGCTCGATGTGTCATAATGATACGTCGAAGAGCGCCGTAACTTGCCACTTCCTCCACTTCACCACCGCTTTCACCTTCTCCACCTCCACCTTCATCCCCTCCGTCAACCACATCACCCCCTTTTCCACTTTTGTTACCCTCACCACCATCATCATCTCCATTACCTTTGCCACCCATTTTGCCATCCTCATCTGAGCCTGAGTAGGCTAAACCCACACCTACACACCCACCATTGCCCAGACCTATCATCACCCCTATCCCCTCGCCACTAGCATCACCTGAGGCCCTGCGGCCCCCTTCCTGTAATGCTAATTGCGCTATCTCTTTGCAAATGCATGAAAATCACACTTTAACACCGAGAATGGCAGTCACCTTCAGTCCTCGAGTCGTCGAGAGCCACATCAAGGATGGCTACCTTACCGTTCCCCTTTGCTTCAGGATCTTCCCTCCTGTGGTTGGCTTCCCCAACTTCCTCGGGGTGGCATTCGTCAACATCCTGGATGTGGAGGCTTCTGACGAGCTCAAGACCAACACTCCCATCCAGGGAGCCACTGAAGCTGTCGCTGGCCGAGCTCCGGCCAAGGACAACAATGGCATCCCGGCCAAGATGCTAAGCTGCAACGTGCACCACGTGCACCAGGCTGCTGGTCCAGCTCACTAGGGGTCGGCATCTCACCGGAAGAGGCTCCGAAGGAACAATGCTGGCGCAACCCGGGGGCGCCGAATCTCCAGCTCCAGCAAGTCCATGACTGTAGGAAGCATCCGAGTCCATCTTGATGGACGGAGGTTTGAAGTAATCCCAGATCGTATTGTACCCACTGTTCCGGTCTGGAACTCCTTTCAAGGATTGGAGAAGATGAAAGAAAAGGTGATGCCCGCTGTTTCGGCCGCAACACTGAAGAACACGCCGGTTCACAAGTCGGCCAAGCTCAAGCAGGTCTGGATTCCTAAGGAAGCCCAGACCACTGCACCCGTTAAAGCAGGACCCAGCTGCATTCGCCCGAGGAGGGCTCAACGAGCTAGAAGGGTCGAAGTGGCGACCCCGATCTACCAGCTAGCATCTGCTACCCCGGCACTGCCAGAGAATGCCCATTGCCAACACGGTAGGCGCTGACACCAGGCCACTCGCCCGGAGCTTGTGGCTTACACCCCGACTGCTGTTCCCAGCATGCGACCATCACCTGCTCTGCCGGACCAAGAGTGGGAAGGGGTCGAGCAAGCCATGAGGAACTACCTCCGAGGCCCGGGGAGCACTCCTTTGGGTTGTCAGAGACTACTGGGGGCAATGGCCTCCGCATTCCAAGAAGAAGAAGAAACCTGACCCGTGCCCAGTGCATGGTCGAGGAACCATCTGAAGGAGTTGCACCAGTCCCCTTTATGGGAGGAAGCGGAGCCCTGACGATCGGTCTTCGACAGGTTGGTATTCCCGGACAGACCGTCGAGGAGGATGACGAGAAGAAACAAGAATTGGAGAGTTTACACCAGCAACATGGCAGGGGTGTTCAGTCGATATGGGGCTCTGCCCACTGACCCTGAAGAGGTGGTCAGACTCGCCACAAGACCCGGCCCTCTCACCAGAAGAGGGAGAGCAGTGGGCGAAGTGGCAAAGATGGGTGTTGAAGAAACCTCCCATGAAGAACCTCCTGTGGCCCTGGCTGCCAATGTTATCACCACTAGAGGCACTAGTGGCGGGCCCTCCACATCATCTGAGGACGCGCCGGTCGAAGAAGTAGGGGAAATTCTCAATCTCCCCACGAACGACCCCGCAATGTTGCATGTGATGCAACAGTACTAGCGGGAGATTGAACTGCAGAAAAAGTAATTGAACGAAAGGAGTGCACAACCCTCGACATCCGAGTAGACCGAGGTCTTGCTCGAAGCACCCGGGGGCAATGGGCAATCTTCAGAAGCACCTCCGCAGGGGGCAGCATTCCCACTAATGCCCAGCTACACCGGGGGCATATTCCTACAGCAAGCACATCGTGTAGCACCAGCCTCGCCGCCGATTTTGCCTTCTCAAGGGTCTCCTATGGCCCCACAGGTGACGGTGCTGACTACTCCGAGGGCACAGCCAGCCCACTTTTACCCGAGCCCAGTCGACCCAGCCACGGTCAGCCGGTTGATGCTCCAACAAATGATTAACATGAAGCTAACAGAGAGGGGCAATGGTGATCAAACCCCCTTTGATGTCTACTGAGTATCCTACCTGGCTCATTATACCGCCAAAAAGCTACCGGTTGGCATTACCAAGCCACTGAAGTTTGAAAAGTTCAACGGGCAAGGGTCTCCCAGGGAGCACATTGCCTATTATGTGAATGTCATGGGGGATTTGGCTGCTGATGAAGCTTATCTCCTGAAATTCTTCGGCTCGACACTTACTGGACTTGCCTTCGAGTGGTACTCGAGCTTACCGCCCGAGTCTATTGCTGACTGGCCTGACATGCAGAAGAAGTTCAAAGAAAGATTTTATATCGCCAAAAGGGAGATTACTATGATTGACCTATATGCCTCCAAGCAGAAGACAAGCGAAACTGCTTTGAAGTATATCAACAGATGGCGGCGCCTCAGCATGAGATGCAAGCGGCCACTACACCAAGAAGATGCAGTGCAGATCTGCAAACAAAAATTGAAGCGGGAGATCCTCGAAAGGATGATCGGGATTGAAATCAAGTCCTTTGACCAGGAGGCTCCCTCGGAGGGGAGGTGCGGGGCCCAGGAGCAGTGGAGGGGTCCGGCCGAGGGGGTTCCAGGGGGCAGGCCACCGAAAATTGGCTATCGGAGGTAGGCGTGGTACGAGGGTCGGTCCCACGCTGATAAGTGACCCCTAGATGCTGGACGGGAGCGAACTCCGCCTCAAACTACTCTTACTTGAAAGCGACATGGTATGCATCCTCCAAGGTGGTGACATTGCGGTGGAATAATTCGTATTGATAGTGGGGCCACAAACCACGATGAAAATGCGAGACTGGCATGGTGCTCTCTTCCGTAACGCTACATCACAAAAAGTACTCATCAAACTCCACGATGTAGTCTGACACAGATCGGTCCCCTTGGGTGAGATTCTGCCACCTATCAATAAGCCTTTGATGGTACGTGGCAGGAAGGTACTTATGCCTAAGCTTTCCCTTCTTCTCATCCCATGACTCCACCTGGGGTTCATGACGCTGAAAGAGCAAGCTCTCCACATTGCTCCAGTAAGTCTGTGCTTGCCCCAACCACTTCATCTTGGCATATCTAACCCTCCGGTGGTCCGTCATCTCGAACCACTCAAAATATCGGTCCATGTGGCCTCCCAATCAAGATAAATCTTGGGTTCCAAAGGCTTGGACTCATCAAAAGTGGGAGGGTCCGCACGGACGGTCCCGAGGATCCGTTCGTCCTCATCATCCCTATGTGGTCGGTGACCATGCCGGCGTCGGCCATTTCCCTCGTTATCATTGTCGGACTCGTAGTCCTCAAGGTTGAGGGCACGTGGCCGTTGCTCCTCAGCCCTAGGTGGGGTGGGCTGAGCGACAGGCGCTTAAGGGGCCGGAAGAATTTCGACTTGATCCCGACGGGGGGTCCTCTCCACACTCTCTATCCTTCCGACCAGATCATGGATAGATTGGTCAGAAGCCTGAGTGCGATTCTCCATGGTCTTGAAGTGGCTCTCCATACGCTCGGTATGCTCTCTAAGAGTTTGGTCGGACCTGTCCATGCACTCCATGAGTAGAGCCACCAAGTCCTCCAGTGTTCGGCCTCCTGAGTTGGCACCTCGGGGTTCACCCATAGTGTCAGGGAGATGATAATGGGCACCTCCACGAGTGGACATGCAATGGGACCTAAAGGGAGCTAAGGGGTGACTCCTAGACCGACCTAGATGGACTATTGCAAACCTAAGACAAGACTCTTTTTGTTTATTTTTTTTATGCAAAGATGACCCTAAACTCAAACGGCTCTGATACCAATTTGATGCAGGACGACTACGAGACTCGACGCGGATGGGTTGCAACCTTAGACTCTATAGGATGACATGACTAGCTGGATGACGTGACCAGCAACAACGACACAATGCGGGACCTAAGGAGCTCCAGAAGAGGCGATATACCCCAAACAAGAAGCGCTAACTCACGGTCATCCCCATCGAGGGAAGCACGGTGATCTACACAGTTGAGTAACCGACTTTGAGTCTCGGGTGGTTGACTCACTCTCGCGCTCGGAATGAGTCGCGGGACGGGTCTCACACTCACAACTCACAGTGGTGATTAATACATAGAGAGCTAATAAAATATCCTACTCACATGCAGCTTCACCTAGAGCGCATACTAGCTAAGCAAATACGACAAAACGGGGGTGGCGAGTGTACCTCCATGCTCAGGACATTGGGAAGACTTTTCGGCCGAGAACCGTCACTCCCGGTACAATAATTGAACTAATTACAACATGCAAATTAAGGCCCACTCCATGCAGGGAGGTAAAAGGCCACAACAGTGGTCCGAGAACGCCGTTCTCGGGTTGACGGGCAGCAATTTCACTCGGGCCGACGCGATCGGCTGGTTCAGCACCGTTCACTCGGGCCCGCAGGACAGCATGTGGGACCCACTGTAGGTACGGTGACGTCCAAGGTAGCTCCTGGCTACAGCAACTGGCGGGGGCATTCCTGGAGTGTCTCGGTTCGGTCCCCGGGGGCGGCGGTCACCAGAGTGGAGGCGGTGATTTTTTTGGGAATTATTTCCCAAGGCTGTCCCGCAGCTCAGCTTCTGGCCAGAACTGCACACTCTGACGAGATAGGCTGGTACGTCCAGCCACGACGTTGGATCGAGGCACAAAGGGTACCGTTGGAAAGAGGACTCAAAATTCTACGACATACTGAAATTACAGACTCGTCCAACGGCTGGAATGTAAATGGGAGTGACTGTAAATTGACTGTGCACATTGTCCCGAAATACAGAACAGGCTGGACAGAACTTCAACTCCCTGATTAAGGGCTTTGACCGAGGCTCGGATGAACGAATTAGGACCTGGAAATTTTATGGTGGGTTTGCATCAATCTTCCATCATTTAGGGGGTGAGAAAATTCGTCTACCAAGATCTATCCCGCTGGTCTAAAGGTGACATTGGTCCCATTGGGCGTGCCAGAACTATGGGACTCATTTTTTCTTTCTCTCTCTAATTAATTAATTTGGTTGATCAATTAAAGATTTGAGGGTTTATTTGGTTTATTTACGCGTCGATCAACCAATTAGTTAATCGGCAATTGACTGATTGATTGACTGCACAAGCATGCCAGTCACGTAAGTGACGAGTTTATTATGCCCTCATTTTGACCCGTGTCGGGCGAGAGTGAGGTTCGATCGGGACCAGCAGTCCGCCATACCATAAAAGCTATAGCGTTAATTACATCCCCCGCGAGGAGGGAAAATCTTTGATTAATTACCGAGATGATGGGCTGTCCAAGCCAGAATAAAGAATGCAAAGGGTGCAAATGATCTTGCATGATACTATAACCTACCATGCACGATTTATTAGGGCAGGACCCTCAATACGTGGTGGAGGATATAGGTCTGAAGACCACCATTACGCATAACAAGAGCTTCCCATCGGACGTTGTCTGACCTTCTGCTAATGTCATTTGATATACCAAGGGCCAGCGCACTTGAGCATACGTTGATGCGGCATGAATGCTTAGATTAAAGCATGATGATGAAGCTATGGAACTAGCTAATTTAGGTTTAGATAAAGTAGTTCATTCAATTTATTGATTACAGGGTTTATTTGATTCTATCATTGGCATTGGAGATCACCCCGGAGGTGAGGAGGGGACCAAAACGGTGCGACGACGCGAATCAGAATGAAACCAACGCGGTATGCGTAGGAAAAGAGTTTAAAACGGCGTAGGAACCATAGGTAAGTGCTTAAAACGGTGCCAAGGAACGTAGGTATAGGTGGAATAGTTAAAAGGCGCGGTGCCCTTGGGGTGCACCGGAATAGGGCATGCCATTTAAGGGCGCGCCGTATTAAGGCGTGTCGGGTGCCGGTGGCACCGATTTTGGCCATTTTCATGAGAACTGAGGTTCAATTGGCTTATTTTTAGGTTTATTGAGATATTGTGGAGGATTTTAAAAGTTGATTGAGTCGACTATTCATCAAATCGGCCTCGGGCCGTCCGGAAGTCAAGTCATAAGCTCGCGTGAGGTTCATAATCGAGTGCAGCGATTATTCTGAGTTGAGCTGATTTATTAAGTTGGTTTATTGAATCGTTTATTTAACTCGTTCGAGCAGAAATTTTGGTAGCATCTCCCCATCCCGGAGGATCGTCGGGGAGAAGTAGGGAGTACTGACGTGGCGGAGCAACCCCTAAAAGTCGGGTGGCACAACGGCGGCTGGCAAACTCAAACGGATAGGAGAACCCCGAGGTCTAGCCTACTAGGGGCACCAAGTCCGTGGGTGAGAGTGAACGAGTGAGACGACTCATTGTGGGAGCAAAACCCTGAGGGCTAGCCTACGAGGGGCACGCAACCTGAGTTGACTCGACACTCGAGTTAGGGCGACTGGTAGAGGGAAGAAAACCCCGAGGACTAGCCTACGAGGGGCACACAACCCACAGCCACCACAAAGTCCATTAAGGACTATGGATTTAAAATGTTGTGATTAACCCAATTACTGCGCACTCATTAGCCTTCGAAAATCCATTACTGGCAGATGAACTCCTATAGATCGAGTGATTAGGGTGAGAAATTGGGGAATGTTCCCCTCCCTGGGTATTGAAGCGAGATCGACATCTAGGATCAAGCCCACAGATATTGATTGATTTATGAACCGAAGAGGTGGAACTCGCAAGGTAGACATCTGCATTCCAAAGACGACGACCACCACTCTCTCTTGACCAATCGAATAGTGCGAAGAGGAGAATGGATTATGGATTTCGGACGGAGATGGTCAAGGGTATGCACACAAGTACACCCCCCAGCCACCGAACCCGCAGAACAAGAGAGGAAGATGACATGGCATATATCGTTGGAAAGGGGAGCCCCGGGGAAGAACGGGGATGATTGCTGTAGCCCGTGGAGTTCAAGGGCGTGCCGGTGTCGGAGAAGACGAAAGGCAAAATCATTCGCGCAGTGGTGAAGGCGTGAACAGAGGGGACGGATGTCAATAGAGGAAGATACATACGGCGCCATGCTCGAACATGCTTCAATCATTGCCACAGTGGATGAGGATGCACATATGTGAGACATCCTATCACGGTGCCGGCACTGTTGCACGACGCCGTTTTGCTGGCCAAGAAAGAAAGCGCAAGGGGAAGAAGAGGTGATGCGAAGAAAAGGTGGACGACATCAACCATGCACCATCAACGCATATGCACATATATATATTTCATTCACAAAGAACCAGCAACGAACCACAACATTCGATGCCGGCGTTGTCGCTCGGACATCGTTCACATCACCCTACGGGAGGAGTTGCAGAGAGGAAGAGAAACTAGGCAAAGATGGTGAGAAGGGGGAGGCTCCCCCTCACATCTCTCACTCTCTCCCCCTCCGTTTCTCTCTTCCTCTCCCTCTCTTCTCTACGAGCGGTTGACCATGGTAGGCAGGGGCGTGGCGGTGATGGCGTGAGGGCGAGGATGGCGAGAATGGGTCGAAGATGGAGGGATGGTGGTAGGGCGAAGCTCGGTCGCGAGTTCGAGGTGCCGGCGGCGGTTCGAATGGCATTTTCTGGGCGGATCGGCATCCTCAGTGCGTAAAATCTTCAATGGAGGTAGGGGGACGGATCCTTAACCCCTGTACTTCCTTTCCCGCGAGTTTTGTAGGCTGTGGTAAGCCGAGCAGGGTTATTTTCACGTTTTGGAGAAAAATACATGTTTTGGGGTGTGAGTCCGTTTTTGCGATTCGATGTGATTTTCGGAGTTCAAATAGGTCCTCTCGATGCTAGAGAGGTTGGAGGCTGGTTTCCCCTTATTTTTCCCTTCACACGGGTGTGAACGGGGCATGGAATGGGGTTTTCTACAGTGTTCACTGTTTTCCCGCTCGGGACGGGGTGGGGGTCCTTCCAGGGACCGCCACTTGATGAGGCGACCTTATGGAGACCGCCAGGGGTCCCTTATGTCAGTTCAAGGGTTATGGTCTGTAGCACCCTCAAATATAGCTAAGTTGTAATCTATATCACCAAGGCGCCTTTTGAAGTATCGGCTTAGTTATTAGAAAGAACTCTAAAGTTAAGCATGCTTAATGGGGAGTAGTACTGGGATGGGTGACTTACCCAGGAAGTCCCCCATTTTGGAGCCAATCACTATTAGAAAGGGGCAAAATCGTGAGGCCGATAGGCCATAGCGGACAATACCTCGACGGTATAGAGTACGGGACGTGACAGAATGGTATCAGAGCTATACCCCAGTCGAAAGTGTAGGAACTAGGTGTCATGCAGGGTAAAGTTCTACGCTATGGGAGCCATCTCTGGAACCCTCAATGGGACAAAGTGCTACATAGTGAGAGCCACCTATTGACCCTGTAGGGGCCACCTCTAGAATCCTACCTGCTTGGGGGTTTGATTGCATGCTATATGTGCCCAGTGATGAGGGCGTCGCCTATATAAGAGGGGTAGATTGTAGCACCCTCAAATATAGCTAAGTTGTACTCTATACCATCGAGACGTCTTTTGAAGTATCGGCTCAATTCTTATAAAGAATTCTGAAGTTAAGCGTGCTTAATGGGGAGTAATACTGGGATGGGTGACCTGCCCGGGAAGTCTCCTATTTTGGAGCCGATCACTATTACAAAGGGACAAAATCGTGAGACCGATAGGCCAAAGCAGATAATACCTCGATGATATAAAGTATGGGGCGTGACATAGCCTCGTGATTGACCGCCACCGAGCATAGCTGTCTCGAGGAGACCGCTAAGCAGTGTGTAGCGGTAATGGCATGACCATTTTCATGCTTCTTAGTCTTCTTAGTCTTCTAGGTTCTAGTGGAGTAGTAGCCTTGCGATGGGCCAAGGACCGCTGCTATGCTTGGCGGTCTGGGAGGTTACCGCCTTCGGTCTGAGTGTCTCTGGGGTTTTACTGCCCTAGCTGGACCCCTAGCCCAGGCTTTGCGGTCCTGAGAGGGCTGCCATCGGCTGTGACGGCCCAGAGAGGACCACCACTATGTTTTTGGTGCTAGCCATGTTCCGTTCGCATTGTGTGGGCCCCAGTCGACCCGATTGTGACCCAGTGGTTGACCTTCGGCCTCGTGGATGTCCCGGATGCCGTGGGTTTTATGCTCATATTTTTGGGGTGTCCGAAGGTGCCAAATTATCTCGATTAGCGTGTCTGTGGGTGTTAGGGGTCCGGGTGACCTTCTGTGTGTTCCATGTTTCCGTATTACGCTTGGGCGAGTCAACAGAGTCGGCACAAGTGTGGTGGGTCTTCCCCGTATGATGTGCGTTTCTCCAAAAGGTTGTTTTCGAGTGGGCTATGTGAGTGGCTTGGACTGTGAGTCCAGGTAACCAACTTGGGGTTGGAGGTTTCTCGTGTGACCCTTAGATGAGGGATTAACTTGGTGGCTAGTGAACTACCTTGGAGATCGTGTCACCGTGGTTTCAGGCCTTGGGATTAGGCCAGATTGACAACGCCATGTCATCACGTGCAACGGTCTTGACCCGAGTCTCGTGACTCAAGGACTGTTGGATTTATTAGGTCTAGTGGGTTGTCTAGAGTCTGGTGGCCTCGAGCCACCTGTTACTTCACGTTACTCACGATGGGTGCGTGAGTGGTTTTTGGTGTTCACATTCAGTGACCCCCCACTAGACGTAGCCTTATTATGGCACACGTGTGCTAGCCCACCCGGGAGTGGTGGAGCGACTTACCTGTAATGTCCCATATTTTTCAGGTATTATTCGGATCCTTTTTGTGGGTCCCGGAATGTGTTTTGCTTCGGGACTCTCAAAATGATCCGAAAAACCCGGGGCATTACAGCCCTCCCCCCATATAAGAATTTCATCCTCGAAATTCAGGACAAGCACTAAGCCAGATGGGGAGAATGCCAATATCAACTGACGATGTCGTTAGAGCCCCAACCAAACCTCGACATTCGTAAAAACCACGATCCTGACGGACGCGGCCAGACAGTGATGACGGACAACGTATCGCTCATAATCCAAGACACATCGATCATCAGAGCAGGCACATGCAAAGGAGCACAGGTCTAGCGTCACCTCAGCCAACACGAAAACCAACTACGGCATCACTCTCACGATCTCGCTCACCGAGGACACGCACTCCTCCTCACGAGAACCAACACCGGTCAATGCCCATGCTCGGTAGACCAACCGAACGTCATCTTCTCAACCCGCTGACAGATCTCACGCCCTGCACCAGGGGAAACTAACACTGAGCTTCCACCATCTCACACTTAGGAAGCCGAACACCTCAGCAACACGGTCAACTCTGCCAGAAGATAAACTTCTAACAAAATCCCAGATCAAATCTGGGAAAAGGCACATCTCATGATCGGCCACCCAGGGCCTCGCTGGCACATTGCTCTCGCCATTCTCGAGCCCCTACAACCAGTATCTTCTGTCTGTGAAAGACCATCCACCAATCACCAGACACACGCCAATAGGAAACCTTCACCTGCCCAGCAGGTACGCTCCAAATCACGACATGCCATTTGCTGGCCATCCACAGACCATTACCGCACCTCGAGCCAAATCTCGCTCGGACACCGTATCTGATTCGATCCTCACGCCAACTCGAAACCAAATGACAGGATCCCTCCTCGGACCTCACGTCACTCGACTCAGGCTTACAGGAAAATCTTCCCCTATTGGTCACAGACCAAGGATCACCATATCCAATGCCAACGTCCCATCAAGGACCTCCACTCATAGGCACCATCCATTATCCAATCGAATCCTATCTCATCTCAATCATTCCAAATGGATGCCTGTCAATCCTGGTTCCGCTCTTACCATAGAGCCTTGGGACACAATCTCTTACAATCCACGGTACACTTCTCCAGAACTGACAGATGCCGCCTGCTACTACAGCATCTTGGTCGATGACGCCACGACCAATGCACATGGGTCCTCAGACAATACACTTCCTACTATGGTCGACCACTCGGTCACCTCACCAGTCACTTACGGCCACCAACCGGGACCCATAATCTCTCAGAGACCACTTCTCCAAGACACAACCTTATCTGAGAGCACAACTTCCAACACAAGGATGGGGTACTCATGCGGCGACCTCGCCAACACTTTCCCCAACTCTCGATCCAGCCAGTGCCATAAACCACAATACCTCCATCAAGGACACGACAATGGACACGGCTTACACAACCCGATACAATCTCAGACCGAGGAACCAATCCCTCTATGCTCAACACATCCTCTGCAACTCCACAAGCTCTGATTCACAACACCTCGAAAAATACAACACTAGCCACGAATTCTCGCAAACAATGCCAAACTAACACTCATCCTTCTAGAGCAGCGCCAACACCCTTACACATCAGGGGAATGGGTAACGCTTCTCACAGATAGCCACACACTTGCCATAGGGGTCGATGTGGCCGCTGCCACACGCTCCTCATTTATGCCTGCCTCTGACCTCAAAACCAATAACACGTTGAAACTCTTACCGAGGAGTGAGGAAACCCGCTAAAGCACCAGGCTCAATGGCCACAACTTCTCTAGCCACCAGACATCATTCCCTCGAATCTGTCCGAGCTAACACTGATCCATTCTCAAGCTGCCACCGCACGGACCACCATACCAAGAGCCACAACATGAACCATAATCGACGCTTACCAACGCTCATCCGGGCACATCTCTTGATCAGAGCACCCGCTCTACCACCTCGAATCACGATCTCAACACCTCAGGGGCTGGATGAACCTCAAGCTAGGGTGGCCAACCCAATAACAACTCCCTCAGAGCATACTCACGGCCACTTAACCACAGACAATCCTCACCAGACACTTGACCTCGCTGCAGATTCCTCGAATGTAGCACTACAACAACGCTCCTGTCAGCAACCTATGTACAATGCAGCACCACCAGGGCCACCATCAATGAGGGAGAAAACTCTCGACCTCGATCCTCAGACCCCACGCCGACACTCCAATGAAAAATGACAACCGCCTTCACAGCGCCAACTTAGCGCACACAGACTCTTACGTGAGAAACCAAACGGAAACCAAGCATGAAACCGTATGCCAGCTGCCGACTGTATTGGACCTTATGGACTCTGATCACTGTAATATCCTGAATTCCCATGTACTTCCACAACCACAGCTCTGATACCAACTGTAATGACCCAAGATCTGGATTGGAGGATTACCTCTAGGTCTTGGCCCCTCTTCTTCTTCTCTGGCGTCACGGCCTCCTCCTCAATGCTGGTGGGTTCCTTAGCACCTCTAGCTTCTTCCTCTGCTTCCCCAGTTTCTTCTACGATCGCGGGAACATCTTCCTCCATCGCTTGAGCCGCCACCGTCGCCGGTTGCTCATTCACCGGAGAGCTCGCCGCCAGAGAGTCATCTTCCATGTCCACCCATGCCCTAAACCTCTTGATTGCCTTTCTTTTCTTCCCCTTCTCCCTCGTCATCTAGGTGACCGTCGGTGGTCGACGGTGGCCGAAATCACCGGTGATGGTTTTCGCGCTCGATTTGTGTTTGGGCATTTTGGTTTGAATAAAAGAACGAATGGGACTTGGTTTCTTTTTTTTGAAAACCCAAAAAATTTAACGGTCTATCGTGAGACTGTTACAGGTTCTGACGCGTAAATATTAGACCGTCAGGTGAATTAGGTCATCCGTCTCGTAGAATGTGAGCCGACACGGTGTAACGGACCATACATAGACCGTTACATTTCTCTGGCGCTCCTTTGTGAGCCTGTTATAATTGGATGAATTATGATGATCTGTCTTGCGTACCCCATCTTGCCAATGCAGTTCATGTTTATGAATGGTTATACTTTCATTCTTATTTATTGGATATTATTGATGACTAACCCTTTTTAAGCAAAAACATGAACGGCATTTGCCTCATCCACTCGCCAAAAAGGTAAGTCAGCTATAGTATTTCGATCCCTAATCCTTTAATGCATTACTATATGTTATCTATGTTATATTTATCTCGAGAACCGACTGGTCATTCATGTGTGCTGGGATCTCATGTTCCCCTAAAATAAAAATGATGATGGTCTAGGTGCACATGTTTAATCGTTGGATAGGTCATTAGGTTGGAAAATTTTGGGAACGACGGTTCTGTCTCACACGCCGTGGTTGCAGATGGTGTCCTGACCCTGCTTTCTCCGGTCTAGCAATACTGTTCTCGAGTATCTCGCTATTTTATCTTTCTTGACATTCATTTTGATGATTTCTTTTTCCTTTAGCCCAGCATGCATCATGCACTTTCTTTAGCTTTCACGAGCCTTCGTTTGTCCAAAGTGTATCAATGATGGTGAATAGCTGTGTCTGTGATCTCGAGTAAGGAGAGTTATTCCACTCCGAATCGGAAGGTTTCCTTTGGTCCATTCACTTGATTTGGTTAACTGACAATTCCTGTCTGGAGTTTAGTTAATCGTCTCTTTTCCTTTATGTTGCTCCGGACGCTGGCCATGTTTTCCTTTTCCTTAGTTGTTAGTTCCTCCAGACATGCGTCGTTTGGTTGCCATTCCTTGTGGATTAGTCTGAAGCTTTCCGGAAGATTCCTATCACTCGTTGGTTGAGAATGGGTGTCGTTTGCCTTAACGCCCGCTTTTCAGTCCACTCCGCTCCATTTCCGCTTCATCTCCATGTTTCATTTCACTTCAACTACACCTCCGCTCGCTCCCCTGCAAAGAGGACGTTAAGGAAGGACATCTGTTGACACCCGTTTTATGACCGATAAGTTGGGTCATCTCTTTATTCATTTTAGATGATGCTCCAAGTTATCTACCTTTGTTGAGTCTTCTTGGAAAGTTTTGAGGTTTCTTTCATGGGTCATTTTCTCCTTAATTGGGTCTAGTTCCTCATTCTTATCCACTGGACGTTGCTTAGCAAACTTTCCATTCCATTTGCCACTCAATAGTCCTTAACACATCTCTCCTGGCGCGTCACCATGGTCTAACGCACCTACCTTTGACCGTTACAGGATCCTAGACCAAAGCCATCGTCTTATCTTCTGTCTCATCTACCGTCTTTGTTCTCTGACGCATCATCCCTAGCACGTTACAATATTATAACGCGTCTATATTTGGCCGTTACGACATCATCTTCCCCATCGTCTTATCTTCTGTCTCATCTACCATTTTTGTTCTCTGACGATTTATCGTTCAACCGTCACCGTCTTCTAATGCATGGATATTTGACCATTATAGAATCCCAGAGTCCAAAGCCAGCATCTTCCCCATCGTCTTATCTTCCGTCTCATTTACCGTCTTTGTTCTTTGACGATTTATCGTGAAGCCATCACAATATCCCAATGCGTGGTTCTTTGACCGTCACATCCTTCCAGAGTCCTAATCATGAAAACTTCACTCGTTCATCTTATCTCTTGGTGGATAAGGTTCTGTGATGGTCTATTCAAGGAGTGTTACATCCTTGTGGCAGCTTATCATGAGATCGTTACACTAGATAGTGTGTTCTAGCAGGACTACTCTTTCTCTACTACTCCGTGGTCAGATTAAGAGTTTGATCTGTTGATTTCTCCCTCAAATCTCATCCTTAGAACCTTCTATTTGTATGGACTCTTAGTCCCACTGAGTGTGTAGTCTGCCGGCTAGTCGCGGGGCAAGATTTGCGCCTACTCGACGAGGACCTCGAAGAGTCGTCAGGTTCTCTCCTTGGGGAAGGGGAGGGGTCTACGATCTTGCCAGGGCGGCCACCCTAGGTACCAGATTGAACGCTCTCTCCGATTAGTACTGGGCTCCTCTAATTCATCATCAGAGAGAGAAAATGCAGCCATCATGTGCATCACGTTAGCCGGATGGTGAATCACATGCGCTGCTTTGGCTAGTCTGGATCATGTATGCGACTACAGAGGATCGACGAGACCGCTCTTCATTTGAATAAGGCCATCTTGGATCAACTTCTGTGCTTGTGTCTTGAAGACATAGCAATCTTCGAGAGAGTGGCCTAACATGTGGTGGTATGAGCAGTAGTTGGGATCTTCGGTTTTATGGGCTTCGTCTGGCTTGCAGACTTCCGATAATTCGACGATGTTTTGGGCCATGCAAAGGTCGAAGAGCATCTTCGTATATTCCTTCTTGAAAGAGAAGGGCGTCTTCATACGCTCTGAGAAGGAGGGAGCAGGCGACTTATCAGCTGGCCTTTTCTCAGAATCACTCGTCCCAGCTCCCTTGCTGGCTTTAGCGGTGGGGGTGAATTCGATGATGTTCACCTCCTTGCCAGACTGGCATTCCCGTGCCTTCTTACCCTTTGCTGAAGCGTAGCTCGAGTTATCGGCGAAGAACATCTCTATCTCGGTGACCACCGAATTGAGTTGGTCGAAGCCCTTGACGTTGGTGCCAAGAAATTTTTGGCTAACCTCGTCTGCCAAGCCTCGACCACAGATAGTGATGGCATCCTCCTGGACTGGCGGATTGACACACCTCATATTGAGGTCTCGCCATTTCTTGATGAAGTCGAGGGCGCTCTCACCCTTCTTCTATCGGAGGGAGCAGAGCTTGGCTAAAGAGACCTTTCGCTCGGCCGTTTAGAAATGGTCGAGAAACTTCTTCTGGAGATCCGCCCAGTCAATGATGGAATTGGGCTTCAGGCGGGCATACCATTGGAAGGTTGTTCCCGTAAGCGAGGTGGCGAAGTAGCGAAGGAGATAAGACTCATCCAACGTGAGTTCGCCCATGGCCGTGACGTTGTAGGCCAAGTGTTCATGCGGAGACCCTTGACCGTCGAACTTCTGCAACTTCGACAGCTTGGCATACTCCGGGGGAAGTTTCTTGAGCTGATGGTGGAGCGGATAGGGGACACTGTAGAGATCTACAGTCGCGACCCCTTCTCCAAACTGGGCGAGCTTGGTCTCAACAATCCGCTCGATCGTCTGGCGCTGTGCCATGAGATTTTTCGACACCGGTGTGTTGGATGGCCATGGCTGAGCCTTGGACAAGGGCGTGCCAATCCCAACAATGGTAGGGGTCTGAGCAGCTATCGTTGAGGCGTTAGCACCATTTTGCCCACCTGGCGGGATCGGCGCCTCCATCGAAGGTCTGGTGGGCAGCTGAGAATAGAGGTCACATTTCTGAAGCGAGTCTTGCAGGAGGGCCTTCAAGTACTGTTTCTCCTTCATGAGAGTCTCAAGAGTTACCTCTTGGACTTCACCGACTGGAGGGTCATTATTGACAGGCTCCGTGTTGATGGGGGTGGCACGTTCCTCAACAGGAACTTCCTCCGCTTATGTCGATGTCTGAGGCTAGGTAGAAGTGCTAACATGGCCGATCGAAGTCGGTGACTGAGTCGGGTGCCGTGGTCTCCTGAGTTGAGGTATGGGCTGGTTCAGATCGTCAGTCTGGACCTCAGGCTGATGCCCGGTGGTGTAGCACGCAAACACTCTGACCGCGCCATTGAGGAGCCGGACCGTCTGCCTCTTCTGAGAATGCCTCTTGGGATGGACTGGTGTCCCCAGCCTATCGAAGACCGACGTGCGTTGCAGAGGGGTATCCATCGCGGCATCTGCTTAAGGAGAACTCGAGGTTGGATGTTGGTGGGGCCCAGAACGAACCCATCTCTGCTTCCGCCTATCTGAGCGAGAGGCGATGAGGGACTGGGCACCATCGGACGATACGGCTGTAGGGCCAACTGCACCTTGCTTGGCGTGGCACCCTAGTGCCCGAAAGGGGTTGCTGAGACGCACCTCCCGGATAGCTTGAGCTTCCTATGGGGTAGCCCAGATCCTTCTCAAGTTAGATTGCTGGCCCCCCTCACCCCCATGTCTCCGACGGGACTTGGGAGCTAGGATGCCGAACTAGCACTGGCGCCTTTGGGCCGTTGCCAAAGCGTCCTCCCTTTTGAGTTCCACCTTGTCTTCCCGCGTTCGACGCAAGAGGCTAAAGGGGTTGGTAGTAGGGACCATAGAGACGATCTACTCTGGAGGTATAATGCGGTCGCCCCCATCCAGGCAAATCCGTAAATCCCCGACAAGGATAGTCTTGCCAGAGTTATTGGTGGCGGCAGCAGGTCATTTGCCTTTACGGCTACGACGCTGCTTCTTCTGGGGAGCCGATGATGATTTTGCTCTGAGGTGGTAGATTGAGAAAACCTAGTGTGTAAATGCTGGTGGCGCAAGGCCACCTAATGGGAATTTCGGAATGGGCCCCCAAGACACAAAGTCTATAGTGGAGGCTGGTGGCTGGGTGACTCGAGTGTAGGCCTTCGCCCGAGCCGATAGTAGTGTTGCAGATGCTCGCACCGATGTGCTTGCACCTGGAGCTGACACTGCAGGGGGTATTGGAGTACCGACAACCCGAGGGCTTGAGCGTAGACTGGGAGGTGGTGAGATCGGGAGGCACGATAGAGGGCTCTCGGTCCATGCCGGGGTCACCGTGTCCCATAGAGGCAGACCAGTGCTGGGAATCGGCGTTGTCAGGTTGTGGGAGCAGTGTCCCTGAGATAAAGCCCAAAGATCCGGGGCCTGATGCGGATCACTCATTCTAGACGTCATCTGTGGGAAACCCCAGGGTTGTACGTCCGATCTAGATGCTAAGACACATCGTACCAGGGGTTGAGAACGTGAGTGAGGCAATTGTTCTTCTGAGGTTTAGGTCAAGAGGCCCGAACGGGGTGCTGGGGAGCCGTGCCCCCGGGTCAGGGGACCTGTGTGGGGAGCCGGCTCAGTGGAGGCTCGGGGTTGACGGCCCGAGCAGGGTGCTGAGGAGTTGAACACCTTAGGGTGGAGACCTACATCGGATGCCGACTTGGCTGGGGATCAGGGCTGGAGGCCCAAGCGAACTACAGAAGTGGAGACCGAAACTCGGGACGTGAGGCCCGTGTCGGGAATCGGTCGAAACTGGGCACGGGGGCTGGCACTTACCTGGTCTGGGGCTGGTCTAGAACCCATACGGGAATCGGTGACGGGAGAGTCAAGCCTAACGCTCGATCTGGCTGTCGAGGTTGGTGACTGGCGTGGCGTATTAGTGGCACCAAAAGAGAAAAGAGCTAGAGGTGGCGGCGAAGTAGCCACGGGGACCACACCCAAAAAGTAGGGTGATCCGACGATCGGGGCGAAGCTGTCGAAAGCGATCGACACCGCCATGTAGCCCACCCGTGCGTGGGTGACGATGACAATGGGACCGTAGGTGACAGCTGCCATAGTTGTGGGAGCACCGGATGAGCAGGGGTGACAGCCACTGACAGTCATCGAACGCGATCTGGCAACTGGAAGGTGAACTGGAAGTTGCTGGAAAGTGTGCACGGGTGCTCTTCTTCTACCTCCCCTGCAAGGACAGGAACAAGGCACCAGGACTTCGGGGCTGGCACAGACTTTTTCTTCAGCAGAAAGAAGGAAGGCGGGAGACGTCCCACTGGGTGTGCCATCCTTTTGTTCGCGCGTACGGGAGTGGGGTTTCGTTCCGTCATTGCGGCACGTTGTGTGTGCGGTGACTGGGGTGGGGGGTAGGATATAGCTACAGGAGAGGTGTCGGAACGGGACGCATTAGGGCACTCTCTCTCATGACCGTATCTTTCTCTGAGTGACATCGTGTACTCACCTTTTTCGGAGAGTCGAGGGGAGACAGAGTGACATGGGAGGTTTCTAGGTTTAGGGGGAAACAAGGCTGGGATGCAGGCATGCCAGTCAATTTCTCGACAATCGCCCATGGAACCGAATATTTAACCAGGGATGCGCCGCCAGGGTGCGGCACATGGACTCAAGGGGTGAGAGACACGTAGAGGGAAGGATAGTTTCGTGGGTGTGAGTGCGCAGGCGACTGTGGGGAGTCATGTACAGGATGTCTTTCCCAACTGACCGCAAACAATCGATGTTTATTTACATCGGATTGAATCCGAAGACCTTCGTTCCATGCTGAAGAGGAGTCCGTATATTCCTGAAGTCCTAGGTGGTGAGCCAGGGGCACTTTACAGCTGCAGGTTTGCCTCTTTATTGAGGTCAAGGGGTGCTGGAGGTTCACGCTAGGTGACACAGAGGGAGGATTGAGGGCCTGAATGTGGATACGAAAGCATTCCTCCAATTGGCAGTTTAATTCTTGAGAGATGTATGTCTTTACAGGTGGGCCGTAGTGGCCAGAGTACAGCTGGTGCACGCCACGGGACAGTTTCGACGTGATGATCGGTCCCTGGGTCGATGCAGGACAGACGAGCACACATGTGTTTTACAGGGGGCTCCTCCCGTAGGCCGTGGTTGCGACGCCGGATGGGGGGCTTATAACTAGACAACTGGGGGGATGCATCGATCTGATGTCTGGGCGAGGGTTGATCACGACTCAAGTTGAGCGGTCGAACATGGCCTTGTGGCTGCGGGAGAGTGTGACAACATGAGGCATGGGGGGTTGCGACCAACGGGCACGTGAGGGGAAATCCCAGCATGAGGGGATGTTCGCCCTTGTCATAATGTCTCACGCATGGTGGGTGTTGACTCGTGCGTTACGGCTGAATACAGCATGAGGGAAGTGCAAACGACATACCCCCCGACGTACTAAACTGACAAACAAGTCACCCACACAAAATTCTCCTTAGCTCGTTGTAGGGAGCTACTTGAAGCCTTGGAGTTGTAGCTGCGCTTGAACTCTGTATGGATCTTGTGTTTTTTTGCCCCTTGAGCTTCTAAGGGGATTTTATAGGGAAGTTGAAGGGTTGGAAGGGGTTTAGGAGGACTAGCCCATATGGTTGAGCTGGTCCGCATAAACCCAAGTGAATAGTAGGGGTTTAGGGGGACTAGCTTGATAGGTTAAGCCAACCCATGTAAACCCAAGTGAACAGTGTAGGGGAGTAATTATAATAAAATCTTTTAAAAATTGAAATTATCAATATGCCCATTTTAATTTCATTAACACTTTAACTAATTCAATTAAATGCCCAAAAATAGCCTAAAAATTCGTAAAAATCGCTTGAAATCACGGAATAAATTCTAGGCCCGGACCACTAAGGATCCACTAAGACGCGGGTGTTACAACATGTCTTCCTTTATGGGACGCGGCAACTCCGATGTTGGCTGTGGGTCCTCTGTCCCACTCTCTAGTCTCGCCAACACTCGATATAGGCTCACAGCCTCTACTCGCCGACACCCCAGCACCTTTGGCGATCTTGCTTCCTGGTGCAAGAGCATCGTCTCAAGAATCGGCAACACTTCTATCGGCTCGGGCAAGAGCCAACACCTGAGCCACCCAGCCACCAGCTCCCAACACAGACTTCATGTCCCAGAGGCCGATTCCAGTATTCTCAGCTGACAGTCCTGTGCCGCCAGCAACCGCAGATCGGGTCTTCTCAGTCTACCACCTCGGAGCCGCAAAGGCAGGCGACTCGCTACTGCCACTAGTAACTCCGGCAAGACCATCCTTGTTGGGTATCTGCGAATTCACCTCAAGTCCGCTCCAGCCGGCGATGCTCTCCAGCAACACGAGGATCTCCGTCCTCTGTACCGGCCAGGACAAAACTCCGGACAAACTCGAACAGGTGTCGATCTAGTGGAAACTAGATCGGGTAGCCTCCTGCACAATCGCATGTGTAAATCCCACCTGCCTCAGAAATCTGGGCCGACACTACAGTCCCTGCTCCACTCACCCCCTCTCCAAAGGGGCGCTCAGCTACCAGTGAACGTCCCAGATCAAGCCGGTGCACACTGGCCACGGTGACAACGGGTGGGCCCAGAGGAGGAAAGGGCTATCGAGTCCTCCTCACCAAGTGGTCCTCCTTGCGGGCTACGCGCCTCGGAACTCAGTCATCCCTGCCAAACCTCGCCATAGCTGCAAAATAATTACGCAAAAATAGGAAGCGTACAGAGGATCAATATATACAAGACAATAAAGAAGTGCATATGTAGTGTCAAAATACAACTACAACAATCAAAAATGAGGAGCTTACAGGCTGTACGCCCTCGTCTCCGCCTCTGACGCACACCCCGTGGGGGGCACTTGTTGTACCCAGATAATTTCCCAGGAAAATATCGAGAAATAAGGGTTTGAGAATTTTCCCAAACACCTTTAAAGCGTGGGCTACCCAGCCCTTCCTATGGCACACCGGGCTCGACCAAGGGCCCCAACCGACTAGTCGTGACCCACGGCAACATCAACAATCGATTGAGGCCACCCCCAAACACTCAGTTTGCGGGTTTACCCTCATTCTACATAGCCACCCGGGACAACTCGGGGGCACCCTGATGATAGGCCACGGCACATGGCACCCAGAAACGAGGCTGGGAGCTACCCCCATGATGCCTCTGTCCAGCCTTCTAAAGTCAAAGGGAGACTTATCTTGGTCAACCACAGGCTTTAGAATCCCATAGCACTAGCATGCGGGCCCATACACGCATGTAGGGAATTTTCTCGAATACCTTACGGGTGTGCATATGCTAGCCATTCTACAATAAGCTGAGAGCCAACCCGTGGCTCCGGCACCCCAACCATGTCCTATGAAAACTCTCCAGCAAGTCGGGTCCACCCTTGACCCTCAGACAGGCGGCGACATGCCATTTATTTTCAGCTCCCGGGCAGACCTGGGGCTGCCGGCCAACCCACCATATTACGCGGAATATGCCACAAAGATCGGGCCCACATGCCCAGAAGGCTCTCTCTCAGCTCCTGTGAGTCTCTGCCCTCATCCGAAGGCCAAATCTAAGGCCCGCCGGTTACCTACCCAAGCCGATCGACAACCTGAGGTGTGTCGGGAATTTTCCCGAACACCTTGCGAGCGGCGACGACAACACTATGATGACAATCCCCCACGGGCCAATCCCAGTATCTCGGAGCACCTTGTACTTCAAAGCGAAGATCCCTGGGGCCACCCCTCGGGGGGGAGGGGGGGTCGCGCCCTCCTCCTAGCCCAAGGGCCCCATGGCTGTCTTCCAGTCCCAGTCTCTCCCAGTCTCGGGCAAGATCTCAACCAACATACCCGTGCATGGAAGGATTTGACAACGGAGCCTCGGGATCGCACAAAGTCTGACACATCAACTTTCTTGGTCCACACAGGCAAGCAACTGGTCAACCAGTCAAGAGCCTTGTATCCTTTCTCCACAGTGGTCACACTGAGTCAAAGTGGGGCCAAAATAAGTGAAAAAAAGAGATTTTACAGGGTGGGGACCACCCCCCTCTCTGTTGGCCATGACTAGATGGCGGACAAGAAGGGGGGTTGAATTGTCCCCTTGACCTTGATGGCGGATTTTAAAAACTTTCTTAATTATAAAATTCTGAGTTGCTACACTTGTAATATTCCATTTCTTTCACCTCCCATTGATGGGATAAATGATATATTGATGGAATGAATGGTGCTTGATGTTGTGTATGCTTGTGCCATTCTTTTCTCGATTTGCATGTCCAACCGTCCCCTGTCCGTCTAGTCTATGGGTTTGGTTTTGCGATATCGAATGGGCCCTGGAGCCAACACGGGCTACAGAAATGATTTCCCCTCCCTAGGGCTCCTCCCTTCTAATGGCATGGCTATGCTGAATTTGTTGTATGCGTGTCGTGGATTCCATGGTTGGAGACACATTCATGCTTGCATCTCTATCCACTCCGGTTCTGAGGTCGATTCCCTCAACACCCCTCAGCACTTCTCCATAGCCCAGAGGGAACGGGGTCACCTCTAAAACCTGTGTATTCATTCTATGTTAGTCATATGCTGGTTGCTCGAATGGCTATTTTCTCTATCTTGATCATCTTAGCTCACAGGCTAACCCATTAACCCCTTTGTGAATGTTGATCTGCTGATCCCCCCAAATCCGCATACTAACTACTTAACTCTGTGAGTGCTAACCCATTAGCCCCGTAAGCACTAAACTGCTGACCTTATGAGTGCCAATTCGTCAAATCATTGAATATTATGATATGATACTGTACCCCTCATACTCTGCATATAATCTATGATTGTCGAGCTCTGTTGTCCCTGAGAACACTGCTCCGATGCTTCGGGGAGGGGAATATACCCCATTGACACCTCTGAATCACCATTTGGTCAAAGGGCCTCATCTGTTAGTGACGAGTGTCCCTATGGGCCGCAAGGTGAACATTTATAGGGGCTTTAGCCCAATACCAAATCCACTGTCCCTAGGGATATTATGGCGACTATGGGATGTGCGCCCCTCGTAGGCTAGCTCTCAGGGTTTCCTTCCCTATTGGTCATCCCTCTTCTAGATATTGTGTTGACTATGGGTCGTGTGCCCCTTGTAGGCCAGTCCTCGGGGTCCTCACCTCCCTCATTGGTCACCTTATCCGATCGCTTTTAACCCACAGAATGATGGTGCCCCTAGTAGGCTACTCCATGAGGTTTCCTATCCGTTTGGGTTTGTCGACCACCATTGTGCCACTCAGCTTTAAGGGGTTTGCTCCGTCACATGGGCATATCCCCACTTTCCCCCTGCAATCCTCCGGGGATGGGGAGATGCTGCCCAATTTTCTCCAGGTTCTAACAAATAAGTTACCCTTGTGATTTGAATTTAATAAACATGTTTCTTAAAGAATAAACATTGTGCTTGAGTACGAGCCTCGTATGAACTCATGACTCTGCTTCCAGAGAGCCCGGGGCTCCAACCCAATTAACACCAAAATTCTCAAAGGACACCTTAATAAGCCAAAATAAACCAAAAATACACAAAAATTCCCTTAAACTAGCGTGTCCTTAAACCGACGCACCCTAATTCGGCCCGCTACGCCCTCGCGCCGTATTAACCTTAGACTCATAATCAAAATTTTTCAAATGGTCTATACCCAGTGCACCCTAATCCGGTGCCCCAAGCCCTTCGTGCTGTTTTAGCCCATTGGTTATGGCCGCGCCATTAAACCCCTTTTCCTACACTTCACCACCCTGAGGAACCTACACCTATGCCTAGCTACGCCGATTTCGATCTGGATTCCTCTTTCATGCCGTTTTAATCCCTCACTCATCTTCGGGATGATTTTTGGGTCCCCCCGTAGGGTTTAATAAACTTGATTCATCGTTAACCAAATAAAAAGGAACTGCTTCAGTCTGAGTGGTCTACCTTCATGGTTTTATTATTTTGCTTTAGCATATCCACAAACGCCATGTTAATGCATGCGTGCTTGCATGATCCCTCGGTATATAAAATGGCACTGACGGAAGGTCGAGTTATGCCCGACTAGAAGCTTTCGCTATGCGTGATGGTGGTCTTCAGACCTATGTTCTCCCCCACGTATCGAGGGTTCCGATTTAATAAACCATACTTGGTTTGCATGATAGATAAAATCATTTCATCTGACTTTGCCATATGCATCCTTTGCATCTTATTTCGGCCTCAGATGACTCACTATCTCGGCAACTAATCAAAGGTTTTCCCTCCTCGCAGGGGATGTAATTAATGTCATAGCCTTTATGGTATGGCGGACTGCTGTGTTGTGTTTTCCCTATTATTTTGATGATGATAACACTATATCGATCTCTATGTATTTGATTTGTCAAACTATTAACCGTGCTGATTAAGTCACTGTGTTGTAAAGTTTACTGCATATTTGAACATCACCATACGTCGTGCACAGATTTGCACTCACTCTATTTTACACTTCGTGCACAAAGTTCTTTCACTTGAAGTCTTTATACTTCGTGCTCAAAGGGGTCAGAATAGAACTTCCTGGCTCGGAATGGGATTTTGTATATGGGGGGGATTTCCCTCCAAGAACCTTCGAAGATGGATTACGTGTAGGCTTTGACCCATTCAGAGGAGGGAACATGTGAGAGTTCGTGCACCTCGACCTCCCGAGTGGGGGTGGTTGCGAAGGACGTGCCCGAAGTAGGTGAAAACGTGGGATTGACTGTAGTTATCAGGAGGTGGCCAATGTTCTGGCCGTTCAAAGAAGTTGGGTGGCCAAGTCGGTGGCCTTTTTGAGGGACTGGGCGGCCAGCCTAGTGGCCTTCCAGGTGGGTGAGGGCGACCAGTTGTTTGGCCTTCTAGGGACCTGGCGGCCAGGTTAGTGGCCTTCCAGGGAGAGATGGGCGGCCATCGAGTTGGCCTTCTTGAGGACTGGGTGGCCAACTGTGTGGCCACCTTGGGATGTGGGCGGCCAGCTCTCTGGCCATCCTGGGAAGGCTGGCCGGCCAGCTCTGTGGCTGCCCAGGGGTATGGGCGGCCAAGACTATGGCCTTCCATGGATCAGTGGAAAATGTAGAGAATCAGATATAGCACCTCAAAAAATTCACCTCGGGAGCTCACGCCCCCGAAGCCCCCCGACCTTACGGGCAAAGGGGCGTTGTCCCCCTGCAAGTTGGATCCGTGAAGGGACAAGGTGGAGCCTACCTAGATAAGGATGAGACTCCACGCTCTCAATCAGCTAAGAAAAAAGTGTCACTTCTACGGTGGCTAGACAAGGTACGTGAGATGTCCAACATTAGGAGTCTACAGTTATATCTTTAAAGACATCATTGAATCATTGATCAAGAAAGGAGAACTACAAATGGGGGAGTACAAAATTGATACCCCGCAGCCACATGAGATGCCTACTTTGATGACAATGATCAACATGGTGTCCTTATACCAGCAACTCCCTGAAGAAGTGTCAGAGGCCAGCACTCGGCATACATATGAAGCCTATGTCTTGGCATGAGTAAGAGACACGGGAAGTTGGCACACTGTTCCGGCAAAGGCAAGATGAAGAAAGCTAGCACCCTAGCCTAGCTTGGGAATTCGAATAAGGGGTGTGACACCTCAGCCAGCTCCACCGATGGTGGCTCCGGTGTCATATGAAACAGCCCCTCGGGTGATCATGAGGAGGCCCACCAACAACAAGAAGAAACAGACTCCTAAATGGGTGCACAAAGAGGCCAGGCCTGCACTTGAGCGGCTTCAAGCAATCATCGACAGGCTCGATGAATATGAACAGCCCAAGATCCAACCTGTGGAGCTAAAAGAATATGTCCCATAGGAACAACTCGAATCTCTCGAGCTGGTCTCAGAAGTAGAAGCCGAAGCAGAAGAGCCACCCTTGTGGGGCGACGTTCGCGAGAGCAACTACCAGCCATCAAAGAACAGAAGAAGAAGAAAAGAAGATCAAAGAATAAAAGAAAGGGTGTCATTGTCTCTTGCAACACTTTGACGATGTTATTTGACATAGCTCTATCCCTCGGGGAAGACGAAGAAGAAATATGCCTCGAGCCGGCAGAGGCAAATCAAACTGAGGCCTCCACTTCCCAACATGCTACCAGGTTGGGAAGGAAATGGGGGTACCCTCTTCAAGCTAACCACAACATCCTGTTTAAGGGAGAACAACCATATCAAGTGCTCGGGCCAAAAGTCAAAGGGGTGGAGATCTCGCCTCCACCGAGGCTCTACCCTGAAGATGCAAGTGACCGAGGTGTCCCCTCATTTGTCGAATTCATGCTATCCCAAAAGGGTAAGTGGCCAGGCCCCTAGTCGGACCCACAAGCCAACAACTCTCCCACCTCGCCTGTGGCTATCCCTCCTCTGGCAAGTGAAGATCGTGATGATATTCCAAACCTAGGGATGTAAATGGATACGGGTTCGGCTCGGTAGATCAATACCATACCCTATCCGTGAAAATTTTACTAATATCATACCCGGATAGTGCCCTATTATTTTTGCGGGTATAGATATGGGTATATCCGTCACAGGTATGGATATATCCGCGGATATCCGTATCCGTCCATAAAGTATGAGTCCACATCCACATCTAAGGAAATGTGAGATTTATGAGAATTAAAAGAAAATAAATCCGGTCAATTCTTTCCTTTCTAAAGTATTTTTTATGTTTTATAAAAACGTCCGTACAATTTTAGCAAGAAGTTTAAACTCACAAACTTAACAAGACAGGCAACGGATTGAGTTCATGTCAAAATCATAGGCCTAACATGCACAATAAGTTATTAATAGCGGGTTCGGATCGGGTATGGGTTCGGATGCACTAAATCCATACCCTATCCAAATATGAAACGGGTATTTTAAACATATCCAAACCCGAATCCATATCCGTTTATTCGGGTATTACCCGACCCGTCACGGGTCGGGTGATGCGGGTAATCGGGGAGGTGCAGGATGATGAGGAGACGACATGGAGGCGACGTGGAGCATGGATGGCGTGAGGATCGAGGCATGACGTGGTGCGATCCCATTCGTGGATTCGAAGCGTTGGTGGGGTTCGAGCAATGTTTTTCATGTGGAATTGGCGTTTTAGGCACGACAGATTGTCAGCGGAGGTAGGGCGATGGATTCTCTACCCTTGTCTTACATTCCCTTGCGATTTTGTGCCGATTAGCACGAGTTTGAGCGGGTTTTCCCATTTTAGGGCGAAAAGCATGTTATGGGGTGTGTAAGATGAATTCACCATTCTAGATGATGTTTTTCGATTCTCATGGTAGATTTCAAACCCTTGACATGTCGAGATGCGATTCCTATCAATTTGGTTGTATTTACTCACGATTTGAGGCCAGTATGAGGCCAGATGTTCACGTGAGTCATTTTGGGTTAATTTGAGGAAATCACTCATTTCCTTGTCATTTTATGGGTTTTTGGAGTCCTTCCGGCTTGTGGAAGGCATGCAATGAGTTTGTGATTGTTTTCCCATTATTTTGGGACGATTGGGGTGTAGAATGATCGAGTTTTGCATGATTTTGCACAGTTCGGATCAGAAGTAGGTCACGGTCATCCCAGTAACCATGTTCTACTCTCGGTGCTGATAGCGGTCTAGTTGGAACTGCGTTCTCTTTTTGTGTTATGTAGGTAAGGCGGTTGAGGTCGCGGTCTTGCGACAACCGCTACCTAAAAGTAGCAGTTGGGGTGGAACCGCGACTTGGGAAGCTGGCCTGGTGATAGTGGTTATCACACTGTCACCCTATTAGATGGCGGTCTTCTGAGAACCACTACCTGATGGTAGCGGTAATCTCTCAACCGTGATCTGGTTCGCGCCGACTCCACCTCGTGAAGCGTCGATGCAATGCCAGGTGTCCCCTGTTCGTGGTAGGTGGCGGTCTGGTCTTGACTACTACCTGGCCACTGTTTGGAGGTAGCGGTCTACTAATAACCATGACCTTCCTTCCCTGTCATGGCAGTTTAGCCTTGACTGCTACCTGGTTCTATTTGGTGATACTGGACTAGTCTCGACCGCTATTTGTTTCTGCTCGTAGGTAGTGGCTTGGTGACAACCGCGACCTAGTTGTTTCATCTGTTTTGGTCTTGGATCGACTCGGTTATGATCCTTTGGTCGACCTTTGACCTTATGAATGTCTTGGATGCCTTGTGAGGGCCAAGATCTTATTTTTGGGTATTCGGATCAATCGCTATTTATCGATTAGCATGCCCATGTGACTTAGAGGGTCTGGATGACCCCATGTACTTGTGCTTTTCTGTTATGCTAGATTGAGTCATTGTGTATTTGCGTAAGTGCGGAGGGTTGTCCTTCCATAGCTCAAGATTCTTCGAATGATGGTTTGACCCAGGGACTAGGCTGATTTGACGACATGTTGCCACATTATACGACGGTCTTGATCTGAGTCGCGTGACTCAAGGACAGTTGGTTTAGCAGGTCTAGTTGGCTGTCCTGAGTTTGGTGCATTGTGCTGCCTTGTGTTTGTGTTACTTGTGACAGGTGCGTGTGTAGCCTGTCTGTACTTCGATGTTTTCTTTTAGAGAGTCTCTACGTCAAGTGACCCCCACTAGTCATATCCTCGTTCGACACGCGGGTGTTGACCCTACCAGGGAGTGGTAGTGTGGATTTTTGTTAGAGACGATTTTTAGACTGGTTATTATTGGGCCCCCTAGCCTTAGCAGCTAGAGTCCAGCTAGGGGAAAAACTAGTTAGAGGACCCTACTTATTGCAGCAGGTCTGTGTGTGCACACTTAGTTAGGGGCAGTGGGCTAGTGCTGATGAGCACTACCCTGACTATTCCTTGCTGTTGTTGTTCCTTGGTTACTTGTACGGTGTCTCAATTTCTGCCTGGGATGAGTAAGGAGACACTTGAGGCGCAGATGAAGACGTCAGTGGACACATCCGGTCTTACTTCTGGTGGGCAGGTACTCCTAGCACTTGACAGCGTGAGCCTCTTGACGTGTGGTTCTCGTGATAACGTGAGCCTCTTGACTTATGGTTTTGTCTCATGATTCGAGGTTGAGTTCCCCTCTGTGTTGATGTGGTACTTCAGGTGGTTTGTGTTCTCCTGACACCATAGCTTTCCCATAGTCAGTGTAAAGTACACGACGACAAGGTCGTGTATGTGTCTGTGCTCTTAAACCTTGTGGTCTAGAGTTGGGCTTTATCACTGAGGATGAGCTTGCATGACTGAGATGTCATGGCGTGTTCTGGCTGTGTGGCCAGAGTTCCTTGTGTTGGTTTGGTAATTTCTGACTCTGAGATCGGGGTGTACTTCTATTACCGTTAGGAGTAGTTTAGAGAGCCAAGGTTCTATCGGATGTCGTGTTTCTGTTCTGTACGTTTTTTTACACTGAACAGGGGGAGGGTGGCCAGGGTGTTGGCTGCCTCCATCATTGGTGGGCGGCCAACACCTTGGCTGCCCTCCCTTTTGGAGGGCATTAAAAGGTGGTCGGCCCCTTCATTCGACGGCCATCCCGATTGACGCTTTGCTCATTCCCACAAGTGCCATAGTTTGAGGGAATTGCTCTTGGAGTGTTCCTCTTGCTATGATGGAGTGATTTAGGTGCTTGAGCTCACGAAAGAGAAGGATGGGGCCACGACGGGCTCAGTTGGAGATCGTGGATGAAGCTCCCTATTTGAGTGAGACTGAGGAGAATGAAGTTGTTGCTAGTCCGTCCACCCGGGCTACCTCTTCCCATGATGGTGGGGAAGGAGAAGGAGGCGAGGTCGCACCCCCGGAAGGTGGCCCTTCCGGCCATGGCGATGGCAATGAGAGCTCGGAGGAGGGAGACAGTTCCTCATATGATGCTAAAGGTGAAGGGGAGGATGAGGTAGCACCATGAAAATGGGTGAGTCCCATGGTTTTGACACTCTTCTAGTTGATTTAGATGTGTAGGAGATGGATTATATACGGGGGAAGTGGTTTACGGAACGGAGGGGGGTGAAAATGGAGAATGGCTAGTGGGCGGCCAAGGTGATGGTCGTTCGCAACCCTGGGTGGCCAGGTGCCTGGCCGTCCAGGGGAACTGGGCGGCCAGGTCCTGGCTGTCCAGGGGAACAAGGCGGCCAACGACCTGGCCGCCCAGAGAGTTAGGCAGCCAGTGCCTTGGCCTCCCTGGTCTCAGGGCAGTGGATTGATGGAGGGGTTTTTTTTGTGGTTGGATGGTTTGGAGATTTGTGACTGATCAACTGGTTGCTATTTTGTGTGTCTGTGCAGGGCCGATGGAGGATCCCAGCCCAGGTCTCATGGGACTTGGTGTGGGCATGGTACCATGCCCTTCCTCACGATCAATGGTGGAGGGTGGACCGAATGGGATTTGGTCCCTTCTTCAGGATCCAGCCCTTCCCAGTCGACGCTACCTTCCTAGTGGCACTCCGGGAGAGATGGGTAGACGGCTGCAGAGCGTTCGTGATGCTAGGGGAGCACATGATCCCAACGCTCTAGGATGTGGCTTATTCGACAGGGTTGCCCGTGGCCGGGGAGCCGGTGTTGGGCAGGGAGCTCAAGGACTATCAGTAGGAGATTGACAGATTGCTCGGGGTGCAACTGGCTCGGACTAAGAGACCGGTGACCGCCATCTCTCTTGGGAGGATCAGCGCCGCGATAGGGTTAGCCCGGGTGGTCTGAGGATCACTGGAAGATCTAGTTGCATACCTCGAGCGAATAAATTAGAAGATCAGGGTGCAACAAAGGAGCGAGCAACAGGAGATACAACTCTTCCTCCTCTACTTCTTTGGGAGGTTGTTGTTCGCCACCTCCTAAAATAATGTGAATTTGAAATACTTGTTGTTGGTACAAGATCTTGAGCAGAGGCCTTCGTATGCATGGGGGAGAGCGATGCTGGCACACCTCTTCACCCACATGGGTCTGGTGAGAGTAGGTTCGGGGAACCTAGGTGGCTTCACCCCTTTCTTGTAGGTACGAGTCTATCTCTTTCCCAAACCTGTTGTTTCTTGGTTAATTGCTAGTTAGGATTGACCTTTCATTCAGTTTTTGTGTGTTTCAGATTTGGGGATACACTCGATTCCCTCTAGGTCGTGGGACGATCCCACGAGATCGGATGCAGGCAGTCCCATTGATGGTGAGATGGGATGTGGTCTGGGACTGTCAGTTAGTGACCACTCGACTTTTCGACTTTCGGTCTGCCCTAGATGAGTTACCACACCACCAGGTAAGTATTCTGTTAAAATGAGTCATTTGATATTATGTGCATTCATTAGACGAGCTCAATTTTAACAAAACTTTTGGTTCGTGTTGTGGCAGGTGGTGTGGACGCCCTATGCAGGCGAGGATGTCACCCCTCAGTCATGGGTGAAAGAAGGGCGCGCCTGGTTCCACCGAGACACCGTGCTATTTTGTCTGAACCTGTGGGAGCCACTCTACCTATGCTTAGTTCAGCGGACTTTGGGGTGGCACCAGCCGCCGATGGCAGTACCAGCAGAGCATGGATCAGATAGAGGGCGCCGATAGACTTGGGCGAGAGATCAGGACTGGGCCTCTCTTTACCGTGCGAAGGCCGAGGCGTTGCAGAGGGGACCTCCCTTGGAGCAGGATAGGACCCTAGGGAGTTGCGAGACCTAAATGGTAGACTACCGGGAGCGATATGCTGGGCGACTCCGCCTCGACACCCGAGCGGTGAGTTAATCCTTTTAGCTTCTTGAGGGTAGTGTTTTCGTTAAAGAGCATTGTATCTAATTATTTTGTGAAATTTGATATGTAGATGCTAGAAGTTGAGGCCGTCTAGGCTACGACTAGTGGAGTGTCTCTGAAGGAGTAGACTCTCAAGCCACGAAAAATAACGTCCGAACCCGACGAAGTATGGGGACCGTCCCACGTACCAGCACCGTCGCACGGTGACCATAGTCGGAGAAGAAACGGGACTGCAAACCACCCGGTGTAGTCCAGAGCCTAGCGGTCCTACCCAGGAGCGCCACAGGCTCTGACGGTCTACCGCTGGGCCGTCACAGCAGTCTGACAGCCCAACACAGGGGCGTCAGGCCAACGGTGCAAAACGCACTGTGACGCGCCAACCTTGGTGTGTCACAGTCCCTGACGCGCCTAACCCAGTGCGTCAGGAGACGAGTAGAAATAAGCTGTGGCGCGCACCGCTCAGGGTGTCACAGTCTCTGATGGACCACCTTTGGTGCATCGAGAGACAAGATGAAATCAGCTATGACACACACCCCTCGGGGCATCACAGCCTCTAACGGTCCTACATAGGAGCGTTAGGGTGATGGGCAGTGTCAGCTCCGACGCTCCCTCACTGGGGCCTCACAAGGCTCTGACGGACCACCCTGGGTGCGTCACAATCCTTAACCCCCCAATGGTCAGAAACTCAATGGTCAAGAAACCATAACAGTCTAATGCCAACGGTCGGATCGTCACTCTGACAGTTCAACCTAGGCGCATCACACGCCCTGGCAGTCTATCGTGGGACCGTCAGGCCCACGAGCCACCTGGTTGGCAAAACAGCGTCCTGTGACGCACCCACCATGGGGCATCACAGTCTGTGACGCACCCACCCTGGGGCATCACAAGCTGTGATGGTCATTGGAAGGACCGTCACACCGTTCTGACGGCGAACCGACGGAAACGACCAAAAACACTAACCATGCCCCCATACCTCCATGGCAGAGGGGGAAAACAAGGGGGGAAGCCCCCTAGGGACCCCTAGCATGCATATGTTTGAACATCTCTGCTTGAGTGATAGGATTCTAGCTTGATATATTATTTGATCACTGCTATGAGAGAGAGTGCATGGCCCATCTCATGATTCGACCCGAGCACGTGAAAGAGTCGACCACCCCTGACTCTATGTCGATTTCTCAACTACGCAAATCCACATGTTTCCCTCACTTTGGGACGTCTGCGAGCTCGTGTCTCTTGTTGAGGACATATACTCGTCTTTTAGAACTCTATTGGTGTCGAGTTGGTCGCGTCATTGCTGGTCGCTTTATTAAATTGGTCGCGTCGTCACCTAGAGTCCCAAGTCCACATCCAATAGGCACCGAGTCGCATCCCGTCCCACATCAAATTTGTATCAGAGAAAAGTTGAGTCTAGGGTAGTCATCATAACACGGTCTAAGTCTACGAAAGTCTTGTCCAAGGTGTTGCATCTCAACCCATTATTTGGTATATGCAAAGGCACTGCTGAAACAATAGGTTACGCCTATTTGGAAGATAGTCTCCTTGCGTGAGTTGGGTCTTCGGATCAATATCTCCGCCAGGTACTGGATACTGGTTTAAGTCTAGGTTCTCCATTTCACATTGGTTAGTGCATTCCCGCCTTGTGTCATTGCATGTCCACTTGTCTACCAGTCTGCATTCAACTTCAACACATGTCCATCATGTAGTCTCCCCTTCCCCAATGTCCCAGGGATTCCCAGTCACCCTGGCGATATGACCGTTGGCACACCCATGGGCTTGGAAACCATCCCATCTCCATCATTAGGCCTAAAGCCTTGAATTTTTATGGCTCCAAAGTCCCGAGTGACTACCTACATTGGGAAGCCTCCATAGACAAATATTTTGATTGTTACCCCATGTCTGAGGTCATGCAATTCTATTTTGCCAAGGAGAGGCTTCTTCACAAAGCTGTCGAGAAGTGGGGGTGCATTGAATGCATGGGGGACGTTAGGAGGCAAAGGCCTATCGAGTCATTGTGGGAAATGAAGAATGAGCTTAGGAGGATCTACCTGCCCCACCCCATCACCATCAACCAAGAAGATCATAGTTGGAGATGAAGGGTCGAGCTTGTAGATGAGTCTAGGTCCAAGACTCGGCCTAGTGATTATGGGTGAATCCACCATGAAGCCCCTATCCCAAATCCCACCGTTGCCAAACTCTTGCAAATCTTTTCAGATCGGTTGGATAGGTTGTGTTCTCGTATTGGGCCACCGATTCCCCATAGCTCACCTCCGAGATAGGATGAACTCATGCCCGAACCTAAGGAGGTCATGGCTGGCAATCTAAATCTGGTGCCATCTACAGAGACCCAAGGTCCTAATGGGAATGACCCGATTCCTCAGTTGGTGAAATTTTCGATCCAATATCTTGACCGGTCGCTCTTCGTATGATAGATCCTTTTGCAGCTTCAACTCTTCAAATTGAATGACGTACGACAGATCATAGACGTATTTTCTTAAATAGTCACTTATGCATATCACATTTCACACCTTAACTAAAGTTGATGCATGTTTTGCTTTAGGTTAACTAAGGTCGATGCATGTTTTGCTTTAGGTTAACTAAGATCGATGCACTTTCTTGTTTCCAGTTTAACAGGTCTGTGCACATGCTGGTGGTCATCATTTAGGTCAATGCACTTTCTAAACCAAGGTCGACCTCAATGTTCATAGTGATCACATAGAGTCAATGCTCGCTGCATACCATGCTCATATAAGGTCTGTGCTAGTTGAGATAAGGTCAGTGCTAGTTGAGATAAGGTCATGCATAATCATGCATCGATGCTAGCACAGCATGTCTTGCATAACGGGTTGGTGCTAGTTGTCTTGCATACATATAAGGTCGGTGCTAGTTGCCATGATTGCATAAGTGAGGTCAATGCTAGTTGCGTCGCTCCCGTAATATGGTCGATGCTAGTTTATGCACAAGGTCAATACTAGCTCAATGTGGTCGATGCTGGTTTATGCATAAGGTCAATGCTAGCACGATAAGGTCAGTGTTAGTCTGTCATCTCTCTCTCGTCTATACTGTGCATGTACAATCAAGTCTCTATGCAGTATGCCTTGCTCGCACTTAAGTCGATGCTATTCGGTCTATGCATGTGCCTATTATGACTTGCTTGTGTTAGCACATTTTATCAAACAACTAATGTCTCTGTCTGTTATACTGTCAGTTCAGCCATATGATCGAGCGTCTTACTGACAACCTGCGAACTTATCTCACGTGGCATTTAAGTACCAGGTTTAAGGCATGTGATCCAATGCAAGGAGTGAGTCGGTGATCCTGGCACGTGGAAAGTAACAATGCGATGATTCTGACACGTGGAAAGATGGGGGCCTTTTGGCGAGAACGTGATGACCACATGCCGATCGCCTGCTCTCTATTAAAGGAGGTAGATCGCCCAAATTTCAAGGGTGGTGGCAAAAGAAGAAAAGTAGAAGATAGAGAAAGAGAGTTCTGAGAGGAGTGGTGCATTTCAATGGAAGCCAGTGTGATCGTGAAAGAAGAAGTTCTGAGAGAAAATTAGAGTGCCGTAACAAAGGAATTGGGAGAGTGAGAATTCTATCTGTGTTCCTGGCTTATGGTTCAAAACCAACGCCATTTTGCTCAAGTTGGAGCTACATTTTTCATTTTCACTTTTAGTTTTCCTATTTTCTGTCACGCACCTTCTACTCACTCAAGCTGTGCGTCAGCGATTGTGGCAAGCTGTAAGGCCCAGCGGCAGAGGTGGATTCCTCTGGGTAGCAAAGCTGTAAAGCTCAGCATGGTGTAGGGAATTTGTTCCCCGAAGCTATGGATTAGCGGCCTAAGCTATGTATCAGCAGTGAATCCTTACTCGGTTGAGTAAGGGGTGGATGCAGATCTCTGAATAGAGATCAAACCACCTAAAACTCTTGTCTCATGTGCAATTGGTATTTGCTCTTGTGCATTTCATATTTCATTCCACTTGATGCTAGATGAATGTCTAGGAGCGATTGAGAATTGCTTGATTTCAATTGTCCTATTCTGTCATACCTACTTGAGTCGTTCATCCAGTAGGTATATCAAAAGGCGTGGTTGGAAAGATAGGTCACGCCTATCTGGAATTTCACCTCTTGCGTGAGGCTAGCCTCCGCCATCGTACCATACCTGGATGATCGGCTGTCTATTAGTTGCAATTAGTTGCTGAGAATTGCTGTTACAAAATTCATACAACGCTTGCTACATTTGGAAATTTCCTTCTTACATTCAGTCATTCCATAAGCTGTGGTTGTGAATTGATCTATCTGCTACTTGGTCTGATAATACGCAGAGGAGGCTATATTTCTTGATTATTTTACAGCAACTTATTTTAATTCCGCACTGTTTTACCTGCTGTAGCTTTTATTTAGGTGAGATCTATTCACCCCCCCTTTAGATCTAATCATTTTCTCATCCATCACCTTGTCAACATGGCAAACTCTCCAGAGTCCTCCTCAGTACTGGATGATTCGCTTTCACTAGAAGATCCATGGTTGGATCGAGTACCCTTCAATGCGAGAGGGTTCTTTTTCTTCACTTCTTCCTCTGGTCTTTTTAAGTTAATTTTGTAAGTCATTAAATGTCCTATCAACTCATCCACCGTAGTAGTAGCTAAGTTTCTGGATTCGTCAACAACTATGACTTTAGTGTGCCAAATAGGAGTAAGAGATCTCAGAATCTTCCTAACAAGCTCATACTCTAAATAAACCTTCCCTGGACTTTTAAGACCATTTGTTAGTTGTGTGAGTCTACCATATATTTCACTGATGGTCTCGTCAGATTTCATTTTAGAAGCTTCATGTTCAGAGATGAGCATGTTAGCCTTTGTTTCTCTTACCTCTGAGATACCCTCGTAGATTACCTCAAAAATATCACTCCACCGATCTATCTCTCGGGCCGCCGCTGTCCCTGGTGCCCTCATGCCACTGTGGCAGTGGCTCCATGGCGCTTTGCTCCTCTTCTTCCCATGGGCGTCTCTGCTCCGCCTCATCATTCCTCTAGTGGGTGGAAGAGCTAGCCAAGATGTCTCCCACCGACGCGCTTGGTGCCACGCTCCATGACCCTCCTATTGCGCCACTCCAGAACACGGTCAACTTAGATGCTTGGCCCATCAGCCGGACGGTCCGCTCCATGGTTCGGAGCTTGATCTTCAATTCAAAAATCTTAATGCGTGCTTCGTGAGCCTCGGTCCGGTACCACTCAATGTCCGCTGCATCTCGGCTCAATCGGGTCATATCCCCCTAGAGTCAGTCAATCTCTCCTTGGAGATGGGGCACCTCGGCCGCTTCCGCCAACGCTGCAGCTAATTCCCTCGCCTGCACATTGCATTTGCATATTGGTCAGTCTAGGCATTTGCATAGTCATGAACATTTTTAAGGAAGAAGCTTGGTTTCTTACCCACTCCACGAGGGTAGCCTCGGCCTCCTCGGCTCAGGCTACAACTAGGGTAAACTCTACGTCCTGCTCAGCCCATCCCCCGACTGGCTATGTAGAGGAGGATGTCACATCCGGTCCAGTCCTCGAGTCTCCCTCGGCCCGCTATATTTTTTGAAAAGGTCAGTCAACGTTGCAAAAGCATTTTAGTTTTCAAGTCTAGAAAACTCACCAGAAGCTCTAAGGCCACTCGGTACTCGTCCCGCTGCTATACTGTAGCGTGGAGAAGTCCCTCGAGCTCGGCTATGCGCCCTTGTGGGTCTAGCTGCATTTAGAAAATGAGAGTCATACATAGCATTCATTCATATAAGCTCAAAGGTTGAGTTTAGCATTTCATACAGGTCATCGGGTACCGTGGTAGACCTGGCTACCATGCCAGTGGGTGAAGGCTTTTAGATATGCCTCGTCGTTGTCCGCATGTTCTGTAACGGCCTTTCCCTTATATTTCCAGTCATGAACATATTTTCTGGCTCGGCCGCTCCAGTCAATGTCACTGCCAATCCCTTTGGCAGATTTACCTGGGCGCTCGTCATGTCGGTGCGGGAACCTCACCGCCGGCTGGTGCACTCCCCTCATCCTCATGATCAGCCAATAGTGTAGGGGCTCGATTACATTGATGCAATGAAGCCAGATGTCCCGTCCCCGGTAGGCTAGAGAGGCCTTAACCGACGGCTGCCCCGTATGGTCCTCATCCTGATATGGTGTCCAATGCACCTGAAAGGGCCGTTCATTTGTCAGCATATAGCATTCATGACAGCATTTGTCAGCATTTAGAAACATATAGGAGAGCATGTAAGAAGTCGGGCTATTTACCGATGAATGCAGGAATGAGTCCAGGTCCTCTTGGATCGCCCGAGTCGATCGTTGAATTGACCCTGCGCTCTAGGCAATATTCCACCGCCTCGCGATGGGAAATCAACCCGGGTATAGCTCAACACCTCAGCCAATCCCGGGCAGGTATAGGAAAGCTCAAAATTGCATTTGTTAGAAATATCAGCATTTCAAGCATATTAGAAGCATAATAGAAAGAATAGAGGCGTTTAGGCATTTTACCTACAAGAAGGGCGAGAAGCCGCCTAGCATGGTCACCCGATCAGTCGCACTGAGTGAGTGGAATAGGAAGGCCAGCACTACTACTCCCCATGCGTATTTCCTCACTCAGCTCAGATCGGATAGTAGAGGAAGGAGCCGGCAGCTAATCACATCAGCCCGCGTCACGAACAAAAGCTTCCCGAACAATAGCATTAGGAGGCGTCTGAGGACTATGTCTCATTCTGGTCCAGTCTTTGCCGCCACGTTCGGACATGCCTATTCGACCACTCGGTCGATATGCTGCTCCCGGAGTTCACCTACTGCCGCAGCTACTCTTCAGAGTCCCAAAATTTCTTGGTGCACTGACCATGACAATTGGGACAATGGACGCCCCGGCCTCATCAAGTCCAAGCCGAGTAGCTCCTAAGCAAGCTCCTGATAGTCGACGTATGCCCACCCGGTCACAGCTTTGCCTTGCACCCGTAAGCCACTGATCCGGGCCATGCCTTCTAAGGTCGGTATCTTATGCCCCCACAGGAATATGAAAGCTCGGCTGACCGAGTCCCATCTCTCGTGCAAAGCCAGTAGGAGTGCTGTGTCCACTTACGCCACCTCGATACTGAGGACTTCCCCGAAGCCCATGGTAGCCAATCTTTCCCGTTGATACTCCGGCAACGCAAGGTAGACCGCTTGGACTTGTAACCATGTAATCCGTGTCCGTCTCTTTCCCTGCACAATTAGGTCATAGGGTTGTCATAGAGTCATAGGATTGAATGGCAGTGCATTTATAATAATTAAAATAAACTACACGACAATCCTTTTATCCCTTCGGAGCTTTACAGCTCTTGGGAGGCTTCACGGGTTCCAAGTGGTATCAGGTGTATTCGATAGTCCTATCGGGTATATCTAGTATCCGGGATCCGGGTCGTCACACCTTCTCTACTGGATGGACTTCAGGAACTAATGAGGAGTCCACCGCGATGCTGTCTCGCTTAGAGGAAGGGATGATGAGTTCCTTAGCTGAGGATCTCCCACTGTTCTCTATCTTCTGCGACGTGTTCTTCACCCTCTAGAGAAGATGAGGCTTTGAAAGACTTCTTCCTCAAGCTATCCCCCACGGACTGTGCTACTTGTAGATGTCACTCTCCCTTCTTCTCTTTCTTCTACATTCTCTTCTATTGTCTTATCTCCCGTGCACACCATGAGCATGAGCAAAAGAGAATAATATCTATAGTGGGGACCACTTCTGGATGATGCCTCTATCACCAAATGATTCCTTCTGTAAAGTAACCTTCCAAAAGCACCTTCCTCGTACGAACTAGATCCCAATGATTGATTGCAGATCCTAGAAACTGGTGATTATCGAAAGCAGATCCGAACCGCACGTACTTAATGGTGTCAACACACTTCAAGTGAAGTGTCGACACTTCTCACTGAAATCTTGGAGGAGCGGTTAAGTGCTTCACAATAGTGTCGACACTATCTTGCCTATAGGTTGACACTTATATCATCATCGCGAACAGATGCAAGCCTTGTGATCCGCAGTGTCGGAACTTGGCCTTCTTAGTGTCGAGGCATGATCCCCAGACAAAACCAGGCTTCTATAGTAATTGAACTGTGATGTCGACACCGTAAACTGGTAGTGTCGACACTCTGAGCACACTAGAACCCAGACAGAACCATGATTCTATCAAGATTGTTCTGTAGTGTCAACACTCTTAGCTGGTGAGGTCGACACTTTGAGCAAGCCAAATCCTAGACAGAACCAAGATTCTTCCACGATTGTTCTGTAGTGTCAACACTCTGAACTTGTAAGGTCGACACTCTGAGTTTATCAGACCTATCTTAAGAACACTTTCATAATTGAATTAGATAAACAACAAAGACTTAAACTAAGACCTTCAATAATAATTCATGTTGTGTTATCATCAAAACCTAGGGACACAACAAATCAATCTTGAGCACCACGCCTGCCAGACCATTAGCACAATAAGCCACATTTCATTAGGGTGCTCGACATATCCAACAATTCCTCGATGATTCCACACGGCATCCACCCGGGATATCATCGCTAAGCACGCCTTGCATGGACATCATGGCACACACGGGGAGGTCAACAAATCTGAACGCATGATGCAAGACGATGAACTTAGCACAAACATGATCCTCTCCAGCCAAGGAGGAACCAACATACCTTCCATAAAGGCAGGAGATCTTCACACATGACCTGACCTTGGACCTTACACATGCTAGGACCCACACCTTCCAGCACTGAAAGAACCATCACCACTATTAGGTCAGATCCTCTAATGACACTTGCCAAGCACTCCATCAGACTGCATTCATAGCACCTCCCAATGCACAATCATTGCAATTCACCAAACTACAATTCATCATGCCTCAAGCATAGGCTCTACTGATTGCCAGCCACGCTCTGTTGCCATGATTAAGCTGGCTACTGCCACATGCTCCTTGCTTACACCTACCTCTGATCTCAGAGCCATTAACATGCCAACAGCCACAACACGAACCATGGCCGGCACCAGCCAATGCTCATACTCAACCGACCATTCTCACCACTGAGCTCCATGGTCTCAACTCCGTCGATGCCACTTGGCACAATACTGCAGCTAAAGTACGGCAACCAAAGCCATTCACATGACCAACACAGCTCTTTACCCGAGAGAAACTCTCCTCAACTGATCTGAAACCTCTAGGATGCACGCTTATCATGGAAGCACATGCCATATGCCACTATCAATCTGACCCTGGAGTCTGTGGGTTGCGAACCCACCACGCTTTCGCTGCGCACTATGCACCGAAAAACACCATGAAGATGGAGGGGAATTGACATCTGCCATGACATTACCTCCATACCAATTAACTGAATCCAGACATGGAGGTGAGAGAACTCACACTCCTCGATTCTGAAACACAACCCCCTTCCTCGCCTAGGCAACCACCTACACGCACTGGTCAGAACATCAGGGCACTATGAGCAAGCTCAACACCACCCTAAACATGACATATCATCTCAGCTGGTAGCTCCACATTCCCGATTCTACACCACCATGATAACACCGATGCACCAAACCAAGAGGAGGGATGAGCATGCAACCGCATAGGCAGCTCCACTGCCAACATGCAGATGCTTCTGGGGACTTCCGAACTTACATAGGGAAAATACGAGCTTAAGGAAGCACAATTCGTCCTCCCCCTATTCTGCCTTTGTCTTCGACACTCGAGGATAGAAAGGGGAAGAAAAAGTTGAGCGAGACCTCGGCTCCGTCGAACCAGGTTCTCCCCACAGCTCGCAGGTCGGGTCCGCCATCACAAAGGCCCTCCGGCGCGCGAGATCAAGATAGCCACTGGGGGCAACAAGGCCCCCAGATGTCATCAAGTGTCATCCAACCCTGTTCTCAGCCAGACCACAGGGGTGCGGTCGTGAAGCAAGATGTTGGTCACGCTCCTCAGGCCCCTCCTCAGCATAAATCCTAGCCACCGCGGCTAAGGCATCAAATCGCGCACATGTCTTTGGACACCAGCCCCAGTACACCAGTTCAACAGGAAAAGCCTTCCCAGCCACCGTGGCTAAGGCATCATACTGCGCACATGTCTTCGGACACCGGCACTAGTACACCAACTCAACAGGGGAAGCCTTTCCTGCCACCATAGCTAAGGCATCAAACCACGCATACGTCCTCGGACGCCAGTATGAGTCAACCGATTCCCGATAAACTCCCACACCAACTACGGCAAAGGCAACAAGCCGCGTCCACATCTTCAGACGCCAGTCCCAGCATCCCTACTTACCAGGAACTACCACTCAAAGTTATCGAGCAGGCGATCAACGCCACCTTCCAACTGCAGCAATCAGAAGGTGCCTGGATTGAGATCTGGGCAAAGAGGAGTCACCAACCTCACCCTACAAACTCATCGGCTTGACGGTATCCCCGTGTGGACCTGTCAGCTCTAGTTCCAGTGCCTCCTCCTCCTACTCCCCTGGAGACGACCATCGCCAAGAAACAGGAAAGGAATAGAAGGAAGAATCTCAAAAGGCGGCTCAAAAAGTGAGCCGAACAAGCGGTTGCCTTGCAATCCCTAGTAGAGCTAATGCCTCTCCAGAGGTTACAGCGGCTCATCGACAACTTGGAGGAATACATTCCTCTTCGCCCTACCAGGCCTATCCCACTCGATAGCTACATCCCGTGGGAAGACATGTAGAAACAAGCTCGCCTCTGGGACTGGGTCCAAGAAATGATCCAGAAGGTCAAGGAAGGCGAAACTCTCTGCGTTCCAGAAGAGCTCACCTTGTTCTATAAGGACAAGGAGATCACCGTGGAACAGCTGGAATAGATGCTTCGTGGCTGCACCTACAACATGGTGGCCATCCCACCTCCAGACAATATCAATGCCTCCTGGCAAGGCAAGCTGGTAGCGTCCAAAACCAGACAAAGGGCTGCCGCTCCACCCAGACCGCAACTAGTCCCAGAGTACACCGGCCGTGGCCGAGGTCGTGGTCGCGGACGTAGCAAAGGTCGCGGCAGAGCCCCTGAGCCATCTCTCTGCCCCTCTCCCTTCGATCCCGAATGGGTTATCCTCCTTCGAGGAGAACAACCTGCCCCGATCCCACTAGTGGAGATCCGGGGGCAACCCAGCATCTTCGACCCGACTGGCGGTGAGGGGACTGTCGCTAGTGTTGATATGTTTTCCTACCGGCATTAAAAAATCCTTCCTATCCCTCTCTACCAAATAAATATGGATGATATAAACGAAATAAGGGTAGAAAGGAACAGAAATAAGTACCTATGAAGTGATCGCCACCAAGACACCTAACGTGATGAACACGCTACACCTTGGAAAGAGGGAGAGATACTCGCCTTGAAATCAGCACTGCAGGGATGCGCAGCCACTAAGGAACCACCCTAAGATTGTGCGACTGGAGACGGACCACACGCAGATGCTGGAGTGGGACGTGGGACAAAGTGCAATGGATGACGAATGACTTGTAGATGGCCACAGGAAGAAGAAGCATGGTTCATTGGATGCCGCACGTCCCTTCAAACGATCTAGATTGAGCCACCCAATGCCACCGCGCCTTAAGTTGTAAAAGTTTAAACCTCCACCCTTTTCGGTCGGCCAGAAAGAGTGGGGCTCGTGTTAGAAGGTTCCTGACCTGCAAAACCACGTAGAGAACACAAAAGAAAACCCAGATTAGAACTATGGTGTGTAGTAAATGCGACAAGAGAAGGAAATAGCCATAAATAAATGAAGTGGGGGATACCTTGGGGTTTTTAAACCCCTATGGGGTGCCAAAAAATGTAGGAAGGTGTGTGAATGATGTGAAAGGATGGAGAAATGAGAGAGAAACAAGGAAGAAATGGTGCATGCAATGAAGAAAATGACGGTGAGACTGATGGACCAAAAACTTAAAACAATGTTACTCCCTGAACCGGAGGCCTATGTGGACGTAGAGGGCCTCCCTCCTTGGTTTCGGGTCACTCGAAGATCCAACAAGGCTTCACCGTCGACTGGAAATCTCCCCCTTTTCAAGCTTAGCATCTAGGGTCTATTTATAGAGCACCTAATGTCTTAGCTTGAAATTAGGGACGATGGGGAGAAGGGCCCACCTATTGGGTAGGCTCAAACTCAGCCTCAAACTACTCCAATTCGAGAGCCACCTGATACGCTTGTTCCAAAGTGGTCACATTGCGGCGAAAAAGTTCTTATTGATAGTGTGGCCGCAGACTCTTCGAAAGCGTGAGATGGTCATGGTGCTCTCCTCCGTAACTCCACACCGTAAATAGTACTCATCAAACTTGATAGTGTACTCCATCACGGGCTGGTTCCCTTGGGTGAGATTCTACCATTTGTCTATGAGACACTGGCGGTATGTGGTAGGAAGGTACTTCTATCTCAATTTAGTTTTCATGTCATCCCAAGTACCAATCGGGGGTTGACGTCATTGCATTAGCAGGCTCTCTACATTTATCCAATAGGTTTGCGTCTGCCCAGGCAATTTCATCTTTGCATAGCGAACCCTTCGGTGGTCCGACATTTCAAACCACTCGAAATATCGATCCATGCTGGCCTCCCAATCTAAATAGACCGTTGGTTCCATAGCCATGGAACCATCAAACGTGGGCGGGTCCGCACGAACGGTCCTGAGGGTCTGCTCATCCTCATCATAATCATGGTTCCATCGTGGGACACGACGATCACGACCATATCCCCCATACTCATTCTCGGATGCATAGTCATCCACCTCGGGCACTCGCTGCCTTCTATCATCTACACCTTGAGCCCTTGGCGCAACAGGGTGTTGAGCTGGCTCTTGTTGGCCATTTGTCGGCGCGGGCTGCGCCTCAACTGGGGCCCTTTCTAGGACAGCAATTCTCCCCACCAGACCCTGGATAGACTAATCTGAGACTTCGGCCCGATCCTCCAAGGCTTTCATCCTCCCTTCTAGACGTGTGCCTATGCCATCTACACACGTACTAAGCCCATCCATACGCGTATTAAATCGATCCATGAAAGATCGAAACATTTTGACCACCGAAGGCTCATCGGGACAACGAGCTCGGGGATCCGCCATAGGTGGTGGTGGTGAGTAATGGGTGCCTCGATGGATGGGCATGCAAAAGACACACTGACTGTGGTACATGGACTGAAGCAAAGATGAACCTAGCAATGAGACACGACCCTAGACTCAACCTGGCTCTGATACCAAACTGATGCGGGACGAACAGAGGGACCGACTCTGAGTGGTGCGAACCTCAGACTCTAAGTGTGATGCGACCAGCAACCCACGGACAAAAGAGACACTTTGGCCGGACACTAAGGGTTCCTATGGGTTATACATCGCAAACTGAAGCGCAAGCTCACTTGTCATCCCAAAGTGAGGGATAGGGTGGATCCGCGCGGTTGAGAAACCAGTAGAGTCAAGGGTGGTCGACACACTTCCGTGCTCGGATCGAGTCACAGGAGAGGTTCTCTATCTTAATCACAGCGGTGAAATGGACTCACCAGCTAGAATTCCTAACGCACTCCAATAGCGGCAAATGATCATATATTAGGGAAAGCAAATGCTAAGAAGTTAAGATCGTCACCTCCATGCACCTGGCGTGGGAAAGACAATCCCAGCCAAACTCGCACTCCCAGTTAAACAAATTTACTGAGTTACAAACTTTAGACCCACTCCACGCAGGGAGGTAATTGGTTACATGTGGGACCCGAGAGTATCGACATTGGGTTGACGGGCAGCATCTTGGGGTCGCTCTGTCGGTGCCGAAAATCACTGCTCGGTTCTGTCAGGACGGCGCATTCCGCTGGTTGGTGGGGTCTGCGCATTGCTCGGCCCTCTGGACTTGGCGGGGTGGGTCCCACTGTGAAGAGGACACTTGGAGGGGTGATCCTCTGGATGGCGGTCGGACTGGAACATAGGGAGGAGGCCCGGCGGTGCCGACCGTCAAGTTGGAGCTTGCTGTCCACGGATCTGAACTTCTGTTTCAGACCCGCGCGCTCCAGCGACGAAGCTTGCTGCGACCGGTACCGACATCAGATCGGTATGAAATTGGTGCCGTTGGAAAGCTAACTCGAAACCCTTCGACCCTCTGTTGTTCCAAGAATTTTGTTGGGGTTGTAAATTAGATGGTGGAATTTAGAACCAGTCTGTTCTCAGTCTCAGATCTGGTCAGGCAGACTGAGATTTGACTGAGAAAACACGTAGACTGTGATGCAAACATTGGATATGGGTGTTGGATTCTTCATGAAAGTTTGAGAGGTGGAAGTAATGAAGACGGGGATAGTTTTTTGGTGACCTTTGGTGCAGGTGTGGTTGAGGAAACATATTTTCTAGTGCAGGGTGGTCAGATCTGGACAGTAGGGGCAGAACTGATTTGGGATCTGACAATGATTTTTTTGAAAATATAAAAGAGACCTAAAATTCTCAAAAAAAATCGTGGAAGGGGGCTTAGGTGGAAAGAATCCCCAATAAAAATTTGACCTCATTTGCTGGCAACTACGAACTAACACACCACACCCACGAGGAAGAAGAACGACCACACTTAAAAAGTAGGGGTGATCCTCGTGTCACTGGCTTAGTAGGGGTCATGTAGATCCCCACTGAAAATAACGCAGTAACACACAAGACAATAATGCTAAATAGTAAAACAGGAGTAGAATTAACAGTAGTACTTTACAATAGTAAAGCTGTAAACATAGGAGTAAGAATAGCTACAGGAAAGAGTAAAGTCGTACTGAATAGAAACACGACTGCCAAATGAACCTCGGCTCTCTAAGCTACTCCAAACAGCAACAGAAAGACAAACCCAGATCTCACAAATTCGGGCGTTGCCGATCCGTCGACAATGCACTAGCTCCAAAGCGAAGGCCTACCAAAATAGGCAAAAGCCCAAGAAAAGACCTGCACGGTCAAGAAACACTAATGCATACATAACTAGATCATCGTGCACGCTACACTAAGCTGATCTTGGGCAAAGCCAAGAACAAACTATCCGGAAAAGTCCTGAAAGCACAAGTCATCGTGTCAAGTGATAGAAGAATCTCCTCACTAGAAGAACAGCTAGATGCGTCCACTGACGTCTTACACTGTGCCTCGAGTATCTCCCATACGCCTAGAACGGCGGTAACTGAGATACTTACAGAACCAAGTACAAGGAACAACCGTAATGAGTGACTAGTCAGGGTCACGCCCATCGGCACTCGTCCAAACGCCCCTAACCACTTGTGCACACACAAGCTCAATGTCTTGAGCCATGCCTCTAGCTAGTTTTCTCCCCTAGTAGGATGTTACTGTAAGTCAAGGGAGCCCACGAAGACTAGCCTAAAAATTGTATATCGAGAACTCACCCTGCCACCACTCCCAGGTGGGCTGACACACAGGAAAGTGTCGTCAGGCTACGACTGGTGGAGGCTCACTAGACACAAAGACTCTGAAACATCAGTGCTGAAGTACGGACTGGCTAAGCACGCACTGTCACTTGTACCACGAAGCACCAAGCACAGAACACAAGGTAGCACACCAAACTGCCACCAGACTCAGGACAATGACTAGACCTACTGACACAACGATCCTTGAGTCTCACGACTCGGGGTCAAGATCATCGCACAAAAGTGGTAACATGTAGCCTATCAACCTAATCCCTAAGCCAAGGTCATGGTAAAACACCATTAAAGGAAACGGCATTGGATTACCAGATCCATGCATCTGCACAACACAAATCACAGAGATCTAGGGATCACAAAGACCCTCAAAGCACCTGGGCATGCAAACCAAGGTAAAACCACAACTCAAGGTGTCTAAAACCATCTCTCGATCTGTACAAGATCTTCGAGACATTCACGAGGTTACATGTCAACCACTAGATCTTATCTGGTTGACCAGAAACCAATAACGACTCTTAAGCAGTACGGAATACTATTCGATATAAAGGCACTCCTGGCTACCTTATAACATGGTCATAGACCTCATAGGATATCAAAGACATCCACGGGACAATGGGCAAACCACAAGGTCAAGCCAAAATAATGGAAGGCCAAACCATCGGTAAAACAGCACTTTGGGGATAAGTAGTCGATCGCTTGACTGCTAGGTAAGCCAAGCAGTCTGCCAGAGGGCTACTAACCTCACCCAGAAAACAAAGACACTTAGCGGTCATAGAAAGGGCCGCAAGGTGACTTTAGCGGTCATATAAACAGTCGCTAGACCTAGTCAACCCTTGAACCGACTTAATCAGTCAAACCACCAAATAGTCTATTATAGAACCGCTTATAGAACTTAGCGGTCTACCAATGGGCCGCTAAGGACACAACTCAAACTGACCTAAAATATTGACCGAAGTCAAATGGAGCTTAGCGGTCTATGAGTGGGCTGCTAAAGACTACAAATGCCCAGAGCTAGACCGCTAGCCCAAACCGACCTAAAATCGTTAACCGAAGACCACACGAAGCTTAGCAGTCTACTAATTGGCCGTTAAAGCAAGCCATACGGTCTATCGTAAGATCACTTAGCCAAATCGACTAATCAATACCGTCTAGCGGCCACCTAATGGGCCGCTTGACAGGGCTTAACGGTCCTATAATGGGCCACGAGCCAAGGAAAATGGTCAATCGCATGACTGCGAAGACCTAAACCGACATAAGACAAACGGTTGCATACTGGATCGTGTGAGAAACAAAAATGATCTCTAGAAGGACCGCTAATGCGTTACGATAGGAAAAATAGAGGATTGGCCGAAACTCGGCCTTTCGATGCCTAGTTCGTCCTAAAATGAAGGGGAAATGATCCTAATGGCCACATAAGCCTTACAAAGTCCGGAAGGCATCAAATAGATGCATAAAAGACAAGAAACAGGTGATTCCACCGAATCGACCCAAAATGACTCACTTGGGTTTCAGCATAAGCTTCCCTCATCTTCTCAAGCCCTATAACCTCGGTACTCATGGTGGTCAGCATACAAGCACGCCGACTTAAGGCATCGGCCACCTTATTCTCTACCCTAGCCTTGTGCTTGAGCACAAATGTAAACTCCTGGAGGTAATCCACCCACCTACTGTGACGCGCATTCAACTTTTTCTGAGGATGGAGGAATTTAAGAGCTTCATGATCGGAATACAATACAAACTCTTAATGCAACAAATAGTGCCTTCAATGCCTTAAAGTCTGAACAACTGCATAGAATTCTTTATCATAGGTGGAATATCACAATTTGACATCACTCAATTTCTCACAAAAGAAGGCAATAGGGTGGGCCTCCTGACTCAAAACTTCAGCTATACTAACTCCTAACGCATCACAAGAGACCTCAAACACCTTCGTAAAGTCTGACAGTCGAAGGATAGGTGTCTGGGTCATGCGCTCCTTAATGTCTCTAAAGGCAGCAGCTGCAGCCTTCATCCACACAAATGTGCCCTTCTGAATACAATCTGTAATCGGGACAGTGATGGAACTAAACCTGCAGATGAAGCGACGATAGAATGTCGTGAGGTCATGGAAGCTGCAGACATCGTGGAGCCTGCGGGGTTCTGGCCACTCAACAATGGCTCAAATATTCTCCGGATCTGCGGAGACCCCATCACTAGATACTATGAAACCCAAGAATGTAACATGAGAAGTCATGAAGGCGCACTTCTGTGGGTTGGCATATAGCTGCTCTCGCCTCAAAATCTGACAGACCTGTCTCAAGTGATCTGAGTGGTCCTCCCTAGTGTGGCTATAAATGAGTATGTCATCGAAATACATGATAGCAAACACTCCAATAAGAGGTCGAAGGACCTGAGTCATCAGCCACATGAATGTGCTAGGGGTGTTAGTCAAGGGAAAGGGCATAACTAACCATTCGTATAAACCATCCTTGGTCTTGAAGGTAGTTTTCCATTCATCTCCAAGCCTAATCCTCACCTGGTGATAGCCACTCTTAAGATCAATCTTGGAGAAAATAGTGGCTCCCGACATCATATCTACCATGTCGTCAAGTCGGAGAATGGGAAATCTATACTTTACGGTGATCTTATTGATGGCACGACTATCAACACATATCCTCCATGTGCCATCCTTCTTTGGGGTGAGTAATGCTGGTATAGCACATGGTCTTATGCTATCCCGAATAGATCCCTTCTGTAACAATTCATCGACCTATCACTGCAGCTCAGCGTGGTCAATGGGGCTCATGCGGTAACGGGGAAGATTGGGCAATGAGGACCCCAGAATCAGGTTGATAGCATGCTGGACATGCCGCATAGGTGGGAGTCCCTCGGGAAGCTCCTCCAGGAATACATCAGCGAACTCCTGTAGAATCGGGGCAGCATCGGGTTGGAGTGCACTCTCAGAGCCTCGCTCCACCTCACGGACTGCGACAGCAAACACAGGACTACCCCTACTAGCCTCCCGCTCCATTTCTCGGGGGCTAATCATCATCAGTCTGCTTGTCAGGGGTTGGCCTGTGATAGAAGAAATAGTCACGGCCTGGACTAAGGATGGGGCACTGGCCCTAGGGGTAGAAGGGCCTGAGGTGATCGGGCTAGCCGGGCCCCTAACCGACAGACTCTTCGGTGGAGAGGGATGAAGAGTGATCCGTTGGCCACCATGGTCAAAGGTACATGTGTTCGACTGACCATGAACGGTGGCATCCCGATCAAATAGCCATTGCCTACCAAGGATAATGTTACCCACCTCCATGGGTAGCACATCACACCAGATGTCGTCACGGCAGGCGTGGAACTGTAGTAGGACTAGGCACCGCAGCTAACCGGGATGGAGAGGTAGAGTCCACCCATGATACTCAATATGGGAGAGGATGGTCTACAGGGGTAAGACCAAGGCACGAAATAGTGCCTATGGAGATGGCATTAATACAACTCCCACTATCAATAATCACCTTGCACGAATTTCCATTCAGTCGACAGTATGTATGAAAGATGGTAGTCCGACGCCAGTCATCACTGGCCTATGACTGAGTCAAGGTGCACCTGACAACCCCTAGCTGGGCAGTATCCTGGTATTGAGCATCGACAGACTCACCCTACACGTCCCCAGTCTCTTCAAAGAACTCATCAGCTAGCTCTTGCTCCGCCTCATAGCTAACATGCATAACCTCAGAAGGCGGAGCCTCATAAGCCGATGTGTCCCCAATAACTAGGGATGAGCGGGTGGGGCACTGATTCGCATAGTGCCCGTACCCCTTGCAGTTAAAACATTACTGTCGGGCTCCACTGGACTACCCGATTAATGGCCCCTTACCTTTGTCCTCCCGAGGGGGTGGGGGTGTAGGCAAAAGGGGATGAGTAGACGGTGCGGGGCCTTGCTGGCCCTCTACCAGCAAGGGACCAGCCCTCACATCCTCCACTCGGCATCGCCGAGTTACCCACGGGTTCGAGGTGAGTGTCGGGTGAGTCGGCCGTCAATTACGGCCTGTTTGAGTTACGAATTGTGCTTGCTAATAGGTCTAAGGTCGTGTCACATCATCTAGCTTTATAGTTGATGCGTCGGTGCAACTACTTTGGTGCTTTGATACAGTGTAACTTGATGAGAGGTTTTGTTCTTAGTGCGTCAGTGCACTGGATGAGAATTGAACTTAGTACGTCGATGCACTGCCTTACAGCTTTGATGCTTCACTGGCTTCAGGATTCTGAGATTGGCTTTTGCGGCCAAAAGTGCATCGAGGCTAGCTTGTCTTGCCTCGACACAGCTGTATTCAGAATCCTTTAAACAGAGCCTGATGTAAATAGAATCAACATCGACACTCTTCCTTTGATGCTTTGACCTGATGTTTTCAATACTTTGAAGCTGTGTCTACTTTAGTCTTTCCTGTTAAAACACATGAATTAACTTTTAGGATCTGATCACTCAGTTCAGCCTTCATGATCCATAATATGTTTTCATCTAAACCAGGGGATACAACATAGGGTTTTGTACAACTCATGCACCCTCATGAAATCCCTGACGAACAATGTAGTTGAGTACGGAGCTCTAATCATTGGGCTTCAGATGGCTCTCGATATGGGCAACAAATGCCACAAAGCCTACGGGGACTCTCAACTAATAGTCCGACAAGTCCTCGGCATCTACGATGTACGAAAGCTGGAGCTGGTTTCGTACCACGCCGCTATCATCAAACTAATCTGAAATTTCTATTTCTTTGAAATAGATCATGTTCCCAGAAGTAGTAATGCCCAGGCAGATGCCCTGGTAGAGTTGTCTGCAGCCATTAAGCTTCCGCCCGAGGGCAAGGTCGACATTACCATCAAGCACAGAAGACTAATACTGGGTTCGCTCGAGGGTAACTCCGACCTCACCATCTACGAGGTCCATGACCTCGACTAGAAAACTCCTCCAGAAGATGAAGATTAGCGTGAGCCCATCATCAAGTTCAAGAAAGGGTGGCTCCCTCTTGACAGTGTGCAAAGGGTCTAGCTACTCCGTCGAGCAATGTCATATGAGTTGATTGGCGACTCCTTATACAGGCTTGTCCATGAGGAGGACAAGTCGATTCTCCTAAGATGTGTCTCCTCAGCCGAGGCTCGAGCCATCATGCATGAAGTCCATTCCAAATTGTGCGGTGCTTACCAGGCTAGAGATAGAATAAAGTACAACATCAAGCTCAAAGACTTTTATTGGCCAACTATGTACGCAGACTGCATCTAGTATGCCCGTACATGTCATCAGTGCCACGCCTCTGGCCCAGTACCCAGAAGACCGCCCAATCCGTTGTGTTCCACATCCCTTACTTTCCCGTTCGCCGAATGGTGCATGGACATTGCGAGGCATTTCCCGCCATCTTCCAAGGGTCATAAGTACATATTGGTCGCCACCGACTACTTCTCTCGCTGGGTGGAGGCCCATCCCCTGCGGGAGGTCACTAGCGAAGTGGCAACCAGATTTCTCTGACATAACATCATCTATCGATTTTCTACTCCCAACCGTATAGTGTCCAATAATGGAACACCATTCATGAATAGGGCCATATATTCACTAGCGGCCAAATTCCATATCGGTTGGAGAACCTCTTCGGTATATAATCCTCAGGCCAACGGCCTGGCTGAAGCCTTCAACAAGACCCTCTACAAGCTTCTGGCTAAAATTGTTAGCCACTAAAAACGTGACTGCGGTGAGAAGGTCTTCGAGGCACTATGGGCCTACCGGACGATCTACAAAACCCCTATGGGATGCTTGCCGTTCTCCCTCATTTACGGGGCAGAAGATGTCATCCCCATCGAGATCCAGTTAGCCTCCTACCGCGTGGCGATTCACACCTGCCTAGCTGGTCCAGATGAAGATGAATACCTGAGAAGGCTAGAAGAGCTTGCCGATCTAGAGGGTAAGCGGCTTGAAGCATACAAACACCTGCAAGTATACCAGGCCCGCATGGCACGAGCCTACCACAAGCTCGTCAAACAACGAGCCTTCAAGCAAGGCGACCTCATCATAATCAAGGAAAAGGAAGTCATGGCGAGGCGCTCCAATGGAAAGCTACAACCTAATTGGCAGGGGCCATATATCATTCACAATGTTTAAAAGGGTGGGGCTTACACAGTCATCGACAACAAGGGTAACAAGCTATTCTTGCCTCTCAATGGTAAACATAGGAAACTATAAAATGCACCAGAGCACGAGTTCAAGCGCCACCCTGGCTAAGGCGCGCACTCAAGTCACCACTTGAAAAATATGCCTTCCCAGGGTAAGAGCGAGACCAGTCGCATCTCGGGCGCGAGATGACTTCTCCTACAAATAAATAGAGAAAGTGGTACGTGGCCTAGGAACCATTTTCCTGCCTCTACACTTCTTGGCGCCATCTGTGGGAAGGCTGATCAAAAGGCTATGGTGCCCCGTGGAAGTCTCTGAAACACTAGCAACTGGGGGCGTAGGTCTCACCAGGGACCCAGTTCCCGATGGGAGTCGCAAGAAGCCTCTTCCGCCCATCCATGACAAGAGGTCACCCCGGGTGACCTCGACGAGCTGCGCCAGTAGATCCGGACCCTGGCAGAGCTCTGCCAGGAGCTCTGGGACCAACGGGCCAACCCCCAGTGTGTCGTGTCTGAACGACGCGAGGATGAGGGACATCAGGCTGGGGGGAACCCCTGTTCAGTACGAGAGGCGTCCCGTGCCTCGGCGACTAGGACTCGACAGTCCCACAGCATGCCGGCACCAAGGGTGCGCAGCCCACTCCACTCCAATCCAGAGATGGACCGCCGGCTCTAGCATTTTGAAGAAATAGAGGACAAGGTCTGGTATTTACACGACATCCTCTTGGCCGCCAAGAATCACAGCCTAATCAATGACGATCTGGATTTCCATGCTCCCTTCTCTAGGGAAATAATGGAAGTTCCCATCCCGTCGAAGCTTCAACTGCCATCGTTCACCTACTACGATGACACCACCAACCCGGCTGACCATATGCATAGTTTCGAGTCCCACTTGGTGTTCCACCGGGCCTCAGACATCGTGAAGTGTCTGGCATTCATTACGACTCTCTTGGAGAACACCCGGGCTTGGTTTGAGTCCCTGTAGGCCGAGACCATTACCTCCTTCCAGCAGCTCAAGTAGCTGTTCAAGGAGAATTTTGTTGGCTGCCGAAAGATGGCCAAGTCTACGATGACCCTGCTCACGCTTAAGCAAGGTAAGGAGGAGACATTGCGGGATTTCATCTCTCGCTTCTGCTCGGAGGCTCTACGGATCCCACACCTCGACGTCGGCATCGCTACCACAGCCCTCACTCAGGGGACGTAGGATCACATCCTTCGACACACCCTCAGAGTAGAGGCCCCAGCGACTCTTCCAAATCTCCGCGTCTTGGCACAAAAGCATGCACATTGCGAGGAGAACACGGCGGCCTTGGGCCACGCGGCTGAAGCCGATCAATCCGACCATAAGAGATCCACCGATGCCCCGCGAGAGGGTCAGATTAAGTGGGAGCGGCACGACAGAGACCGCCGTGACCGCCATGAGAAGGAGAGGGGCAACTATCGCCACTACACGCCCCTAAAGGCTCCACCGGATCGGATATTAATGGAGATCCGTGAGGAGCCATTTCGCCAGTGGCCTCCTCGGATGAAGTCCAATCCGAGCATGAGGGGCAAGAAGAAGTACTGCCTATACCATCGCGACCATGGCCACGACACCGCCGACTGCATCAACCTCAAGGACACCATCGAGGACCTCGTCTGGAGGGGACTCCTCGACAAGTTCCTCTCCAAGGTGACAGAACGATGACAGAAGACACCCCCACCAATCGACAACCGGCCCAACGGGAAGAGATCCTGATGATCTCCAGAGGATCGGCGGCTGGGGGAGATAGTGCGAGTAGGAGGTGGCAGTACGCGATGGCAGTCCACGGCACGGGCCAAGGCGACGTCACTTCACATGGGGATTCCACCCCAGGCTGTCTAGGAGACCCCATTATCTTCTCCGATGATGACCTAGAGGGGGTAGCCACGCCCCACGCTGATGCCTTGGTGGTCTTAGCCACCATTAATCAATGTACTGTGGGTCGTATCTTAGTAGACAATGGAAGTGGACCCAATGTTATTGCCTATGACTGCCTTGTTCTCATGGGTGTGGATATGTCCCGACTGATGCCATTAAACATGCCACTATACGGATTCTCAGGAGTGACCATCCACCCGAAAGGATGCATCTCACTCCCGATCACGTTCGGGACCACTCCGAAAGAGGTGACCTTCCTCGCCGACTTTACTGTAGTTTGTGCGATAATAGGGTACAACGCCATCATAGGCCTGTGGACGCACTTTTCGACGGGGAAAAAAAGATTTTAATTGTTTGTTGGGAATGATGTTTTCCCAGTTTGTTGCGTGCGTGGGCGTGCCAGTCACCGATGTGACGATTTATTCGGGCTCCGCGGAGCCCATAGTGCGCTCGATCTGACTTCGTCAGACGACTGTGTGGCTCGAGTCTGGACCCAATCCCGCCATGCCATAAAGGTCATGATGTCATTTACATCCCCTATACGGGAGAACACCTTTGATTAATTGCCGAAATTAGGGGCTCCATGGCCAACGAAAATAATACTAATTGTAAGAAAGAGGGCAGGGATAAACCACACACGAGCCCGTGCCGGGACACGGACAGCCATACATGTCGGTCACACCCAGGGGCTGCCTTCCATCAAGGCTATTGCCCATATTACGAGGTGGTTGGTCATATTATCTATAATTGCCAGCCCTTCAAGGGCCTCGCCGAGGATTTAAATCAGGCAAGGGAGGGTTAACCTGGGGCAATCCCTAGTCGACCCACCACAGCCGCACACACGGAGGAGTCTTCACTTCTCCGTCAATGTCATACATGCTGCAGCAGCTTTCCAGCTCCCCGAGTTGCAGGAAGAGGGAGTCAGTTCCTAAGGAGCCAGTTCCCAGCCACCTAAATCCACACTGTGGTATCCAGGGTGGCGATCTTCCCATCAGTGTTCTTTCATCTGAAGACGAGAACTCACCTGAAGGCGAGGAGCATACACCCGCAGGCGGGTAGCCCGAGAAGGTATACTCCTTCCCGCTCGAGAAGACTCTCGACATATTCTCTGCAGGCCAACGTGTGTGACCGATCACCCCGTCGCCTATTGAGCAGACACCAGGGGCTGCCTTCCATCAAGGCTATTGCCCATATTACGAGGTGGTTGGTCATATTATCTATAATTGCCAGCCCTTTAAGGACTCGTCGAGGATTTAATCAGGCAAGGGAGGGTTAACCTGAGGCAATCCGTAGTCGACCCACCGCAGTCGCATGCACGGAGGAGTCTTCACTTCTCCGTCAATGTCATACATGCTGCAGCAGCTTTCCAGCTCCCCGAGCCGTAGGAAGAGGGAGTCAGTTCCAAGGGAGCCAGTTCCCAGCCACCTAAATCCACACTGTGGTATCCAGGGTGGCGATCTTCCCATCAGTGTTCTTTCCCTAAGGAGGACACTGAGAAGATTTTTGACAGACTTCTGGAGGACGGTCGGGTGTTGACCCATGATCCACCGCCCTACTATAATGAGACGGCCAAGAGTCAACCCCGCTATTGCAAATACCATGCTAGGGTGTCTCACCCTACCTGGCAGTGCCCAGAAGTCCAAGACTGTATTGAAGTCCTCATCCAAAGAGACGAGATCTATGCGCAAGGGAACTCTATGGCAATGCGGCGTCTTAAAGAGGCCGTCGAGTAGACTCTCCAACAAGCTCGGCAAGAGGCTGAGATTTTCTCTTAATTAGCCCGACCGAGCGAGCCTGCGGAGAGCGACAGACCTTAACTGCAGCCCAAAGGTAAGGCTAGGTACGAGGGGCCCAAGGCCCAGAGCCCAAAAAGCCAAGCCACGGGAGAGGGTTCCAAGCCCCGCCCTCGGCCGAGTCAGCCCGACATTGTCATAAGGGAAAACCCTCTGCCAGATAATAAAGGCAAGGCGAAGGTGAGGGGGCCTCCAGCCAAAGCTCCTGTCAAGCCAATGAGGCCGCCAATCACAGAAAGGCCTCAACCTCTTGAACTAGCAAAACCACCAGTCCAGACAAAGTCGGCGGAGTCACAATGCTCTCAAGGGTCCCACTCCAGACTGGCAAAGTTCCAGGAGCTGCCGCCTGAGATAATTGCTCAGGCAATCAATGCCACCTTCCAGGTTCAACCGGAGGAGGCCAACTGGACTAAGGTCGCCTCCAGAAGGAGCCGCGGCACTAAGGTTCCTAAGGAGCTAGCCTGGAGCTAAAAGTAAAATTCTGGGGGCACATTAGTCTCACCTTCAAAGCAAAGTCCCCTTTCTTCTCAAGAGGCGACACGCCAAAAGAAGTAAGAGAAGAATTGCATGAAGAACTTGAAGAGGAGGCTGAAGAAGCAAGCCGAGTAGGCAGCAGCTATAGAGGTTCCTAAGGAGCCGACTCCTCTTTAGCGATTTCAAAAGCTCATAGATGAGCTTGAGGAATACACTCCCCCTCGTCTCACCAGGGTCGTCACCCTAGACGAATATATCCCCTGGGACAAGCTTGGGCGGAAAGTCCGCCTTCTGCAATGGCTTTGGGAAATGACTCATCGTCTTGAAGAAGGTGAAGATTGTCCAATCCCAGAGGAGCTCTCCTTATTTTACAAAGAGGAGGAGTTAACCGTCGAAATGCTTGAGGAAATGCTGCAAGAGCTCTCCTGTAACATGGTGGCAATCCCACCGCCCGACAACATCAACGTGCCTTCGGCTGATTACACCGGAGGCAAGGCTCCCATGGAGACATATTAACGTCGCTCGGCGAGAAATGGCCGGGGACGCGGTCGGGGACGTGGACGTGAAGGTCCCCTCACTCTCGACCGGGTCATAATCTTCAGGGGGGAGAAGCCGGGTCCTGTCCCAGAAACCCAAGTTCGGGGAATCTCCTTTATCTTGAACTCCTCAGAGGGTTCAGGCCCCAACTCAGAAGCTAAATCGGGCGGCATCCCTTTTATAATCGCCTCTTCTGATGAAGAAGAAGAGCCAGCCAATCCTCCAGTGCACGAGGAGGCGTTAGACAAGGCTGGCCCCTCTAATGGGGTCGAGCTTGCAAGCACAACCTCCACTCGGCATCGTCGAGTTACCCTCGGGTTCGGGGTGAGTGTCGGGTGAGTTGGCCGCCAATATCGGCTCGTTTGAGTTGCGGATGTGCTTGCTTGCTTAGGTCTGAGGTCGTGTCACATCAACGGGTCCTCAAGTACCCCTCATCCAGTGCAATAGGAGGTATATCCTCCCTCAGCAAGTGACTTTCCTCTGCTTTCCTGATCGCGGAGGCCTTCTGCCAGTATAGGTGGCGGTCCTCAAACCACCACTTGGCGTAGTGTATGTTAAATCGCCCCCGATGTCCCTGTCTTGGCATCGAGAATCACTCTGGCTCTCAGCGGCAGTAAAAGTCCCACTAGGCTACCGCGAGTCGGTAGGTATCCCTGCCCCTGTACTATCTGCCCATCAGAGGGAACTCCCTGTTTGGCTGGATCCCCTGGTCGTACCCGAAGTTCCTTGCAAACTGATATGGGTAGTATGGCTCCAAGAAACTCGTCGCTGACCAGTGCAACGTCAACACTGCTGACCGGGTGCTCAGTATCCACTCAGTCTGTGGCCCTGCACTGGCTACCCCCTGACCGAGGTGGGCGCTGGTCGCCCCTCCACCTGAAGCCCCTAGAAAAAGACCGCAGTCTCTCGCGACACTGTCAAACGGTAACCCCTCCTTATCCCAGGCGGGCAGGTAGCAAATGGCTCTCTTAGACCCCTTCAGCTGGGCCGCCGTGTCCCCGTCGGGCTGGCCAGTGAAGCTAAATAGAAGTGGTGCCATCGGGTTCGCCACGGTCCCTCGCGTCACCAGTCCTGGAATTAGCAGCCCAGCCCACACACTAAGATAGTGGGTCAGCAGGAGTATACTCCTCTCTCTCGAAGCTGAGTGTGTCACCAGAACTCCCAGTCCCTGGTATATGTTGGCCAGCGCAGCAGGAGCCAGGGCCAACTGTCACCCCTCCGCCAACAAACAAGCCAGCCACAGCAACTCAGCTCTCAGTAGCCCGTCCTCTCCGTGCGAGACCACAAACGTCGCCAACCAGTATGCTAAGTAGGCGGCAAGGTGCGTCACATCTGGCAAACCGTGGGGATTCCACCCCTCCTGTGGTGCATAGATGTATCTGGTGTAAGTCCGGAAATGAAGCTCCACCTCAGTATACTCCTCCCATGGAGTTTGGTCCTTGGCAAACTCCTGGTAAAAGTAGAAGGGCCCGTTGGAGAAGTGACGGACCCACACGTTCAGCGGCACCCTCGGAGTCAATGCAGCTCTCTCTCTCCCTGCTAGGGCCAAGTCCCTCCAGGTCTTCCTAAGATACCGATAGTTGTAAGGTACTCGGTATCGCTCCTGTCCTTCAGTGTGGCTGCGGTGGAGGTCATCCAGTACCACCTCCTTGTATCCTTCATGTTGATCGACAATCTAGAGATCTGGAATAGAGACCATAAGTCTAGTGAGGTCTCTCCCTCTGTTGTGGCCACCGTGTTCCACTGGTGGTTGAAATGCTCCAGTAGTCCCTGTAGCAGCCCAATGTAGCACGAGTACACGTACAAAGCAGTAGTCACTGTGTACCTGATCCCAGCTCGATCCAATAGAACCTGGTAGTGGTGCACAATCCCCATCAGCCACTCGGTGGCCCCCTGATGGTACTGATGTAAGGGGATCACTGCCCAGCAGCCGTACCAACTGATGACGGTCTACCGCATAACCCCGTCCAGGATGCTATGGTCTTCGCAGCCCTCTCCAGCATACGCCAAGCCTACGGGCTCTAGCATCAACCCAGTGGTCCCCTCTGTCACTGTATGGTGGTGGCCGTGCGAGTCCCAAGAAGTAGGGCCCAACGGCCTGACTCTGACCTGAGACTGCTCTGCTCTGCCAAAGAACCCCAGGCACTCAGCATTGGGAAACTGACGCTACCTCCAATAATCCTCGGAAAGGCTCGGATAGCTACAGAATGCGACACCATGCAGGCTATCCCTGCCCATCAGAATAGCCTACTCAAGCCGGTGATGGGCTCCTAGAATCTGTGAGTCGCCCTCCTCCATGCCAGGAGGGACATAGCTCCTGACAAACTCGAACAAATGACGGTCCAGGGGGAACTCCACAGGGTAGCCTCTGCTCCGGTCATAGGTATACAAATCGTCTACCTCCAGAATCCTAGCCACCTCTATAGTCCCAACTCCAACTGCTCTCTCACTGACTGGACCCTTCGCTACTACCGTATGGCCTCGGTCCAGCTCTCCACACTAGCCACAGTGATCACTGGAGGGCCCAAAGGGGGCATCGATCGCTCGGTCTGCGACCCCCAGTGGTCCTTCTCCCGAGCCACACCCCTTGGGACCCACTCATCTCTGCCAAAGCGTGCCATAACTGCAAGACAGAGCACAAAAAAATGGTCAGAACACCAGAAAATCAACATATACAACACAGCGACAGAAAAGAATGACGTACATTGAGGTCGGGGGAAGCCCGACGTAGGTACAACTGGTAGCTACGGACATGTCACACCAGGAACCGCAGAAGCAGAACGATGCCACCCACCTGAAAAGTAGGGCTGAGCCTCGTGTCACTGGCTCAGTAGGGGTCACGCGGATCCCCACCGAAAAAGACGCAGTAATATGGAACAACAGCAAACAACAGGTGTAGCAAAGTAGGAAAACTACACTAGAAAGTTGTAAGGAAGAGGAAGTAGGAGTAGGGAATAAGCAAGGAAGAGGGAAGCTAAAAGAAAAGGGAGAAGTCATACCAAATGAGCGCGGCTACCGGACTAACCTCGGCTCCCAAGCTACTCCTAACAGCAACAGAAGGGCGAACTCTGAATTGGCGAAGTCAGAAGTTGCCGATCCATTGACGAGACACCAAGCAAGCGAAGGCTTGCAAGGAAAAAGGGAAAAGACAAAATCCCTAGAAAAAGTCTAGACAGACCCCACACGACTAAGATGTCGTGCACGCAATATAACACTGACCTCGGGCAAAGCCATGAGAAGGCTAACCCAGAAAGGTCACGACACTTGAGAAACATGAGAGTCACGTGAAAGTCACGTGTCACGTGTCTGATGTACTCCCCTCACTAGAAGAATAGCCACCTGCGTCCACTGACATCTTATGCTGCGCCTACTAGTGGCTCGTCTGCCTGTCGTCCAAAAGCGCGACCGAGACCAAGACACTATCAGAACCAGAATAGTACTATAGTCGTGAGTGACTAGTTAGGGTCACGCCCGTCGGTGCAAGTCTAAAGTCCCTGACCACATGTGCACACACTGACTCTCACCTAAGTCGGGCCTCCAGCTAGTATTCTTCCCCCATAGGATGCTACGGTCGAGGACGCTACTGTCGAGCGCGGGAGCCCTCGTAACTAGCTTAAAAACCATAAATCGAGAAATGCCCCGTCGTAAAGGCTAACACGCCAAAACGTGCCGTAAGGCTATGACTAGTGGAGGATCATGAGACACAGACTCTAAAACGCGAGTGTTGGAGTACAGATAGGTAATGAAACACTATCGCACGTACTACGAAGCACTAATGGCAGCACAAGAAACTACCGACAGACTCAGGACAAGGCAACTAGACCAGGAACTACAATGATCCTTGAGTCTCATGAGTCGGAGTCAAGATCGTCGTACAAAGTGGAACCAGCCGCCAATCGATCCAATCCTAAGCCAGAGAAAATGACTCACCATAAGAAACGACTCATGGAGACCTGAGGGAACACCGAGAACCCTCAGCACACCTGGATACATAGAACGAGGTAAGACGATACCTCACGGCATCCAGAACCATGTCTCAAACTGGACAGAACCATCGAGACGCACACAAGGTCACCTGTCAACCACTGGGTCACACCAGGTTGACCAGAACTAGACAGTGACATTAAAAAGTAGTACAGAAGATTGGTGACGGCAAGAACACTCCTGGCCAACTTATATTATGGTCATAGCCCTCATAGGACATCAAGAGACATCCACGGGACAACGAGCAAACCATAAGGTCAAGCCAAGATATACAAAAACCGGAACGTCAGGAAACGACACTCAGACACTGCCCAAGGACACGTACCTAAGATAGACAGACACAAGACAAGCCATCATGTCCAATGAACGAGACAATGGACAAGACTCATTGGGCGGTCAAAAGAAGGCCGCTCAGTAACATGAACGGTACAGATGGAAGCCGTTCAAAGAGGGATGAATAGTCTATAACAGGCCATTCAAGGGGGATGAACGGTTGGGGGCCAACTGCTCAAAACAATTGACCCCAAGACATTAAAAGGGATGGACGGTTATGGCTGGGCTGCCCAAAGGCTAGAGCGGTTAAGGAGTAGCCACTCAAGCCAACCGACCTACTACAGTGTCGGTTAGAACGATTTTGGCCAAACTGCTTATCTGAACCGACACAAAACTGTTGACCAAAGGTCAACTTGGATAAGCAGGCAGAACCTCACTGCTCAACCCAACAAGGAAGATGAATAGCTGAGGACTAGCCGCTCACGGAGGATGGGTGGACCACTACTGGATGCTCAAGCCCTAGAGCGGTCTATCGACTGACCACTCAACCTAAAATCGAGACATGTTAAATGGTCCGAAACCAGCCGCCCATGCACCTTAAGCGGTTACCGTTGAACCGCGAAGGCGTTACGACGAGCAAACCATGGGCATTCGATCATGGCCTTTCCACGCCCCGTTCGTGCTGAAATGAAGGGGATACAGCCACAATCACCTGGCAATCACATAGACTCCGACCGGAGTCAAAATGACGCATGAATCGCAAGAAACAAGCGATTCTAACAAAATCACCCAAATGGGGTTAACGAGATTCTCGGCCTCCTACCGGCCTCTTTTGAATGAGTTCTTCCGCTATGTTCTTGAAAACATAGCAATCCCCGATGGTGTGACCCAACCTTCGGTGATACACACAATAGGTAGGATCCTCTATCTTGTCCACCTCTAAGGGCTTTCGCGGATCTGGTAAAGTAATGAGCTGCTCCTTCATGCACAGCTCAAAGAGCATTTTGATGTACTCCTTCCTGAAGGAATAGGGCGTCTTCATGCGCACCGCTAAGAGAGACGTGTTTGCCTTATCATCAGGCTTTTTGACCTTGCCTTTAGATTTTCCTTCCCCCTTGTCTCCGTTCGTCGGGGAGAAGTCCACTGCATTCACCTCCTTACCGCTACCCAGACGGTTTTTGGAGGGTTTGCCTTTGGCAGAAGCTTGTGCAGGGTGATCGACGAAGAACATTTCAATCTCCGCCACCACCGTATTCAACTGGTCGAAGCTCCTGATATTGGAGCCCAGGAGCTTTTCACTAACTTCTGCCAACAGGCCCCTGCGACAGATGGTGATCGCGTCTTCGGGCGTCAGAGGATTATCGCAACGCATGCTGACGTCCCTCCAACGCTTAATGAAGTCCAACACGGTCTCACCTTTCTTCTGCCGGAGGGAACAGAGCTCCGCCAGGAAAATTTTGCATTCGACCATCTGGAAGCGGTCGACGAACTTCTTTTGCATGTCGACCCAATCGGCTACCGAGTTGGGCTTCAATCTGGAGTACCACTGGAAAGCGGTGCCAGTCAGGGATGTGGCAAAATACTGCAGCAAGTATGCCTCTTCCAGCGCCAATTCACCCATGGCCGTCATATAATAGGCCAGGTGCTCATGTGGTGAGCCCTGCCCGTTGAACTTCTGTAACTTCGGGACCTTTGGACAGTCGGGTGGAAGCTTCTTGAATTGATGGTGGAGGGGATAAGGCACACTGTATAAATCAACAGTGGCCACACCCTCACCATGTTGGGCAAACTTTGCCTCCACGGTGCGTTCGATCATCTGTTTCTGCGCCATGAGGCTTTTGCAGCGGGAGTAGCAGATGACTGCGCATTGGCTTCATGTTGCGGGACCTCAAAGTCCACCACCAGTGGCAATTTTACAGCTGTGACCGAGGCATTGGCCGCAACTGGAATGGGAGAAGGCTATTGTTCCACTCCATTGGGTGCCGCCTGAGGTGGGACAGGAACCTCTTTTTCACGCAATAGCGTCTGTAAGAGATTCTTGAGTTCTTGATTCTCGCGTCGGAGCTCTTCCAACGCGGGAATCTGTGTTTCTTCCCCCAGATCTTCCTCGTGTCAGGGGTGGCTATCCCCATCGACACTATGAATGTCCTCTTGGCGCTCTTCGTGCCGCGCCGATTCGGGCTGAGACGTCCCAGCGGCTGGTGCCTGTTGTGTTCGCGCCGAGATCCGGGACACGGGTCTTGACCTCCTCAAATATTGAAGAGGTTGGTTGAGCTCCCCCAAGGTGTCCTCGGGTTGCTTGTCGCCAGAGATGGCATAACAGGTGAACACTTTGACAATGTCGTTGGTCACCTGGACCACCCGCATCTTCCTGGGTGGTTGTCGATCCGGCTTGGGTGGTATCCCTAGTCTGTCGGTTCCTCGGCGCTTTTGCCCTCGTAGGGGCTAAGTTGTAGACCTCAGGGATGTCGAGGCCTCAGTGCTTGTCGGACTTCGCATTTGCTAAAGATCCGACATGCAGAAGGGCTCCTCCGCCCTTGCGTGCCTTATAATTCGTGCCTCCTCCTTGGTGACCCATATCTTCTTCAAGTGGAGCTGGCGCTCCTCTACTGAGTTGCCCCCCATCCTTGGCCGGGGAGCTCGTGACTTGGGCCTCTGCAGGAGGCCCTGAGTTGCCGTCGGTACGGCAGGCTTCTTCTTTTTCGGTCCGTCCTCTCGTACTCGCCGGAGGAGCTCGAACCGGTTGGAGATGGGAATGGTCGGGACATGACGGTCCCGTGGCAAGATCGGCTCGCCTCCATCAAGCCGGATGCGGATGTCTCCGACAATCACCGTTTTGTCGCGAGATGCCACCGCTACAGGCTTTGTACCCTTGCGGCTACGGCGCTGCCCCAGTTGAGCAGGAGCGGCGCTGGCGACGCCTGCCGTAGGCTTGGCGTCATTGTGGCGGCGACGCTGCCCCCGTTGAGTAGGGACAACACCTCTGAGGGTGGCCGCCGTAGAACTGGTGTCGTTGCGGCGACGACGCTACCCCCGTTGTGTTGGAGCGGCGCCAATAGTAATCTGGTTGACCGAGAAAACTCAGCCATCTGATGGGACACAGGGCCTGACACCCCTAGTCCGCGGGGAGTTGGCCGGACGAAGCCGGTCGGTTGCTGTAGTAGAGGGCCTGACACCCCCAAGAGCTGGCTTGTTGGCTGAGCGGACCCGGCCAGTTGCTGAAGCTGGGGGCCAATGAATGTCCCTAAAATTGGGAACGGGGATGTCGGCAAGGGACTGTGGGCCGACCTTTTTGTGGAGGAGGTCAATTTGTTGCTGCATGGCAGCCCACTTTTCAAGAATTTCCTGTTCCCGGGATGGAGGAGACAAAGTAGGGAGAACAGACCCGGAGTATGGAGCTGATGGATAAGTTGACGAAGGGGGAAGCCCAAAAGAAGGATAATAAGCCAGGGAAGGTCCCATATCAGCATGAGCAACCTGGGCATTCCCTATTTGGAGACGAGTGAAATCTGTCGGGGCCACGAGAGCCTGCGGCATGGGAGAGATAATGACATAGGGATCAGAATAAGAACTCAAGGGGATTTGGGTCTTCCCCTTGTCTCGAACCTGATGGGCCGAAGTAGAGGCTTGGCCCGCTTCCATGCTTGAAAATCGAAGGGTCCTGGGATGGACCGGAGTAAGGTCAATGGGCGTAGCAAAGGCGGCCCCTAACCCAATAGCAGGAGACGAGGTAACGGCAGCAGTCATGCCAGAAGGAAGAACTGAAGACAGGGCGTCTGCCCCTTGCAAAGCTTGTTTGAGGAGATGGAGTTGTGTGGGGTCCAACTGGGCCATCATGTGTAGAACATGACTGGCCGAGTAGTGAGTGGATGAATCTAAAAGAGAGGGTTGAGTGCCCTCAGTAGTGACAGATGGGAGAGGAGGGGCGGACCCCTCTCTCCCCTAGATAGAACTGACCCTAGGTGGGTCCTCCAGGAGCCCTTGAGGAAGGGAATCCTCGTGGGTGTGGGAGAAGCTGTAGGATGACATGGTTGGAGGAGAATCAAATAATGGATTGAAGTAGGAGACGAAATGAGAGTTAATCCTAGGAGATGATCCTATGGGTAGAAAGCAACTCCACATGCAGTAAACACTATGGAGAAGGAAGAGAGTCAACACCTGACCAATGATCTAAATATCCAAAATCAACCAAATGCACATAAAAGAGAGGAGAGAGGAGAGAAGAGACAACCAATTAATCACCCATGTTATAGATGATGCACGAAAAATTTTATAAATTCCCCTTTAGGACCTTAGTGGATTAATTAAAATGAAATTCTCTTACAACCACAAGGTGCCTAGCAAGGGTGGAAATGGGAAACTTGGTTGACTATAAGGGACACTCTCTCTCGCGGATGCAAACCTAGACACAGTGTGGTACGGTACAACCTGCTCGGCATCCGTGTGGGAATCCACGACTCACGGGGGCTTACGGAGGTCCTAGGTAAGGTCACCTAGTCGGCTCCAAGGAATATGGAGACGAGAGGATCCCCTACGTAGGTAGGAATGCAACTAATATGGAAAGATGTGTATGCCCCTATGTGCACCGGAGTGCATGCAAGATATAGCCTAGGTCTAAGAATCAATGATCAATAATAATGAGAAATATGACAATGAACATGCAAAATCAAACAACTAATAGGGGAGATCAATAGCGGCACCAAATCAGCATGAAATGATATGAAATAACAATCAACATGAAAGGCTCGAGTGCACTATAGCAGAAGTAAGCGGTCTGTGGGAGACCGCACAGGGAAAATAGACGGCCCTGGTTAGACCGTTCGATAGCAGGGAGTAATAAAAAGAACCGACAATAAGAAGGCAGAAACTGAAATGGACTAAAGGGGAGGAATAGAGGCGTACCTAGCAGAACAGTTTGTCGATCGACCGTTCAGACTATGAAACAGTGCTGAAAGGACCGCAGAATGTTAGCAAAGAAACACGAGTGTTTGGGCAGAAACGTACCTGAGGCAGCAGTAGTGTTACACGACCCTTATCAGACCGTGGGAACCAGAGAACGGTTTAAGGAGGGCCGCTGAATCTGATAGGCTCGCAAAGGAATCAGCACTGGGATCAAAATAGAGTGGCCAGTGGCCCGACCGCGCCACTACTTCAACACCTATGAGAGAACTGCATATACCTCCAAGGATAGAAGAACAACGTGGACAAGACAGCAACCTAGAACAACTTAAAACAAGCAAGACTTGCCAAACACAAGAGTGGGTCAGTAAAACACCAACACGATGGGCACTAGGTGTCCCACCGTGATCACCAAAAAAGAGGGTGTAGACATGTTTTCCTTCCCTTCCTTCCTAATCCCTCATACTATATCAATGCGAAAACGAAAGGTGTGACGGTAGAAGGGTGGAAGAATGTGAGTGTGTGATCGTGATCGCCACCAAGACACAAGATGCAAAATAGATGCACCAATACCTTGGAAAGGGAGAAGGAACTCGCCTGAAGCAACACTGGAGAAGTACACGGTTCTGTATGAGCCACCCAAGGAAGTGCGCGGTAGCTCGATAAATCACTCCAATGCTGAGAAAGGAACACGTGACGAAGAGTGGTGGATGACGGAATAGTTTACAGGTAGCTGCAGGAACAAGCCAAGCAAGGTTGAATTCAAGATAAAAATCCCAAGGAGCAAGCCAACCAAGGTTGATAGTCACTCAAGAGATCAGTGCATGAAAATCAAGGTAATTGGCTGTACAGAAATCAAGACAGGTGATGATAAGATAACATACTGATTGGATGCTAAGAAACCAAGAAAGGGCATCAAGCAAGGCACAGAAAATGAGATAATTGGCTACACAGAAATCAAGGCAGGTGATAATACTAATAGGTGCATGGAAATCTAGGCAACAGGTTGTACAAAATTTCAGAAGTAAGGTTGATGCAGCAGCTACTGTTCATGCAGTCAGGTCGTTGCACATCAAGTTTGTAAAGAACAAAGGTCGATACACATTTCAGTGTAAAGCTTAACAAGTCGATGCATATGTAGACAACGTGCGCCAAAAGGTCGATGCACATTATTGCACTGAAGTAGTAAGGTCGATGCACATCTATTGTTCAAGTAGTAGGGTCGATGCAGTTGAAGAACTTCATGCTGAAGGTCGATGCACATCATTGTTGCACAGAACAAAGGTCGATGCTACCTCAAGCTATCAACAGAACAAAGGTTGATGCTACCTTAGTTATCACAGAATGAAGGTCAATGCACCTCAAGTCTTCTTGGATGTAAGGTCAATGCACATCAATATTTCAAGAATAAAGGTCGATGCTACCTCAAGATATCAATAGAACAAAGGTCGATGCACATCACTATCCCAATAACAACGGTCGATGCTACCTCAAGTTATCAACTGAACTATGGTCGATGCACATATGTAGCCTATCCTAGAAGGTCAATGCACATCAAGTTAAGCACAAATCTAAGGTCGATGCACATATGTTGTTCAAGACTAAGGTCAATGCACATATGCAGCCTAGCCTAGAAGGTCGGTGCACATGCTGAACTAAGGTAGATGCACATATGCAGCCTAGTCTCTAAGGTCGATGCACATCTGTTGTTCAAAATTAAGGTCGATGCACATATGCAGCCTAGTCTATGAGGTCGGTACGTGCACATGCTGAACTAAGTCGATGCACATATGCAGCCTAGTCTATGAGGTTGGTGCACATGCTGAACTAAGGTCGATGCACATATGCAGCCTAGTCTCTAAGGTGAATGCACATGCTGAAGACTTGAACACTAAGGTCGGTGCACATGATGAAGACTCGCACTAAGGTCGATGCACATATGCAGTCTGGGCAACTAAGGTCGATGCATCATGAGTTTTCAAGATGGAATAAGGTCGAAGCACTTGCAACCCCAAGAGAGCATCCATGGCCTTAGGAGAGCATTCTTGGTGCTAGGAAAGCATGTAGGCAAGGGTTCAAGGTAATTGATGTAAACCCTTTGGCAGAGCACATGCAAATCTCAGGAGAGCATCCATGGCCTCAGGAGAGCATCCATGGCCTCAGGAGAGCATTCTTGGTGCTAGGAGAGCATTTGAGGCCTCAAGAGAGCATTCAAGATCTAAGGAGAGTATTCAAGATCTCAAGAGAGCATTCAAGATCTCAGGAGAGCATTCAAGGCCTCAGGAGAGCATTCGTGCCCTCAATAGAGCATTCAAGACCTCAGGAGAGCATTCAAGTTCTAAGGAGAGAATTCAAGATCTCAGGAGAGCATTCACGGCCTCAGGAGAGTATCCCTGGTGAAAGGGCAGCATGCAGCCCGATTTCTAGGCACGACCTATCTACTCTCCTAGACGCCTTTAAGCTGATTTTCTGTCAAATAATTTCAGTGTTCTAGAGAGAGAAAATAGGTACCATAAATGCCCAAATACATAGAATTCGAGGTCTAACAGATGCTCCAATATTTGACTTTTGTCCTGGTTATCATTACCGTACCAAAACACATGTTTGGTGACAGTTTTGTCAGAATCCATAATTGGGACATGACTCCTACCAGGACCACTTTCTGCTGTTATTAAATGGGATTTGATTATAGAATAGTACTGTGAGTAGAAAGTCAACCAGAGCCAATAGGAATGCAGACAGAAAGTTATCCCTTTTTGAGGATCATTAAATGCTCAGATTTTAGAGATCAAGAATGGTCCTTGTCAAGCTCTTTCTCTGAAGTGTCAAAAGGATGGAGTCTAAGGCTTTGTCCTTGACCCTGCTGGACCAAGCAAATGACAGACCTTGGAGGGAAAATCGTTGCTGCTAGTCTGATGAAAGATCTTGTGATGGGAAAATCCTTCCATGGCATTCCTATATATTTTGAAGCTTCCTCAACTGAAGAAGCTGCGACTGATCCTATTGCCACTGCCATCACTGCCGCCAAGAGAAAGTGCCACACCCTTGAGCATCCACGAAGAGCATGCTTGTGAACCGCGTGAGAGTAGTCCAACACTAGTTCTCACTCCAGTGGTGTAAAAGAAGAAGGAATAGAAAAGTGAAGCTCGAGCTCAATCCAATCTCGGGTGTGTGGACGACCCGAGCCAGAGGGAGGTAGTGGTGATGCCTCCATCACCCTCTTCTCCTCCACCCAAGCCTCCATAACCCGTTATTCCTCCACTCACACATGATCCGGCATTTTTGTCACCATTTCGGGACAAAGTCCATTCGGCCGTTCGTGCGTTCGTGGAAGCTCTCTCTCAACTTCCAGACTGTGGATAGGTATACTCCAAGCCCTAGCAGTGCCCCTATGCTCCATCTTTGTTCTCGGGGTTGAGATCGATTGTTCAAGGGTTTCCCAGTGGGTTTTCTAGTTCGGGATGCCACCCAGACGACGCTCTCGGCATTCTGCCCTAGGGGAAGGTAGCCGTCAATGGCAAGAGGCCCCGGGTCCTCCACCTCAGCGTGCTCATCCCTCGCCTCGAGCACCTCTACCTCCACATCCCATCATCGACCCCCGCTTGGTTGACTTCAATGAGTTGAATGAGGTTCTCTCATATTTGTGCGCTCTTTTTGAGGTTCAAGGGAGCTGGATGGATTTTGTTACTCGATACACTAGGTATTATCCTTGTCTAGTCCAACAGTTCTATGAGTACTTGGTTGTTAGAAATGAAGAGTTATATACCACTGTTGAAGGTGTTGAGCTTTACATCACTCCGAATCTATTTCAGTGGGCCCTAGGAGTATCCGCCATGGGTGCAGAGAGGACTTATGGTTTTCATGATGTTCCAGCCACGTTTACTGTTATGACCACCCATGATTATGTGCACGGTGCGAGCGAGTTAATTCAGTTGAATGCCAATCACTTTCCTCCACCACAACGGATTCTACATCACATGTTCACATCCCAGATATATCCCAAAGTTGGCGGTAGAGATGAAGTAACAGAAGTTCAGAGATTCTTGTTTTATCATGTCATGAATGGGCTCCAAATTAATATGGGTAGGCTCATGACAGATTTGATTGGAACTTGTCGTACCTACCTCCGGCGTTCTCTACCATATGCTTCACAGTTGACCGGTGTCTTCATCTATGCTGGATTAATGCGACAAATGAGCAGTTCATTTCTGTTAGGCAAGATGATATATACAACAAGCATAAGATTTTCTCAGATTTTGGCTATTACTATGGTCCCGATGGAGAGCTTTGCCAGGACATTACAACTTATGGGGAAGAAAATGACAGTGAGGAAGACCAAGAACCAGCACAACAGCAAGGTGAAGGGGATATCCCCCCTCCAGTTCCAGCTGAGGAGCAACTTCCTCCATCACCTTCTCACCAGGATTTTGAGATGCCTCCTCCACCCCAATTTTATCATGCAGAGTCTTCTACTCAGGGGGCCGGACAATGCCCTTCGGTGGACTACGAGGCTTTTGACGGGCGGCTCACCGGATTGGAGGCTCGTGTGGATACCTTTGGACATGATCTCTCTACCTTTGGGAGCCATATAGACACTCTGGGCACTGCGATTGACACCATGTCAAGGCGCATAGATACCTTCTCCACTGTCTTGGACACTCTCTCCACTCAAATGACCACACTCACCACCCACATGGCTTCCCTCCAAGAGAGTGTAGCTGATTCTAGCCCGTCCTTCAGCATCATGCACCTCACCCTTCTTGACATGCAGCGTCGGGATGCGGCCCGTGACGAGTCCATTGGCCGTCTTCATGATCTTCTTCAGGTTCATGACCATTATCTTGGCGACATCCGTCGGCACCTTCACTATCCGCCTCCTCCTCCAGCAGATCAACCACCTCCTGACGCTGCTCCCTGAGGATTTCTTTTGATCTTCCCCTCTAGCATGTTGTCCTTTGGTCTTCTATAACTTGGGTCCCCCCTTCGTCTATCCTATCCCTTTTTGATGCTGCCAAAGGGGGAGAAGTCGTCTATATATTATGTATGTCGATGTATGGTTGTGTTGTACAGTTGTGTGCTTGCAGTTATGATCATGTGAGGATCCTTATGTCAGTTTTATAGTTGCTTAGTCTTGTCTTAGAGTCGTGCATTCACTCTCGCACTAATGTCCCTTGTAATGAAATGACGGATTGAATGTACTGGTGTTTGATTTCAGTCGATTGACACTTGTGTCTCATTTCTTAATCTACTTTGGCAAACAAGTTTTTGAATGGTTTGTGCTGGATAGATGTGTTGAAGCATTGAGTTCAAAGATTGACTTCAATTTCCGAACTTGTTGTAAGGCACGCACTAGAACAATAAAAATGGTTTGAATGCCCTAGAGTTTTGTCATCATCAAAAAGGGGGAGATTGTTGAGTATATCCAAGTGATTTTGATGATAACAAAGCCCAGGATGTGCTTCCTATCACGTGCCATGTCTTAGCGATCAAGTTTGACTTTCATACGCACTCAAGCCCAATTTCATCATGCACTATGTTTGAATCCAGTGACTGGCACACCTATGCAATAATTAGTTGATTAGCTATTAATTAATTAATTAATTATCAATAAAAAATACTAACATATAAGATTCCATCCCCCACAAGTAGTCGATGGTGACGATGACGAACTTCTTCCGAGCCTGAGCCGTGGGGAATGGCCCCAGGAGGTCGATCCCCCATCTTGCGAAGGGGTATGGCTCGACAAGGGTGACGAGCTCCGAGGAAGGCTGGTGGACCAGATGGTCGAAGTGCTAGAATCGGTCACACTTTTGCACGTAGGTCGAGCAATCTTACTGAAGAGTGGACCACCAGTAACCTTGTCGAAGCAAGATCCTGGCGATCGATCATCCTCCTTGGTGTGCGTCGCAGATGCCTTCGTGAACTTCTTGAAGTGCTCGGCTGGCTTCGTCAGCATTGAATCACTTGAGGAGGGGACCAGAGAAAGACTGACAATACAGGGCATCATCTAGGATGACCAAACGTCGGGCTTGGTACTTCAATCTTTGAGCTTCTCGAGGGTCGGGGGGCTCTTGGGAGTCCTGGAGCCTAGACATGTAGGGGGTTCGCCAGTCGCTCGGGGGTGCCAGGTCAACGATCATGAGCTTGGATTCAATGCTCAGTTGTTCTAGCTCTTCGAGGAAGACCAACCGAGTACCTTCGGGGCCGAGTGAGGAGGCCAGACGAGAGAGGGCATCCGCCTGAGAGTTTTCCTCCCGAGTTATTAAGACTACCTCGAAACTCTCGAATAGTTGGGCCAACCCTCTAACCATTTGGAGGTACTTGATCATTAGCGCTTCCCAAGCTTTTTAGTCACCATTGACCTGGCTGGAAACCAATCGGGAGTCAATGTGGATCCTGACTCACTCAGCCCCCAGCTGTCGCGCCATCTTGGCTCCCGAAATGACGCCCTCGTACTCGGAGGCATTATTGGATGCCGGGAAGTTGAACTTAAAGGCATACTGTAGCTCTACCCCATCGGGGGATTTGAGGAGGACACCAGTGCCTCTTTCGGCTGAGTTGGATGAACTGTCAATGATCAAGTCCCACATGGGTCCGTGCGCGGATGAAAGTGTTTCCTCAGTCGAGATGGTGCTTTCTGCGACGAAGTCTGCGAGGGCCTATCCCTTGATGGCCGAGCGGGGGTGGTATGAGATATCGTAGGCTCCGAGCATGATGGCCCACTTGACGAGGCGTCCTGAAGCTTCAGGGTGAGAGAGGATCTTCTTCAGGGGTTCGCCGATTTACACAACGATGGAATACCCTTGGAAATAAGGTCGAAGGTGCTTGGCTGAGGTCACCAATGCTAGCACGAGTTTCTCAATTGTGGGGTACCTTCTTTCGGCCTCGTTGAGCACCTTGATGGTGTAGTAGACTGGCCTCTCAACTCCCGCATCATCTCAGACTAGGACCAAGATTACTGTGGAAGGGGTCGCTGAGAGGTAGAGGTGTAATGCTTCACCCAGGACCGGCTTGGATAACACTGAGTTTTGCAAATGCCTTCTGACATTCCTCATCCCAGGCGAATGTGGCGGATGCCATTTTGTTCCCCCTCAACAATTTGAAGAGGGGCAGGTATCATTCAGTCGCTCAGGACAAGAACCGATTGAGCATAGCGATGCGCCCAGTAAGGCACTGGACATCCTTGATGCAGGTGGGTGGCCGCATGTTCAAGATGGCTTGAACCTTGTCGAGGTTGGCCTCAATCCCACGCTGAGTTACCAGGAAACCTAGGAATTTCCCAGACTTGACTCTGAAGGCACATTTAGCGGGGTTGACCTTCCTTTCATTCTTTAGGAGGGTGTCGAAGGTCTCAGCTAGGTCAGCAAAATGTTCTTCAGCCTTTGGCATTTTGACTAGCATGTCGTTAATGTAGGCCTCGACGTTCTGACCAAGTTGTCCCTCGAAGATGTGGTTGACCAGCCTTCGATATGTTGCCCCAGCGTTCTTTAACCCGAATTGCATTCGAGTGTAGTAGTGTACGCTAAAGTTAGTGATAAAGGCAATCTTCTCAATATCCTCTGGGTCCATCCTGATCAGATGGTAGCCAGAGTAAGCGTCTGGGAAACTGAGTCATTCATTATCAGAGGTTGAGTTGACAAGCTGGTCGATGCTCGGTAGTGGGTAGCAGTCCTTTGGAGTGGCCTTGTTAAGGTCGGTGAAGTCCACGCACATTCGCCATTTTCCAGAAGCTTTTGGCAATAGGACGACATTGGTGAGCCATGTCGGGTAAAGGACCGGATGAAAAAGGTCGGTCTCTTTCCCCTTGATTATTTGCTCTTTGATGATCGTTTGCTTCTCCGGGGCATGCATTCTCCTGCATTACTAGACATGCTTCACCGTTGGGTCGAGGTTAAGCTTGTGCATCACTATCTTCCTAGGAATCCTGAGAAGTTGTTCATCAGACCGGGCCCACTTGCCATGAGATAAGCCTAATAAAGTCACTCGGAACCAAGCACTTCCTAGGCGGCCTCTAGGCTCGGAAGCCCGAGCATCGGTCCAAATGGGGAAGGTCACCCACCACTGCCTCGTACGCCTTCACCGAGTTGCGCCCCCATCGTTCGGGTAAGAGTTAGCACCCCATTCTCGAGCCAACTGACGGACGCTTATAGCCATTGGGAGTTCTTCAATAGCCAGGAGTTTACAAGGATAAGGGAGACCAAGAGTCCTCAAGCTATAAAGAGCCCATGTCGAGGACGTAACCCCCTCCTGAAACTCCTCTGCTCACAGGACTCATGCAGCTGGTGCACTTTTTAAACCTTGGAAACCCTCCAGCGAAAGGTAAGGCCAGAGTAAGCCTAAACTCCCTCAACAAGAACCACTTCACCACTTGGTGGAGAAGAATCTCGCGCCCTCATCTCCTTCCTTCTACCCCTTGCACCAAGGCTCTATTGACTTAGGCATCGGAGGGTTTACCCTGGGGATTCATCCCTAGGCACCTCTGACCCGTTTCCCTTTCTTGTAGTTCATAACTTCATGGTTAGCATCTCCAGCTCAGGACAAGCGCGAGATCACGCCTCTTCATCTGGCACCGTCTGTGGGAATCGAGCAAATAGTCGACATGGTGCGAATGAGTTCCAGCAGGAGGGTCATCGGCGACAAGGGGAAAGCTCTGGCAACGGAGGAGGGTGCCCCTTCCCACCCTACGGGGAACACCCCCTCTCACGCCAGCGACCAAACCAGCAACCTACCCCCACCCACGGTGGAGGGCCAACCCCCTTGCCGGGAGCGCAGACCCCCTCCAAGCCCTCAACGCAAAGCTGGATAGCCTAATCGATCTAATGAGGACCCAGGCGGCCAGAGAGGAGTGTTCACGACTTCCCCGGGAGAGCCCCCATCATGGGGATGCTTCCTTGCAAACTGCAGGGGGCCGCTTCATCCTCCGGGGACGGTAGATAATCCGCAATCGGTCAGGTGGACTATCGCAAGCCCCTCCCCCGGAACAAGAAGCCTCCTTTACTCCAAGGAGAGAGAAGTCTGGAGCGTGATGGCCGCCTCCGAAGACAGAAGCTCTCGAGGGGCATCGAGGCAGCATCCAGGAGAGCCCTCGTAGCCCCTCGACCCAGCGATAACCAGAGTTGTCCCTCCGACTGTGAGACTTTGAGAGGCATTTCGTAGAGCAAGAGCGCGCCCTCTGCGCCTTGCAGAAGACCTCTCCCGCTGAGGATGAGGAGAAATCCCCATTCTCCGATCATGTATTGAAGGCAGAGATCTCTCCCAGGATCTCCCTCCCGACCTTCAAGTCGTATGATGGCCAGGGCGACCTGGATGACCACTTCAACAGCTTCGATGCCCTGATTACTCTTCATGGGGCGTCTGATGCCATTAAGTGCTAAGCGTTCGTGACCACACTGGTCCAGGGAGCTCAAGCATGGTTCCGGGCCCTCGCCCCCAGTTCCATCCGAGACTTCAAGCAGTTCATGCAAGTATTTAAGGAAAGCTTCGCCGGCTCAGTCCCCCTAGGTCAGTAGCGGGGCTATTGGCGCTCAAACAGGAAAAGGGGAAAAAGCTGTGGGCCTACATCAACCAATTTAAATTGGAGGCCCTACGCATCCCCCGCCTGGATGTAGACTCGGCCATAACCGCACTGACTGGAGGCACTCGCAATGAAAACCACTGACGTGAGCTAGTCCTACATCCTCCCACCTCCCTTGCCGAGCTAGTGACCCCGGCATTGCGCCATGCTCAGTGCGAGGAAGTCCTCAGCGCCTGCCACGGCACAACCAACTCGGGTCGGGAGGGGGGCAAGAAGTGAGTGTCCAAGCCAAGCTCAGGCCAAGGAAAAAGGCTGAACCGAGACAGAGAGCATAAAGAGCCATCCCGGAGATACGAGCGGTACACGCCCCTAATCGCTCCAGTGTATGAGATTTACGAAGACATCAAAGGCTCGGGCCTCCTCCACCAACCCGAGCCTATGAAGGTGAAGCATCGTAACCGCCGCAAGCACTGCCTCTTCCATAGTGACCACGGGCACCACACCGGTGACTACCACCAGCTCCAAGATGAGATCGAGCATCTCATCCGTTAGGGGCACTTGTCCCGGTACTTGTCCAGGCAGAAGGAGGACCGAGGCACCCCTGAGGAGATCGACAACATTCTTTACGGGGTGGACATCAATGTCATTGCTGGAGGAGCTGCATCAGGAGGAGATAGTAGCCGAGGAAGCAAGCGTCATGCCGAGTGGGCAAGACGAGCCTCTGAGCCCCCTAAGGACCCTCCGGCAAGCGAACCGTAGGCCCTGGTATTCTCCGACCAGGACCTGGAAGGGTTAACAACCCCGCACGATGACGCCTTAGTTGTATCGGCCATAAGGCATACCCCTGAGTTACATGTCAAAAGGGGAAGAGAAGAAAAGAGAAAGGGAGAGAGGCAGAATACAAGAGGAGGGCCGAGGAGAGCGACGGTCAGTCAATACCCCAGAAAATATCCTCGAGGGGGAGAATCCCGATGCAAGGGAAGCTCGCCATGTCCCGTAGTCGCCCCCTCTACTCCTCGAGGTGTCCCAACTCCATTTCCACGGATGCCGCTTCAGCCCGGGCAATGGCAAGTGCCTCACTTGCCCTCTCGATGGTCGCCTCAGCCTCGGCCAGCGCGGACCTGGCTGCAGCAAGATGGCCTTCTAGCTCCTCAATTCTACCCCTGAGGGCATGGACATCTCGGCGACCTCCCTCCAGGACCTCCTCGAGCTGCTCCCCACTGTGTCGACGCTCCCCCAAAGCTTGCAAATATTCACCCTCCTGGGCCTTGATGGCGGCAAGCTCGTCAGGTGCCCGAGTTTCAAGGAATTCGCGACAGTTCACATATTTCAGCAACAATAGAGCCCATCGCGACCATTCTTCTAGGGGGCAACCCAACACTTGTAATGCACCAGTGAGCTGCGTCACTATCGCATGCGTCCCTTGGTATGTAAGGGAGGGGTTGGCGAGTATCATTGAGCGAAGCGCCTGCAGCATCGGCTGAACTGGTGCGTCCGAAGTGGCATGCCAATCGACGGCACCGCTGGGAGGTTGAATTCTACCGCTTCGTCCATGGCGGCCCATATCTCGGCGTCCACCGCGGCTGAAGAAGAGGGGAGTGCCATGGCCAGATCACTGGGCCCTCCTGCTTCGAAAGATAACCCCCGGCCGGCTATCGCCAGAGGAGCTACCGGGCGTTTCTCGATCTACACCTCTAACAATTTGTTTGAAAGGGATCTAGAGTCTCATCGGAAAGGGACTTACAACTGTCGAGAAAGGGTCATGCATGTAGAGACAAAAAAATAAGTTTTATATCTCGTACCACACTTTTAATATTTGTTTGTTGGAAAAAATCGTCCAACTACCTGTGAAAGCCTGTAAGCACTAGGAAGACGGGATCAGAAAGAGCCATGAACGTTATCACAGGGGATAACCCTCCGATATTTAAGTAAGAATCGCATTGAGAAGAAAACAGTAGGTGGCTGAGAGTGAGAGAGAGTGTGAGAATGGGGTAGACAAGTCTAGACGTGGGAACCGAGTCTCCAGAAGTGCTCGCCGCATCCGACGAGTGCTTGAAGAGTGCTCGCTGGACGCATGGCACGATCGAAGAGTCGTGGGGGTGCTCGGAACGACGAAACTCGCCTCTCTATATGTGCATATGCTTTTCGTCTATCTATCTCTCTCCTTTTCCTCTGTGTGTCTGTGTATTTTTGTGTGTCCTCTGGCGTCTGATCGGGGGACTATTTATATAGATCGCTCTGGCAATAAAGGTCTATTCCTCAATGGGAAAAGGTGTAGGTCGTGGAGTAATGCCTCCTTGATCGTGGGGAGAGTTTCCCATTGTGCACATATTTATTCGATAGAGCGATCTCGGGGTGAGGATCTTGGCACTGTGGATGTGATCTTGTCCCTGCCAGGGAAGGGGCCTATAATGGCGAGAGTAACATTCAGTTGCCAGAGAGTTTCTCGGGACCCGAGATGCTCGCGTTGACCTTCCCGTGGGTTGGCGGATCTTTCGTGGGCCTCAGTTGGGTGGCCTGGCTTGGGCTGCAAGCCGCCGGGTGGCCTGGCTAGGGCCTGACTGAGCCGACCACCGTGTACCTGGTGTTGGTGGGCCACACTTGACCTGGTGGGTTTTACCCTCCATAGGTCAGAAAGAACCCTGAGAGTTACCCTATGGGATAATCCTCCGACAGTCAAGTCAGACAACAGTCAAGCAAAGAGAGAGTGCTAGAGAGGGCGTAAGAATGAAAGAGCTTAAGGGGAGATTTTTCTACCTACTTCTTGGTCGTTGGATTAGGGTTCTCCTTATACCATGCCGGGAGAGTTGTCCGTTGGGTTATCATGACTGGGGGAGACGTGAGCCGCTCAGTTTGCGTGTCAGACGAAGTAGGGGGCATGGACGTTGACTTGCCGTTCTCACTGGGAGGTAGCTCCGCCATTAATGCGACAGGGGCATCGACTATTAATGGGACAGAGCACTTCAGAAAGGGCGTGTGCCTGTGTTGACAGAGGGAGTGGCACAGGTGACGTCCCAGTATCATCACCGGAGTGGAACGTCGCTCGCCATTAATGCATAGGAGTGGCCGCTATCGGAGAGGGCGCATGTGGATACAGTCTATGATCTGGGCTTGCAACAGGGCAGGGGGCATAATGAATCGCCCAAATGGCACAATAGGCTTTGGAGAGTGGGGCTCTCGTAATGGGCTGGAGATCGAGCATTAGCACGCCGACAGGATGGGTCCTCCTCATATATTAGTAGTCGTAGTTGCTTGCTTTCTTAGTATAAGTTCTTACTGCCGCTGCTAGAGAGCATGTTAGGATCCTAGCTCTTCAACAAATCACTCACCGCTGCGAGAGAGAAAGCGAGATCTGTCCCGTGACCCGACCCAGGCATGAGAAAGAGCCGACCACCCTAACTCACTGTCGGCTTCTCAACTATGCAAGTCCAACGCTTACCTCGTTTAGGGACGAACATGAGATTGCTAGAGTCCTAGGTGTGCATTTCAAATTGGCATCGAGTCTGTCATTTCATCCTGCATCAGTCCTTCCCCTGTGCATCAGAGTCGTGTAACGCGCCTCTCTTAGGCCATTACAGTGTCATTCATTTTAGGTTACTGTAGGGCGGTGTTTGTGACACTCCATTCCTCGACCATCACATTCATGTGGAGCGTCTTCATTAGACCGCCAGAGTCCTGTCTCCTCTAGAGTGTAACGGCTCATCCTTAGACCATCACCTCTGTGTGGCAGCCTAAAGGTAGACCATCACCTCTGTGTGGCAGCCTAAAGGTAGACCATCACAGTGCTAGAGTCCTACTTTCTGTCGTTTTGGTTTCTGATTGTCTTGGCTTGTCCTTCTGGTCTACCTGCTTTCCCGTGGACATCTCTTGACATCCTATGAGGGCTAAGACTATGTCATAAGGCAATCAGGAGTCTTCTTGCTTGTGGTAGGATTCTCTTTCCTACTGTAGAGTCGTCATTGTCTGGTTTTGGTCAACCCGGTGTGACCCAGTGGTTGACAGGTGACCTTGTGTGTGTCTCGACGGTTCCGTCCAATTTGAGATATGGTTTCTGGCTGCAATAAGGTATTGTCTTAACTCGGTCTATGTGTCTAGGTGTGCTGAGGGTCCTCGGTGTTCCCTCAGGTCTCTGCGTGCCATTTCCTCCGACAGTGTCATTTTCCCAGGCTTAGGATTAGACCGATTGGCATCTTGTTCTACTCTCTGTGACGATCTTGCCTCTGAGTCGTCTGACTCAAGGGTTGTTGCATGAGTAGGTCTAGTTACCTTGTCCTAAGTTTGTCAGTAGTGGCTGTGCTGCCATTGGTGCTTTGAAGTACGTGTGACAGTGCTCTCTTACCTATCTGTACTTTCACACTCATGTTTTGAGTCTCTGTGTCTTGTGAGACTTCACTAGTCGTAGCCTTAAGTCATGTTACGACGTGACGGCTCTTGTAGCGGGTCACTTTTCTGATTTACGATTCTTAAGCTAGTTCTGTGGGCCCCCAATCCAACCATAGCATCCTTCAAAGGGGGAATACTTGCTAGAGGCCTGGCTTTGACAGTGGGCCAGTGTGTGCACACGTGGTCAGGGGCTTTGGAATTACGTCGACGGACATGACCCTGACTAGTCACTCGTTACTGCAGTTTCATTCTGGTTTAGCGTGTACCTCAATCTCCGCTGTCCTAAGGCATCCGTAGGGAGGTACTTGTGGCGCAATATAAGACGTCAGTGGACGCATCTGGTAGTTCTTCTAGTGAGAGGTACTCCAGTCACGTGGCACGTGACTCTCGACATTTCTTGTGCGTCGTGACCTTCCGAGTTAGCCCTCTCGTGGCTGCACTCGAGGTCAGTGTCCTGTCATATGCATGACATTCTAGTCACGTGTGGGGCAGTGTGCACGACGTTCTAGTCATGTCATCTGGGTCTGTGTCTGTCTACGTTTTCCCTAGGTTTCTTTATCTGTTTTGCAGGTCCCTTGTAGCGTCGACAGATCGGCAACTCCTGACTTCATCAGCTCAGAGTCGCCTTCCTATCGCTGCCTGGAGTAGTTTGGGATGCCGAGGTTAGTTTGGCTGCCGCTTGTCTGGTATGATTTCTCCCCCTCTTCCTGAGCTTGTTCCCTACTCCTACTCCCTATCTCTTCTTTTACTGCTTTCTAGTGTAGCGTTACAACTTTCTAGTGTAGTTTTTCTTGCTTTACTACCTGTTGTTTTACTTGTTCCGTGTTATTGCGTGTTTTTCAGTGGGGATCTACGTGACCCCTACTGAGCTAGTGACACGAGGCTCACCCCTACTTTTCAGGTGGGTGGTGTCGTTTTGCTTCTGCAGTTCCTGGTGCGCGAGTTCGTAGCTGCCAGCTGGTACTTGCGTCGGGCTTCCCCCGACTTTCTGGGTACGTCTTTCTTTTCTGTCGACTGTACTATTAGACTACTTGTCTTTTCTTTGGACTAGACTCTGGTATATAATTGTTAAATTTAAACTGTTAATTAAAAAGTAATTTTATTTCTGCTACTTTAGCAAACCAATCTAATAAAATTTAATTGCTTACTGTTATATCTCTGTGGCTTCAATGTACTACACGACAATCCTTTCATCCCTTCGGAGCTTTACTGCTCTTGGGAGGCTTCACGGGTTCCAACTGGTATCAGGTGTATTCGAAGACCACAGAGGTCAGGCCAGGAAGCAGGATGTTAGTCATGCTCCTCGGGCCACTCCTCAGCAGAAGCCACAGCCACCGCGGCTAAGGCATTAAACCGTGCATACGTCTTCGGACGCCAATACCAGTACATCAGCTCAACAGGAATAGTCTCCCTTGCCACCGCAGCTAAGGCATCAAACCGCGCACACGTCCTCGGATGCTAGTACAAATTAGTCGGTCCATGGTAAATTCCCACAGCCACCGCGGTTAAGGCATCAAACTGCACCCACGTCCTCGGACGCCAGTCTCAGCATCCCGGCTTACCAAGAACTACCACTCGAGGTCATTGAACAGGCGATTAACACCACCTTCCAACTACAACAATCGGAAGGTGCCTGGATTGAGATCTGGGCAAAGAAGAGTCGTCGACCTCATCCTACAAACACATTGGCTCGACGATATCCCCACGGGGATCTGCCAGCACCAGTTCCAGTGCCTCCTACTCCTACTCCCCTTGAGGCAGTCGTCGCCAAGAAACAAGAGAGGAATAGAAGGAAGAATCTTAAGAGGCGGCTCAAGAAGCAAGCCGAACAAGTGGCCACCTTGCAATCCCCAGTAGAGCTAACGCCTCTCCAGAGGTTACATCGACTCATCGATAGTTTGGAGGAGTACATTCCTCTTCGCCCTACCGGGCCTATCCCACTCGATAGCTACATCCTGTGGGAAGAAATGCAGAAATGAGCTCGCCTCAGGAACTGGGTTTAGGAGATGATTCAGAAAGTCAAGAATGGCGAAACGCTTCTCATCCTAGAAGAGCTCTCCTTGTTCTATAAGGACAGAGAGATCACGGTAGAGCAGCTGGAAGAAATGCTTCGTGGCTGCACCTGTAATATGGTGGCTATTCCACCCCCAGACAACATCAACGCCTCTCGGCGAGGCAAGCTAGTGGCTTCCCAAACCAGGCAAAGGACTACCATCCCGCTTGGGCTACAGCCAACTCCAGTACACATCGGATGCGGCTGGGGTCATGGCCGTGGACGTGATAGGCGTCACGGGAGGATCCCCGAGTTGCCTCTTCACCCGTATACCTTCGACTCGGAGTGAGTCATCCTCTTTCGAGGAGAGGAACCTGCCCCCATCCCGCAGGTGGAAATTCGGGGGAGATCCAGCATCTTTGATCCTTCTGGCTCAGAGGAGATCGTTGCCAACACCCTAGCCCCTGTGCCAACTCTGACTTATCCTGCTGAACAAGCAGGGCCATCCGGTAAGGATGGAACGGCCCTCCAGCCATCCCCAGAAGAGCCATCATTAGCGTCCCTGCTCTGGGAGTCCACGTGTGACCAGAGTCAGCCCGATCCCAGTGGCAAAGGTAAGGCGATGCAACTCCCCGAAGAGGAGTGGCACGACAGCTCGTAGAAAGTGCAACCCGACATACTACCATCACTGGAGGACGCTCGAGCTCGAGCCGACCGGAAGGTCCTCCACCAGATGATGTGCTTCCCCGCCAGCATCACAATCTGGGAAGCCATTACTTGGAGTAAGGAGTTGAAGGAAACCCTTATCAAGATACTCCAAGAGCTAAAAGTCTATGAAGCACATGCAGCAGAAATGAAAGTCACTAGATATGAGGCCTTCGCCGTCGCTGTTACCTTCACGGAGAAAGACCTGTTGCTCTCCCCTCCGTGTCACAATCGCCCTCTCTACATGCGGGGGAAAATCAATGGGCACAGAGTAAACCGGATCCTAGTGAATGCAGGTGCTGCTATCAACATCATGCCCCTGAAAATATTCAAGACTATATCTAACCCCCTACCTCTAGAAGGCTCAAGCAGTCAAGATATCCGACTTCAATTAAGACGTCGAGGATGTCCTTGGTCAGGTGGATGTCGACCTGGTGCTTAACAATTTCACCTCTAAGGTGACTTTCTACATCATCGACGTCAACACATCCTACAAAGCACTACTGGGCAAACCATGGCTCCATGAAAACTGAGTCGTCCCTTCAACTCTCCATCAATGCATTAAGTATGCCAAGGATGGGGAACAGCATATGGTCTTTGCAGACCTGGCTCCATTCACGCTAGTCGAATGCAACCTCGCCAACGCTGCCCTTTATTTCGGGGGAATCAGTCCATACCCCGTAATCAAGAACAAGAGCAATGGCTGGCTCTCAGAAGAAGATGAGGGTGACCTCTTCTCCGTTGACGAGGAAAAGACCAAGCTTCATTGGCTACGCCTTACTCCAAGTCAATCATAGATCGCCCCGAGAGGCGCAAAGTCGATCTTGAGGCTAACTGTCACGCCCCAAACTGATAGCAGCGGGAAGTAGTGCTCGGAATGTACAGCGAAACAGGCATGATAGCAAGAGCAAAAAAAATAATCACAATTTACACATGGAGGCCATGTTAATTTAACAAAAATATTCCTGGTGCCCTTTTCCTGTCCTTGTAGGAGAGGTAGAAGAAGAGCACCCGCTCGCACTTCCCAGCACCTTCCAGTTCACCCTCCAGTTGCTGGATCGTGTTCGACGACCGTCAGCGGCCGTCACCCCTGCTCGTTCGACGCGTCAACAACTATGGCGGCCGTCACCTACGGTCCCATCGTCATCGCCACCCATGCTCGGGTGTGCTACTTGGCGGTGCCAATTACTTTCAGCAGCTTCGCCCCAGTCGTCGGATTGCCCTACTTCTTGGGTATGGTCCCCTTGGTGGCTCCACCGCCACCCTCAGCTCCCATCTCTGTTGACGCCGTCAATGCGCCACACCCGCTACCAGTCTCAGTGACCAGACCGAGTGTCAGACTCGGGTCTCCTATTATCGGCCCCCGTAGGGGTTCGTGACCAGCTCCTGCCTGGGCAAACACCAACCCCTGGGCCCAGTTACGACTGGCTCCCGACGTGAGCTTCACGCCCCGAGTCCCGATCCCTACCACTATAGTTCACTTTGGGCTTCCAGCCCTGGGCCTCGATTGAGTCGACATCTGCCGTAGGTTTCCACTCTAAGGTGCCCGACTCCTTAACGCCTCACTCAGGTCGTCAGCCCTGGGCCTCAACCGAGCCAGCTCCTTGCACGGGTCTCCTGACCCGGGGGCAGGGCTCCCCAGTACCTCGTTTGGGCCTTCTGACCCACATTTCTGAAGTGCAACTGCCTCACCCGGGCCATCAATCTCCAGTTCGAGGCTACTCAACGTCCAGACCGGGCATGCGACCCCGGAGTCTCTCGCGGGTGACGCCTGGCGTGAGTGATCCGCATCAGGTTCCGCATCCCTCGGCTCCGTTGTGGGGCCATGTTCCTTACAACTTGACGATGCTGACTCCCAATACGGGTCTGCCTCTATGGGACATGACGGACCCGGTATGGACCGTAGGCCTTGTGCCCCACCTTCTGGTCCCGCCAGTCCCCAGTTCAGGCTTAAGGCCTCAGGTCGTCAGCATCCTGGCACCCCCTGCAGTGCCAACTCTGAGTACAAGCACATCATCGCGGGCAGTCACGACACTGTTATCGGCTCGGGTGAGGGCTTACACTCGAGCCAACCAGCCGCCAACCTCCACTATAGACTTTGGGTCTTGGGGACTGATTCTAGTGTTGTCAGTTGATGGCCTTGAGCCACCGGCAGTCATGGGCCGAGTTTTCTCGATCTACCACCTCGGAGCGGAGTCATCTTCGGCTCCCCAGAAGAAGCATCATCGCGACCATAAAGGCAAGCGACCTTCCGCTGCCACCAGTAACTCCTGCAAGACCATCCTTGTCGGTAATCTACGGATTTGCCTGGATGGGGGCGAACCCATCATACCCCCAGAGCGGATCGTCTCCACGGTCCTTACTACCAACCGCTTTAGCCTTCTACGTCGAACGCGAGAAGACAAGGTGGAACTTAGAAGGGTAGACGCTCCCACAGTGGCCCAGAGACACCAGCGCCAGTTTGGTGTCTGAACTCCCAAGTCCCGTCGAAGAGGCAGTGACAAGGGAGACCAACAGTCTGACTTGAGAAGAATCTGGGTTACCCCGGAGGAAGCTCAATCCATTCGAAAGGCGCGTCTTAGCAAACCCTTTCAGGCACTAGGACGTCACGCCAAGCAAGACGTGACTGATTCTATAGCTGCATCGTTAGACAGTGCCCAGCCTTTCGGTGCCTCTCGTTCAGACCGGCGAAGGCAAAGATGGGCTCGTTCTGGGCACCACCGACATCCAGCCTTGAGTTCTTCTTAGGCAGATGCTGTGACGAAGACTCCTCTGCAATGCACCTCAGTCTTTGATAGGTTGGGGACACCCGTCCACCCCATGAGGCACTCTCAGAAGAAGCGGACGATCTAGCTCCTCAGTGACGCAGTCAAGGTGTTCGCATGCTATGCCACCGGGCACCAGCCTAAGGTTTAGACTGACGACCTGAACTAGCCTATATCTCAACTCAGGAGGCCGCATCACTCGACCCAGCAGCCGACTCCTGCCAGCCACATCGGCACTTCTATCGGACCTCAAGCATCGACAGGAGCGGAGGAAGTTTCTGTCGAGGATCGTGCCACCCCCGTCAATGCGGAGCTGGTCAATAATGACCCTCTGGCCAATGAAGTCCAAGAGGTGACTCTTGAGACTCTTCTGAAGGAGAACCAGCACTTGAAGGCCCTCCTATAAGACCTGTTGCAGGAGCGTGACCTCCACCCTCAGCCGCCTACTGGGCCTTCAACGGACACACCGGTCCCACCAGGTGGGCAAAATGGTGCCAACACTTCAACTATAGCCGCCCGAACACCTATTGTAACTGGGTTCGACACACCCTTGGCTGAAGATCAACCATGGCCATCCAACACGCCGGTGCCAGAAAGCCACATCAATCAAAATAATGAAAATATATGAGTTTTATAGACCTAGCTAAATGACCATTACTAACCTCAGATCTAGGGTTAGGAAGGGGCAATTAGGAGATGAGAATTCTAATTTCCCTCCCATGTGGTCAAATGAAATAAAAAAACAAAAAAAGGGGGTGAATGGGGGGCTCCCTCCACAAGTGGCCAAGTGGGATTTTTCTACTTGGTCAATATTCTCCCATGGACCAAAGACCAGCCCTATGGGCCCTAGAAGCCAGGTGGCCCAATGAGAGAGGGGGTGGGGGTCCCACCGGGCCTACACGGCCTTTTACAAAGAAACCCACTAATTCCTAATGACTAACCCAATGACTTATAATTGCCTATAATTGCAAAACCCAATGACTCAAGGATACAAATGCAAACTAAAATAAATATTTGATGCCTGGTGTTGATTCCCATCATTGTGTTATTGTGTGAGTAGTTCCGCATTCCTACATAGTGTCCGTCAAAGGACCTGTGGCTTAGCAGGCTACCGCCCGAGGGGCGTCACAGTATCTTCCTGATGTGAGACAGTGTCGAGACTTGGGGAAGTAGGGGTGCCGTGGGCACCATTGTGCTAGAGTAGTCAAGTGTTGCTAAGGTCGAGGCGACCGGATGGTGCAGGCACCACTTGTGAAGGGAACAGTAGGGCGCTGTTGAGACAGAGGTGACCGAGCGCTGTTGAGACTGGAGAGGTCAGACGGCATGAGTGTCGCCCTGACTGGAGCAACCAAGAGCCGTTCAACTTGGAATCGCCGAGTGCCGTGGGCATCGTTGTGACTAGAGTAGTCAAGCGCTGTTGAGACGGGGGCGGCCGAGCACTGTTGTGGCTGGAGCTATCGGAAGGCGTGAGTATCGCCCTGGCTGGAGTGACCAAAAGCTGTCGAGCTTGGAATGGCCGGGTGCCATGGGCACCGTTGTGACTAGAGCTGTTGAGGCCGTAGGCATCGCTTTGACTGGAGTAGTTTGGTGTCGTTGGCATGGTAATGACTGGAGCAATCGGGTGCCCTAAGCACCACTGTCATTGGGGCGAACATGCGCTGTTGAAATTGGGAGAGTTGGGTACCTTGGATATCATTGCTAGAACGACCAAGTGCCATGAACACCTCCAAGACTGGAGAGCCCGAGGGCCGCTAGCGCTGAAGTAGCCTGGCGTCACTGGAACTGGGCGGTCGGGTGTCGCGGGCACCATTGTAACTGAACGCTCAGGTGTCGTGGGCACCGTAGTGACTAGGGTATCTGGGCAATCGGGTGCCGTGGGGCACCGTTGAGACTGGAGTAGCTGGGCAGCTAGGTGCTAGGGGCACTGTTGCGACTGGAGTGGTTGGGCAGTCAGGTGCCATTAGCACTGGTGAGACTGGAGTTGTTAACCGTCATTGGGGCTAGAGTAGCCCGGCACTGTCTAGACCTAGCAGTTAGGTGTCGGGGGCACCGTCATGACTCGAGTGGTTGAGCGGTCGGGTGCCACGGGTCCCGATGTGATTGGAGTAGCTGACGGTCGGGTGTCGGGGGCACTATCATGACTGAAGTAGCTGGCAGTCGGGCACTAGGGGCACCATTGTGACCAGAGTCATTGAGCGATCAGGTGCCGCGGGCCCCGATGTAATTGGAGTAGCTGGTAGTTGGGTGCCCGGGGCACAGTTGTGACTAGAGTTGTTGAGCGATCGGGTGTCGCAGACCCCGATGTGACTGGAGTAGTTGGCAATCGGGTGCCGGGGGCACCGTTGTGACCGGAGTCATTGAGCGATCTAGTGTTATGGGCCCCGATGTGACTAGATTAGCTGGCAGTCGGGTGCGGGGGCACCATTGTGACTGGAGTTGTTGAGCGATCAGGTGCTGCAGGCACCGATGTGATTGGAGTAGCTGTCAGTTGGGTGCCGGGGGCACTGTTGTAACAGGAGTTGTTGAGTGGTCGTGAGACCTCGATGGTCATGCTCGGGGCGCATCCGAGACTGGCAGTCGGGTGCCAGAGGCACCGATGTGACTAAAGGAGATGGGCACTGTGAGATCTCAATGGTCGTGCTCGAGATGCATTCACAGAGGTAGGGGCTTGACACTTCATATTGCGTCAAGACTCGTGAAGTGTGCCCGTTGTTCAAATAACTATCTTGAGGGCCCACTTATCGAGGTGACACCTGGGTGGTGCATGACCCTTGAGGCAAGGACTGAGGTAGAGTTCTTTCGTCAAGTAACATCTGGGGTCATGCACGATTATTGAGATAGGGCCCGAGCAGGATGCTTTCATCTAGCAACATCCGAGCAACATATGATCGTCAAACGACGTCCAGACCGGGTGTGTTCATCAAAGCATGGGGGTTGTGTTTTTACTAAACGCCGTAAGAGGGACGATCATGTGACATGCCCTCGGTGTGAGCCTAACAAACACTTCAGAAGGCCTTCCTCATCAGTCAATTGACTGGGCGGGGGTTGACATAGTTTTAATCAGCAATGTTGTCGGGAAGATGGCAATGCTGGACATCAGCTTGGCCGGAAAGGGCTTCAGCCGGGTAAAGGTGTTAGTAGTGATGGCTCTTCTTCAATTCTAACTTCGTAAGAGTCCCTGGGGTCTTCATTTCTGGCTTAATCTTCTCTTTGGTCTCATATTTGCTCTTGCTCATATTTCAGATATCAACAAACCCACAGAGTCATTATCAAACTCCTCATCAAAATCAGGGACCCTTTGCCTCCTCATATCAACCCCTTGAGCCTGAGGAATCGTGGGCAGCAGAACTACCTCTGGTTGTCCCAATGTCGACGCAGGTTGCGTCCCGAGGGGGACTCTCTCTAGGGAGGCCATTCTCCCAATCATACCTTGAATGGATTGGTCTGATGCTTCTTCCCTGTCCTCTAGGGCCTTCATCCTACTTTCTAGATGCGTGCCTAGACCATCGATTTGTTCCATGCGGGTCATGACCAACTATGCCACTGAGGGCTATCTGGGTGCACGGTCCTGGGGGTCCGCCATGGGTTGGGGTGGTGGTGGCTATTGGGTTCCCCTACGAGTGGGCATGCAAGGGGACCTAAAGGGAGCTAAGGGGGTGACTCATAAGACCTACCTGGATGGACCAATGCACTCAAACCAATATCCGGTACTTGGCGGACGTAGAAACCTCATGCAAGGGGCTACTTTCCAAATAGGCGTAACCTATCTTTCCAGTAACGTCTTTTGATATACCAGGTCTTGGTATGAAATGCAAACCAAGACACTTTTTTTTTTAGATGATGACTACCCTAGACTCAACCCCGCTCCGATACCAATTTGATGCAGGATGGGTGTGACTCAAACGGACAATACAACCTTAGACTTGCTATGTTGATTCGACTCGCCTAGGACAGACGCACCCAACAAGACATGATAGTAAGAACACCTCAGCGTGACTCCAAGGAGCTCCAAAAGAGGAGAACTGTCCTCAACAAGAAGCACAACTCACGACTCGCCCCTAGCAATAAAAGCGAGTAGATCCGCACGATTGAGAAACTGGCGTAAGTCAAGGGTGGTCTACACTCCTCCGTGCCGGATTGGCCCACGATATGGGTCATGTGAATGCTCTCTCACAGCGGTGATGGAATTTGCAACGAGCTAGTAATCCTATCTCATGCAAGCGCGGCATTCAACATATACTAAAAAAGCAAGCGACAAGGGAGAAGCAGAGACGTAAGACTTTCCCCGCCAAGAACCATAACTCCCGATCCAAATAATATAATTAATTACATCGTGATAATTATGGCCCACTCCAAGCAGGGAGGTAAAAGGCCACAACAACGATCCGGGAGCGTTGATCCTGGGTTGACGGGCAGCGGCTCTGGATCTGCAATTTCAGGCCTATAGGACAGCAAGCATGGGCGTCCAAAATGACATCGGTGTCTGAGGAACTTCTAAAGGTGGAGATTCACCAGGACGCTGGCAGAGGGTCCCTAGTCGGCCCCTAGGAGCGGCGGCCGCTGGTTCTGCTCTGACATATTTTCGGAGCATTTTACTTGTGACCTCCTTCTGTAGGCCTATCTCGGGATAGACCTGGACAGTCCTGCGCACTCCGGACAAAACAGACGCCACACCCAGATCCGATGTCAGATCTAGACGAGGTTAGCGCCGTTGAGAAGATGACTCGAAAAGCTTCAACATATAAGAATTTTTCACCCAACACTGGAGCTGGAAATGAAAACCTCTGCAACCTGGTGGTGGTTTCTGGCTCGGATCACAGGACTGACAGGGTAAGGTGTGACCTGTCTGAGAATGAAGTTTGACTGGAGGTGAGTTCTCATATTTGGACTCTAGGAATTTTATGGGTGACAGGGGTGGAGTGAGGATCATGCACTATTTTATTTGTAATTTTTTGACATGGTTTTGGGGGCGGGAAAAATAGATCTCTGGACTACTATCTCGCAGATCTGCACACAGGCAGACTGTGAGGGGTGGAAAGAAGTGACTGGGAGGAGGGGTAAATGGGATCTGATCTACATGAAAATGAAACTTGAAAAGGAGGACGATGGGGGGAACCTACCCTCAAAACCTCAACTCGATCAGATGATGGGATCTCTCGTACAAGCCTTTTTACTGAGCCTCTTTCCAGGAATCCCAAAAATTCTGGATAGCAAGGAGGTTTTTGGGCTGTGGTGGCTTGACGACGGCACGAACGGTGGCGGCAGCGACAGCGGCGGCGGCGATCGATGGTGGCAACCAGAGGAAGAGAAGGAGAGAAATATCTCTTAGAAATATTAGGGTTTAGGCCCTGGATCTGATGCAGCAAGAAAGAAGAAGAAGAAGGGAAGAACAAGAGAGAGAGAGAGGCCACAGTCTGGTCCACCTAAACGCCTGGGGGAGGGGTTTAGGTAGACCAGACTAGCCCCCTGGGCTGGTCCGCCTAAACCCTCCCTCCGCCACTCAGAAAAGAAAAAAAAGTTTTTCTCAAGTGTTTACCCGGACCAAGTTTAGCCCTCAACTTGGTCCACCTAAACCCTTCCCTGACCCTTCATCTTTCTCTATAAAACCCCTTAGTAGTTCAAGGGGTGGGGCAATGCAGTCTAATATGGGCTAAAGCACTTAGACGCAGGCATACTCGCATGCTCACCTCCAGCAAGCAAGGACGGATGCAAGGAGCTTAGTGTGCAGTTGGCTTGTAAAATGACTTACACACGTCGAAGGTATGTCACTCGTACTCCCCTCATACAGCGTCTAGCCGCTTCACGCAAGTCCATCTCCACTACATGCAAGGCGTTATCACAACGACAAATACACCCTTATCCTAGGACTGCCCGTATATGACGTCCTTGATGCTATACCTACCTCCTTCACGAAATCGCTTGTCCACCGCTCCTCCCGAGCCAGCTGCCGACCGTCCTAACCTCCAATTCGAGTGACCCGGGTCCAGACCCAGAGATGCTATCCCCAGGACTGACCTCGATTTCCCAGTGTGGAGATGTTCGTGTCCTTGGGGATCTAGACCCAACTGCTAATCCCGAGCCACGTGTGGCCCCAGCCTAGTTGTCAGCCTGTATCGCCTACGATCCCTAGTCTAGTCCTCCCCCAATGAATTGGGCATGCCCCTTGCTTCGATGAGGACCTCTGTAAAAACATGCGGGTATCCGCCTTATTATCCAATGACCCAGGGACTGACCCACGTATCAAAATTATCCCGCGACTTGCACTAGTTGTAATTTGGCCTCTCCAACCTGCCTGTAAAGCCCACGTGGCTCTCATAAAATATACTACCACCCGAATGCATGTCTTTGCACTCGTATTCTGGTCCCGACCTACCTCCGCACCACCCAGTGTGTGTCCAGTGCCGTTGACTCCAATAAACTGCACGTCCCAGTCAAGCGCGAACCCATAGCTATGGAATGGCCACGGGCCTCCACCCATGGCTTCAAATATATACATACTTCTCTTCAACACGGAATGAAGGTGTTCGGATTCAATCCAATGTAAATAAACACTGATTGCTTACGATCGGTGGGAAAAGACGTCTAGTACATAACTCCCCACAATCGCCTGCGCACTCACACCGGTGGAACCTCCATTCTCTCCATGTGCCGCCCGATCTCCCAAGCTCACGTGCCGCATCCTGGCGACGCTCCCCAGTCAACCTTCAGTTCCATGGGTGGTTGTCGAGAAATCAACTGGCACGCCTACACCCCAGCTTAGTTACCCTAATCCTAAAAATTCCCCATGCCATTCAATTCCCTCTTGACTCTCCCCAAGAGGTGAGTGCCCAGTACCGCCCTGAGCGGGATACGACTACAAAGGGGAAACCCAAGATACGTCACACTCCGGTGTTCCCCTTCATCTCTTTATCCCTTCCCTCACTTCGGTCACCAGATCTGTGAAAAACCCCGTGCAACAAAAAGGATGGCATGCCCTGTGGGATGTCACTCACCTTCCTTCTTTTGTTGAAGAGAAGCCTGTGCCAGCCCTGAAGCCGTGGTGCCCTTTTCCTCTCCTTGCAGGAGAGGCAGAGGAGGGCTATTCGCGTGCATTTCCCAGCAGCTCCCAGCTCGCGTTCTGACTATCAGACTGTGCTCGATGACCATCAGTGATCGTCACCTCTGCCATATTCAGTGCTCCAGTAACCTTGGTGCCCGTCACATATGGCCCCATTGTCGTCACCACCTACGCATCGATGGGCTACTTGGTGACGCCAATCGTCTTCGACAGCTTCGCCCAAGTCGTCAGATCACCCTACTCCTTAGGTGCGGTCCTCGTGGCTACACTGTAGCTACCCTCAGCACCCGTGCCTACCAACGTGGTAGACACACCGCACCAGCTTCCAGCATCAGTAGCCAGTTCGAGTGTTAGGCTCAGGCCTTCCACCACACCGGCCCCCGTAGGGGTCCTAGATCAGTTCTTGCTAAAGCCAGCGTCAGCCCCCGGGTCCAGCCTCGGTCTACTTTTAATACGGGCTCTATGCCCCGTGCTTCGGCCATCGCCACAACAGTTTGAAAGCTGAAAGTACTGACAGTAGATAGCTCAATATATATATATATGTGTGTATATATCTCTAAGGTGATCAGTCAAACAGTTTAAAGGTGAACTCAAGATTGAGCTATAGACACACAGGGACAGTTCTGATAGAAAGTTCAAACACCCTGCGAATGGAGGTAGAAGATATGAAAATTGTAAACCACTGCTCAATAGATTTTTAAGGTGGTTCGGTCAACCAGACCTACGTCCACCCCCCACTCAAACCAGAGTGAGGCACGGACTTGCCCAACACAGAAACGTGCATGTGCTTAAGAAACCTGTATGGACTTTAACAAAGACGTGCACGGACTAGCACATGGTGTAGGCACTATTCATGCATGGACTTTATAACGCACAAGGAGAAAACCTGCACGGACTTATGAGTATGCAAGCCGGTGGAATGTGCACTGACTTATGAGTGTGCACGTCGATGGAATGTGCACGGACTTATGAGTGTGCAAGTGGAATGTGCACGGACTTATGAGTATGCAAGTCGGTGGAATGTGCACAGACTTATGAGTGTGCAAGTCGGTGGAATGTGCACGGACTTATGAGTGCATGGACATGCTCAGACTTTAAAACCCATACGAACGATGTGCACGGACTTGACGAATGTAGGTGGACAATGTGTACGGGGTTGAGATAAGTCCTTACAGCATGTATGGACTTTATGAATCAAAACGAGCAGTGTGCATGGACTTGAAAAAGTGGAACAGCATGTATGGACTTAACACAACATGCAAACAACAAGCACGGACTTCAGAATGTGTATGGACTTGCAAACGGACACTGTTCATGCACAGACTCTAGAATGTGTATGGACTTTATATAACATGGACTTAGCTTAAACATCATGTTCGGACTTGCATGATGAAACGTGCACGGGGTTGAGATAAGTCCTTACAACATGTAGGGACTTTATGAAACCTGTATGGACTTCATGAAACTTGTATGGACTTTATGAAACCTGTGTGGACTTTAACAAAAATGTTAAGAAACCTGTATGGACTTTAACAAAAATGTTAAGAAACCTGTATGGACTTTAACAAAAACATGCACGGACTTGCCCAACACAGAAACATGCATGTACTTAAGAAACCTATATGGACTTTAACAAAAACGTGCACGGACTTACACATGGCACAGGCACTATTCATGCACAGACTTATGAGTATGCAAGTTGGTGGAATGTGCACGGACTTATGAGTGCACGAACATGCTGAGACTTTAAATCCCATACGAAGGATGTGCACGGACTTGATGAATGCAGGTGGACAACGTGCACAGACTTGGTGATATGTGCACACACATATATGAAACAAGGTACATGGACTTTGAACATATGCACAAAGTTTGTAAAGGAGTAAGCATCGTGTGCACGGACTATGCACGGACTTGGAATGATGAGAAGTGCACGGACATTGAAACATGCAAATGAAATCTGCACGGACTTTAAAGCTTACAAGGGCACAGTCTGCATGGACTTAGTTTATGCATGACGGATGAAACAACTAAGCAAACAAGCAGAATGTGCATGGACTTGTGAGATGCAAACAACGTGCACGGGCTTGGAAAGGATCAGTACATTGTGCACTGACTTGAATCAAACAGTGTGCACGGACTTGAAGAAATGTGGACAACGTGCACGGACTTGAGCACTCACAAACCTGCACGGACTTGACCTCTCACAAACATGCACCAACTTGAGCACTCACAAACCTGCACGGACTTGAGCACTCAAAAATATGCACAGAGTAAAATAAAATGTAGGCTATGTGTGTGTTATGCACGAGCCTTTAGATGACACAGAATGCACAGTCTGAACAAATGCATATGCTTAGACCTGATACAACAAGCAAGGCAAAATGCAAAGAACTAAACTAGCAACCACATATAAGTCAACTGAATATGAGCAGAAGTGCAATACTATCATTCAAGATATTATCACATCGTCACGAGCACAGACATAAACTCATGCATTCTAATGTGTTGTTATCATCAAAACGTTCTAATGTATTGCTATCATCAAAACGTTACATCATCAAAGCACAAGGGGCTCAACAAAACATTCAATTCATGTCGACTACTCAAGGACCATTCCATATCCGGGCAGAAGTTTCATGTTGAAAATGTGACTAAGGCGAAAGTAAACCTGTACGACTGTCTGTTGAGTGTACAGTAAGTTTAATAAAAATGTGGGATTAGATCCCAATCGGAGTGGGTCTGATTTATTGAGCTATTGGCCCAGGGCGATACCGAGTTGTGGCCATATTAGTGTGATCCCTGCGGTCTGAACACGTCCTGCCGAGGCATCGTCGATATTCCATTCACCGGGTCCAGAGAGGCTGGGGGTTCTGAACCAGGCGGTGATATGTTTTTTTTTTTATTGGATTTTCCTTTATTCATTTACGTGCATGTATGTACTTTATTTTATTTATTTGTTACTATTCTCACTTTTTGTTTGGTTGATTGATTTTCTTTTATTTAACTATTGTTAGTGCCCTTTCTTGTGTTTGATGATTTAGTGTTTTGGATGCCCTTCATTTTTATGTTCCTTTTTTCTTGATTGTATGTTTCCTCCCTATTTTTTTTAATGCAAGTGTATAAGCTATGTGCCTATTTTAGTTTAGTTTTCTTCGAAACCGATACGTTTCGGCCGAAACGTTTCGGTTTCGACCGAAACTGCCATCCATGCTCCTATGCGATGACAAGATCGTCCTAGGTTTTAGTTTGGAGCAATGCCGGGAGTGATTCCCCTCTTTTCTTGAATAATTCGAAGAAATATGATAGTGCCAACAAATCCCCCCCCATGGGACGTTTGTTGGGTCGGAGACGACGGTAGGCAGCCTGTGCACTTTGCGTCTTGATTCCTCCCTGCCTTGTCGGCGTTGTGGGATTTCTTTATGTGTGAATTGATATTTGCTTTTGTCTCTGTTCGCTTGTTTTGCAGCCGTTTGACTGATGGCTCGCTTCGGAGGAGACGGTCGGGCCCGAGAGGAGACGGAGCTTGAGTCTAAGAGGGTCCCATAGTGCGACACATGGATAGGCCGATGCCCCTGTTTACTGTGCCTATACTCATGATAGAGAATTTCATGATGGTGGATAGAGGGTATTATTGGGTCGCCGGGGGACCTGTTGTAGAGGCCGCAGAAGGCGAGGGACTGGTAGAGGTGTCTCGGATCGGGCACAGGGCCGGAGTCTGGGAGTATGACGGGACTGGTAAGTATCCACGTCACTTCCCCTTGGACCGTCATTTATACGAGTTCCTAGTGAACTTTGTACCAGAGGGGATGGAGGATAGCGACCCACTCGTGCCGGAGGAGCGCCGCCGCTTGGAGAGTGCTATCTTGCATTGCAGAGATAGCATGGTTGGTGTTTACTCATTTGCCTACCCCAGCTGTCCAGATGGTTTTGTACGTCAAGTACAGATTCCAAGTGCGGAGTATTTAGGTTTCTTCAGCCAACACAAGAGTTTCAAGGTGTGGACCCCATCCATGTCACTGACGAGCTAGGATCTGCATGGCCAACCCCGAGCATCGCACGAAACAATCCAAGGATGGTGTTTGCGCCGTCTGGACGAGAGTATGTCAAAGATGGGTACGATTACCTTTGCATCCTGACGGAATATTATGGTAGACAATGCCGAGTTGGTATGGTCGGTGGGCAGTGATAGTGATCCCTTCTCACCGCTACCACCAAGGAGACACAGAATGGCTAATGGGCGTCCTCAACTATTACAAGGCACCGTTGAAGTTGGCCGGGATTTGTCATGCAGTGACAGCGGCCTTGTATGGGTATCCCTGTCACACAGGGTTATTGTAGGCATTGATAAAGCGATTTAATCGGAGGTGGAACACCTTTGTCACTGGAGAGGGTGAGACTGCCTTGGATTTGTGGTCGTTCTACTGGATCTCCGATTTACCCATTGTTGGCCGTGTCTATGAGGAGGTAGCGTAGGACGATCTTCACTGGAATAGAACGGATGGGGTGGGCAGATATGAAGTACCGCATTGATACCAGTATTTGATGAAGACCTGGCGATATCTGGCCTGGGCCGGTAAGGAGATGCTGGTGCACACTCAACGGGTATCGTTGAAGGTGTGGGTCCATCATTTTTATGATGGACTCTTTTGCTTCTATGAGGAATTTGTCCGAGAGGGGGTCTCCTTGGACCAGTCTAAGCAGCTGGAGATCAACATCGAGCGTCACCCCCGCCACTTGTATGCCCCAAAAGAGGGATGGAATCCCCAAGGCCTTCTAGACATCACATATAGCATATCTAGCTTATTGGTTGGCCACGTTCGTTATACCTCACGGGGAGGAGGGGATACTCCGGGCAAAGTTGCTATACCCAGTGTGTTGGTTAGGTTGTGGACAGAGGTTGGCCTTAGCTCCAACAACGTTGGCCAACATATATCATTCACTGGGGGCTTTGGTTACCCATCCCTGTCCGAGGGAGAAGAGTGTGTTCCTGCCAACACACTCTCTGACCGCTTGGGCAGGGCTGCTGTTCCTAGGTTTTGCACCGATGGCTGAGGTGGCTGTTGGAAGCAAATTTTGCTTTGCAAAAACACGTCCTCTTTTATTTAATTGGAGCAGAAATGGGTCAACTTGGAGATGGAAGACCCGTACGGGGTCGGAGGAACCCGTCCGGGGTCGGAGAGACCCGTCCGGGGTCGGAGGAACCCATCCGGGGTCGGAGAGACCCGTACGGGGTCGGAGGAACCCATCCGGGGTCGGAGGAACCCGTCCGGGGTCGGAGAGACCCGTCCGGGGTCGGAGGAACCCGTCCGGGGTCGGGGGAACCCGTACGGGGTCGGAGGGACCCGTACGGGTTGCCCCACCCCGGGAGGGGCCGCACGCGACCCCGGGCAGGCCTCCCGAGGTCCGCGACCCCGGGGAGGTCCCCCCGGGGGTCCGCGACCCCGGGGAGGTCCCTCCCGGGGGCGCGCGACCCCGGGGAGGTCCCGGACCGTCCCGGGGACCTCCCACCCCGGGGAGGTTCCATTCTCCCGCGCACGGACTAAAAAAATTTCAAAATCCCGAAAGATGCGCCCTTTCAGAGTCCCTTCGTAGGCATTGTTTTGTATCCCCAGAGGATCTCATAGTCGTTCAAAAAGGGCGAAAGTACACGGAGGAAGTTTCGAGATTTGTGAAACAAAGGAAAGTTTTCTATTCTGAAATAAAGAGGTAACAAAAGGAAGACTGCCACCTAGGCAGAAGCAGAAGGAAATATGAAAATAAGCAAGTAGGGGCACCCTTCTAAGGGTTCACCCCGAGTACATCGTCACGTGCCTCAGTCTCACCGGGCTCACGTGCATCAACGACTCCAGTAGGAGGCGAGTCCTCGTCCAAGTTCACCACTTGGCTTCCCGCCACCAAGACGTCCGTAGGTGCTCGCTCGTCCGTGCTCGGCTCCCGCGCCGACTCCTCGGCGCCCGCACCATCGATGTCCGGCTCCCCCTCACCATCGTCGGCCTCCGGGCCATAAGGAGTCGAGGGAGGAAGAAGGGGCGGAGCCACATGGCCAAAGCTCGCTGTGGTGGCCTTCACAGTGGCGCTCCAGCCCTCCCAGAAGCCACAGTGGCGAGCCGGCCCGTAGAACTCCAGGGCCACTTCCGTCAGCTCATCTCGGTAGGACGAAGAGGAGTAGAAGCGCTCCATCGCTTCCTCGCCCGTAGTCGACATCGAGAAGCATAGCACGGCTAGCTCTACCTCGGCCTCCCGAGCACGGGTCTCCACGGCTCAGACCTCCACCCCCCGCTTGGCCACTCGCTCCTCGGCTACGTCAGCTCGCTTTCGGAAGGAGTCCCAGTCACTTTCCATCCCAATGAGGGCTAGTCCTTGTTGGACCGTCTGCCTTGGAGCTCGGTGTAGGCCACCTCGGACCCCTTTAGGCACTCCTCGAGCCCCGCCTGAAGAGCCTGGCTAGACTCCAGCATCTGAGCGAGACCCTGAAAATGATGCCTCCACAAGCCAAAGGCACTGACGACCAGACACGCACTTCTTGAAGCCACCACCGTCAGCTCATTCTCGGCCCCAGGACCGAACTCACTGGTATGCTTGTACCATTGCGTGCTCCTCCCCATGAGATCGATGATCAAGGCGATCCCAATCAGCCCAGATGTTAAGTCCCCCGGCGGTGAGGATTGACTGCGCTGAGGAGATCCCGGCGGAGAAGAGACATTGGCATCATCAGTCGCTGGAGCCTTGCCCTTGTCTTGCCCTCGTGCCGTGGGGACTGATGCAGAGGCAGCGACCACCGACTCCCCAACCAACGACGGCAGCGGAGCCTCAGGAGAAGGCAGCTCAGATGGCGGAGGGGGGGGATACGACTCTGAGCAGGGGTGGAAGTCCTCGCTCTTTTCCTCGCCTGACGCTGGGTGTCCAGCGCCGCTAGGTCATCATCGGTCAGGGCGGCATGGCTGCCACCAGCCATGGTGGACTCCTCACCAGCTGTACTAGAGATTCCTTCGGGGGAGCCCCTCTGAGGACTAGGTCCTTGACTCGCCGCAGATGCCATCGGCGAATGCACCAGAGAGATACCGACCGGGACCGGGTACTGCAGCCTCCCCGGAGCAAATGCAACCTCGACCTGGGGGGCAACGATCGACACCTAACCGGTCCCCGGAGCAACGTGATCCACGGGGCGAGGAGTAAGCCGCGGCAGCCTGATGATCTCGTAGGCCCAACCCTGAACTTCAGGCGCCTTTGAAAGAAGAACAAAATTAGTCAAACACCACTCACAATTAAAGCAACCTGATGGAGAAATAAAGCTAGTACCCTACGGTAACGGAGGACTCAACCCTAGCTCCCGGAGCAGCACCGGAGTCAAAGTGAAGTCTGCATCAACAAGGGGATACTAGAGAACGACCTTCAACTTCTGGCGGTCCTCAGCCCTGGGAGGGCTTCGTGTCACACTAGGTGGGACGAGCGCCTCTGCGCATCTAACTACCGGAGGCATCGTGGTCTTTCGACTTAATAATATACACGTACCGCTCGGACCAACCCTTACGGTTAGACGCGGTACGGGAGACTCGGATAAAATGCCGGTGGGTGCGAGCCCTGAAATAGGTGAAATAGGTATCGGTCGGACAACTCTGGAGAAGAAAGAAGTGCCGGAACAGATCGACGCTTGGCTCCACTGATGCCCTATGGCATGAATAGATGAATCCACAGAGGATGGTATAAGAATTGGGGGTTATTTTCCCAGGATGCCGTCCATAGTGATGGAGGACAGACGTGATGAAGGGATGAACCGAAAGGCTGAAGGCCGCCTGGAAGGAGGCCACAGGGACCATGGTCCCGCCAGAAGGGAAAATCATGATATCATCACCCACAGATTGGAAGATGATGTCGTACTCGGGGGGAATCTGGAAGGCTCCCCGCAGGCCATGAATCACCATATACGCTACTAGCGGCGGAGAGCTGGGTCGACTAGTGGCTACAGAAGTAAAGTGGTTGCGAATATTTAGGTCGACGCATCTGTCTCTGAAGTAATGAGAATCAAATTGCCGACCGTTATCACTCACAATCACTCTGGGGATGCCGAAGCGACAAATGATTGATTTCCACATGAAGCTCCAGATGACCGACTCAGTGATTCTGGCAGTGGCCTCAGCTTCGATCCATTTTGTGAAGTAGTCGATGGCGATGATGACGAACTTCTTCTGGGCCTGAGCCGTAGGGAATGGCCCTAGGATGTCGATTCCCCCCCGAGCAACGGGGTATGGCTCGGTAAGAGTAACAAGCTCCGAGGCAGGCTGATGGACCAGGTGGTTGAAGCATTGGCATCAGCTGCATTTCTGTACGTAGGCTAAACAGTCGCGCTGAAGAGTGGGCCACCAGTAACCTTGTCGAAGTAAGATCCTGGCGAGCGATCTTCCTCCCTAGTGCGCACCGCAGATGCCTTCGTGCACTTCTTGAATTGCTCGGCTGGCTTCGTTGGCGCTAAGGCACTTAAGGAGTGGTCCAAAAAAGACCTTCGGTATAGAGCATCATCCAAGACGATGAAGCGTTGGGTTGATACTTCAGTCTCTGACCTTCCCGAGGGTCAGAGGGCCCTTGAGAGTCTCTGAGCCATGATATGTATGGGGTCCGCCAATCGCTCGGTGTAGTCGGGTCAATGATCATGAGCTTGGACTCGATGCTCGGTTGTTCTAGCTCTTCGAGGAAGACCGATCGAGTGCCTTCCGGTCTGAGGGAGGAGGCCAGGAGAGAGAGGGCGTCTGCGCGGGAGTTTTCTTCCCGAGCTATCCAGACTACCTCAAAGCTCTCGAATAGCTGGGCTAAACCTCAGACCATTGGAAGGTACTTAATCATCGGGGCTTCCAGAGCTTCGTAATCACTATTGACCTAGCCAGTAACTAGCTGGGAGTCAGTATGGATTTTAACTCGCTCGGCCCCTAGTCGTCGCGCCATCCTGGCCCCCGAAATGAGGGCTTCATACTCAGAGGTGTTATTAGACACCTGGAAGTTGAACTTCAAGGCATACTGTAGCTCAGCTCCTTCGGGTGACTTGAGGAGCATGCCAGCACCACTGCCATCCGAGTTAGATGATCCGTCCATGAATAAATCCTAGATGGGTCTTCAGGTGGACGAAGGTTCTTTCTCGAGTGGGACCGTGCTCTCTGCAATGAAGTCTACTAGGGCCTGTCCCTTGATGGCCGCTCGAGGGTGATAAGAGATGTCATAAGCCCCGAGCATGATGGCCCATTTGACGAGGTGCACCGATGCCTTGGGGTGAGAGAGGATCTTCTTCAGTGGTTCGCTAGTCAGCACGACGATGGAATGACCCTAGAAGTAAGGTCGGAGGCGCTTGGCCAAGGTAACCAATGCTAGCACGAGTTTCTCAGTTGCAAGGTACCTTCTTTCGGCCTCGTTGAGCACCTTGCTAGTGTAGTAGACCGGCCTCTCAACTCCCGTGTCGTTTCAGACTAGGACCGAACTTACAGTGGAGGGAGTTGCTGAGAGATACAATTGCAGTGCTTCACCTGGAACCGGCTTTGATAACACCGGGGGTGAGGTCAGGAACTCCTTGAGCTCCTCAAAAGCCTTCTGACATTCCTTGTCCCAAGCGAACGTAGCAGATGCCATTTTGGGTCCCCTTAACAATTTGAAGAAGGGTAGGCATCGTTCGGCCGCCTGAGAGAGGAAGCAGTTGAGTGCGGCAATGCACACAGTAAGACGCTGGACGTCTTTGATGCAAGTGGGTGGCTGCATGTCCAGGATGGCCTAGACCTTGTCGGGGTTCACCTCAATCCCGCACTGAGTCACCAGGAAGCCAAGGAATTTCCTTGATCTGACTTCGAAGGCGCACTTGGCGGGGTTGAGCTTCATGTTGTACTTGAGGAGGGTGTCGAAGGTCTCGGCCAGGTCGATAAGATGATCCTCAGCCTTCAGCGTCTTAACGAGCATGTCATCGATGTAGGCCTCGATATTTCGACCGAGTTGTCCCTCGAATATTTGGTTGACCAGCCTCTGATATGTTACCCCGACGTTCTTTAACCTGAAAGGCATCCAGGTATAGCAGTGCACGCCGAAGTCGGTAATGAAAGTGGTCTTCTCAATATCCTCTAGGTCCATCTGGATCTGGTGGTAGCCAGAATAGGCATCCAAGAAGCTAAGCAGCTCGTTGCTGGAGGTTGAATCCACGAGCTAGTCGATGCTCGGCAGTGGGTAATAGTCCTTCGGTGTGGCCTTGTTGAGATCGGTGAAGTCCACACATATTCACCACTTTCCCGAAGCTTTAGGTATCAGAACGACATTGGCGAGCCATGTTGGGTAGAGGACTAGACGGAAGAGACCAGTCTCCTTCCCCTTGGCGAGTTGCTCCTTGATGATCGTAGCAAGACACACACAAACCATAAGGCAATCACACAGTAGACGATGAAATTTTTAGGTGGTTCGACCTCAAACCCGAGGTCTACATCCACGCCACACTCAAACCAGAGTGTGGCTTCCCGCTGATATACAACTTAATTGCTGATTAATTGCTGATTTACAGCTTCTGAGAAATCCTTCCCTATAGACCGCTGAGCAACATAGCTTGCTATCCAGAGGAGACCTCCTCTGCAATCGCTGGGGAAATACAACTTCACCTGTCCAAAGGATACCACACCTCTGCCCACTGAGGAATTACAGCTTCACCTCTACTGACACACAGCTTGAACAAGTGTTTCAAAACAAAGGAAACAAACGAAGAAATAGAAATCCACACGAGGATGTAACTCAATAATGAGCAAGATCAGTTTCAGTTCTAAACCAGGAAATTGATGAACAAATCTATCTCAAATCTTCTTTCAGATCTGCTCTCTTTCTTGTTCTCTCTGGATCGTGCGGGCTCTTGCTCTCTCTGCTTCAATTCTCAATATCACGATCAATCTTCTCACGAAGGAGAATCTTCTTATTTATAGGCAGCAACAAAGAGGTAGGGCATGTGGTTGGCACGATTCCTGCCCAAATGCCTGATCCAGATCTGGAGTTAGTGGCCACATGGCAACATCCTAGCTTGTCTGGTTTCCACGTGTCACGATCCTGGCACCTCCTTCATTCTTGGATCATGTGCCATCCTTAGACTCCACAAAAAGATTTCCTGTCAAAGTCAGACTTAACGTCAGTTTGAAACAATTTGATAGATAGTAAAGGAATGCATAGAGTTAATGGAGATTTGAACTAAATGTGCACAGACTCAATATAGCATGTAAACAAATATGCACGGAGTCAAGTGTTCACACAGGCATGTGCACAGACTTGATATTACTCTAAGTCCAGAAGTGCACAGACTTGAGGTGTACACAATGCAGACGCTGCACTGGCTAACTTGTGCCATGACCAGAGTTGCACAAACGTGGTTCGTGCAATAGATGAGAGTAGCACAGACATAGCATGCATCGTGCCTGAGCTTGCATGGACTTGTTTATGCAGTGTGCTTGACTTGCACAGACTTTATGTGCCCGGTGCAAGAATTGCATCGACTCGATGGCATGCAACGAGAAGTGTTGCACCGAGTTACTGCGCCCAGACTTAAGCATGCACAGACTTGGTCACGTGCAGCAACTAGGAGTGGATCGACTTACCTAATGCATGGATGACACTTGCACTAACTTCGTCGTGTGCAGCAACAAGGCTTGCACTGACTTTATGTATGCTTGCACAGACTTAATGTGCTAGAGATGCACTCTATGCACAGACTCAATGCAGACTGAACTGAGTATTGCACCGACTTTAATCTTACGCACAGACTAACTGAATAGATGCAAACTATACTTATATACAATTCTGACATAACCAATGCATCAAAGTACATACATCATCATGCCAATGAAAGGTTGATGAAGTCAATTGTGCGGTCAACGAAGTCAAACAATAATGTTGCCAATCATCAAAATAGGAGTTTCAACATTTTCTTGTTGTCTACATTGTTTAGCAGGTTAGCATCAGCACAGCACGAGGCCCATCCCTTCTGGTCGGCCAGAAGGAGTGGAGGATCGAGTCCTACAACTTGGAGCCTGGCGGTGTTGAACGGTTCCCTTTTGTCCGTCTGCAGTGTCGAGTGGCCACTAAAAGCATCGTTTAGATACTCTGCGTGGCCATCTACACACCGTTCTGTTGCCAGCCTCGTCTTCATCCCACCTCTCTTTCCAGCGTTGGAACGGCTTATCGAGTGGCCATGCCATTCAGTGAGCGGTTCCTCCAGAACCATGTACAACTGCCAGCGCTACTTCGTAAGCCGAGTGTCTTCTCCCTTTCCAAGGTACGTGGTACTCTTCAGTGCTCCATGTCTTGGTGCCGATCACTATCATACACACCCTTCTCTACCCCTTTTAGCTTCATTTCACTTTTTTTTATATCTTGATTGATATAGAAGGGAAGGAGAGATAAGAAGGGGGGAAAACATGTCAACACCCCCTTTTTTGGCGATCGTGATGGGACACCTAGTGCCGATCGTTCTAGTATTTTGCTGACCTTTGCTCTGCGCTTGGTTAGGTTTTGTTTAAGCTGTTTCAGGTTGCTATTTCGTCTGTCGTGTGTCTCTATTCCTGGAGCGGTGAGCGATCTTTTAGGTGCCGCTCTCATATTCCCCCGGTCAGATGATAGGCCGTGCGGTCCCAGCCTCAGGTTCCACGGTCAGACAATAGACCGCTCATTTCCTTCTCACAGGCGTTTGTCTTTCTGTGAGCCTGTTAGTTTTAGTAGTCTAATCTTGACCGTTCACTGGTTTCCATGGCCCGTCAGGAGGTCGTTTACTTGCGAGTTCGGGCTTCATACTTTTGCTTTCTCCATGCCATTCCTTCTCAATTCATTTGCTGACCTGTCATGAACAAACCATCACGTATGTCAGTCATATGAAAGTGGAAAACAACAATGACTTATAGTGTTAGCCATTATCAAAATCATGATATACAAATGACCAATAACCACAGGGGCACAACATGCCCTTCCCGGGATAAAAGAGAGCGAAGTAATACGCTATTTGATGATTAAACCTTCGACAATGAATTGGGCGAAAGTGGAGGTAGCTGGGGGTTAGTTGGTTAGCAGTTAGAGATTGGTCATAAGCCTATAAGCCATGGGGGTGGTAAGAAGTAAACACTCAAATGATTAATAGGCAAGGTATAGGAAGATGGTTATACTAAAAGACCCTATGTCTAGGTTTTGGGGATGACCCTATTCTCCCTCGTTCATGATTGTGAACGGAGAGGTGATGGGGGAGTCGGTCCCGGGGATGGAAGGAGGTGCACACACATGTATGCTTCTAGCAAAATAGAATGTGATGAACATCCAGCACGCATAATGTAATCTACGCACTAGAGGAGACCCCGGGGAGGGGGGATAATGTTAATATAGCCCATGGTTATCCCAGGGCATATCCGGCGTCAACAGGTAAAATCTGACAACAGCGAGGCGGAATCAAAACACGATCGGAGAGGGAGTGGGATTCAGATGCACACCTCCATCTAAGACACATGAGCATGGTTTTGATACGGCACATGCATTCAGAGTAGTGTATGTATTAACAAGGCCGAGCGTTGTCGCTCAACAGTCGATCACCATCCATTAACTCCCATTTTTGATGGATACAGAGGAAGACTGCTCATATACACAAAGGGGAAGAGGAGTGAGCATCAAACAAAGGGGAATGGGCTCACATCATTTCCCATCCATTTACATATCACAGGGAAGATACTCTCAGGAAGAGGGGAAGGGAAGATGTTGCAATCGCTCCACGGAACCCACCTCTATTCTTCGTCGTGAAAATAGGGTACCAGAACAGGCACTCTTCTTCCTCACACTAGGCCTCTCTCTTCGGTCGAAGGATGGCAGACAGTGGCACAGGAAGATCTCTCTCACCCTTTCTTTCTCCCCAAGCCTCTCATCTCTTCTATTCTTCTCACTCTGGGCACGAATGTTCTCTTCTCTTCTACGCACGAATCAAGCCTCTTTATAGGCTTATACAACATGGCTTAACCCGGTGCGGGGATGAGCACACCGGATTAAGGGCTACTGATACACTATTTACACGCCAGATCTGGAGGGCACCGGTGGCAGTGGAGCGCGTCGGGTAGAGAGCACGTTGGATTAACCCCTCATTATGTTTATTTGGGTCAATCTCGGTCTCAGGATCTTGGACTGACTCTGGGAGTCGACTTGATCTTTCATCTCATCGTGGCCTTGTAAGGTCGCCATGAGAGGTATATGGATAGCCTTCAGGCCACTGAACGGCCAATTCTGGGGCCGTTCGTGCCTTTAGTTCAGACACTTGGGATTTCTGTTGACATGGCCTTCGGCACTATGATCTGTGCTGTCGGGTCAGCTTCAACTATTTTGGCAATATTCCCGGGGAGTGGGCCACTACCTGGGATGCTTTGCCTTTGCTGGGCTACTAGCTGGTTGTTAACACATTTATCTGTTGAGAAGACATACCCATGCCGGGTCACTCGGGTCTTTTGCTGATACGGCCTTTGGCACCTTGTTCTGAGGGGCCAGAAATATTTCTTCACCTCAGGAGGGTTTCTTATCAGGTGTCGGACCACCAGGTGCATTCTCGTCTTGATCGGACGACGTATGGGGTTTGTTCGGCACGACCGAGTCGATATTGGTTCGTTGGGCAGGCCGAACGACACTGTGGGTTTGTTGCGGATTTCTTTTGACCCTCCTGAGGTGGAGTCCCTGACACTCTCGTCAGATGACCTGAGGCTTAACAGCCCGGGAGGACCCTTGTGTATTGGTTTTCTTTGGCATTTGCACTTCGACGGGACACCTCCTTTTTTGTCATTCGGGCGTGATTGCCATTGATCATATTTCGGGTGTCAAAAAATGCCCCCCAGTCGCGAGTGTCACAATTGAGGAGCGAGCAATGTGGGACCAGCGGATGTACTCCGACTGAGCATATTCCTTGTCTGGTCAGCATAGGCCATTGCTTCAGTGCAGTCAAGATGCTGTCAGAGCGGCACAACCCATAGCGGCCTTAGAACAGCGTGAAGACGGCTCCTTGGCCTTAAAATGGCGTGGCCGTGACAATTTGCTAAAATGGCATGACCTAGCGTGTTGTGTTAAAATGGCGCACCCCTTAACTACGTTATTCCGGCACAGCGTTACATGTTATTCCGATGCGGCCTTAATCCGGCGTGCCTTCCAGATGACTGGTGCAGAAGGGGACAGATCAATTTGTGAGTGAGAGAGCTCAGTCAGTAGCGGTAAGTTTATCTACATATGCAACTTCTACCGTTCATTTAAATCGGATTGATTCATATGAAATTGACTAGTTATTTTATTCAATTTGTAGGAAACATATAGTAGAGCTATGACAGAGAAGTACGTGGAGGGAGATGCACAGCAGCCGGATTTGGATCCGGTGGAATGGGTGGCAGCAGTTGGCGTATCGAAGAAAGGCCACCTATATGGTTTTGGGGAGAGCCTGGACTCTAGCGTAGTGATATCATCGTGTACGAGTTTAGGCTCTACCCAAACCAGTAGCAGTGCCTTCAGTATACCTCCACTTGGCCCCAGTACTTCTGCTAGCGACGTTAGAGACATCGTCCGATCGGAGATCTCTGATTTACAGCGACAGATCCAAGAGGAGATGTTTAGCCAACAGGCAACCATGTTGCAGGCAATCACTGGCCTCCTCTCCCAGGCGGGAATTCTCCATCCTGGATCCACCACCACGGTACAGGCCCATCAGGTGAGTGTTTATTATATTTTTATTTTAGCATAATTACTCAATACTAATAATAATTAATTCAAAAACTAAGTTAGTTTTCAAAACCAACTTAATTTAGAAGAATTTAGATAATTAGGGGTTCGAAGGTCAAAATTATAAAATACTGGCTTGATCAACGTGCCGATCGTTCCAGCAGGACTTGGGAGGTAGAAGTGACTTGTGACAGCTGGCGGAATGCAAATCAAATATCCGATTTGAGCCCAGCTATAACATCCCAGAGCTCAAGGCACCGATAACCCGATACGCGTACCGGATTACCGCTACCGAGAACTGGGGACACCACCCAAGAGGCTGATGAGGCCCCTGAAGGGTTGGAAGGATTTGTCGAGGGGGAAATATAATGAACTGAAATTATACGATGTGCAATAGAATTAAAATAGTTACTATAAACTATAGTGCGAAAGTAATTAAAATAATATTATATCAGAGTGATATAAGCTGTACACTAGTCCAGAATAGCCAAAATAACAAGCCCACTATAAACAAAGTCCAAATGTACAACTACTCGGGGCATACCCCGGCCAAAAGTACAAGAAGACGGCGCGCTGACCCTACTGGCAAACTAGACTCAATCGGGGAAAGCTCGTGGCACGGCGGTCGTTGGCTGGGGTGGCTCACCTGAAAAGGAGAAGGGTGAGTCACGGCCAGACTCAGTAGGGGTCACGCGGATCCCCACCACGCCTCTAACAAGCAAACATGCAAATAATAAAGTAATTAGAACATTCATTTATGCAATTATCACGCATTGGCAATTATCATGGGAGCAGCTTGTATCCATTATTTGTAATTGAGTAGGCTTCCGCCTTAGGTGGACTGGCTCACAACCTTTCTTCTCTGTGTTCTTTGTTGTGTGCAATCCCACACTATATCGGTTCAATTTATCTTTTTTGGTGGTTCTCCTTTTTGGGATTGTTTTCCCGTACATTAGGAGAGTACTTGTGGGGTGACTGTGTATCTGGTGACTGTTCTTCTTTTCATGGTTGTCTTTCTCTCTCTATTTGTGCACCTCTGATTTAATGGATGTGTGGTACTATTTACTTAAAAAAAGGCTTGAGAAATGAACAAGGCAATGAGGATGAGCGATGGAAAGAAGGCAAAGGAGTATGAAGCCAAGGATGGGGTGTGGTTTGCAGTCAGTCATATAATAAACTCAATTCAGGGTGTGGGGAGTGAGATATTTGTAAAGTTACTGCATCTCTGGGCAAAAACACATACATCGACAAAGTTAGTCGCATTAGAATGGAAAATGGCATGGTAATGCATGTAAGAAGATGAAAGACGGTGGATGGCCTACCTCAAGGAGAAACTTTGTGAACATATTAGTGGAGACATTGATTGTGGAATAGAGAAAGAGACAACTAACCATACTATGGTTAAGATGGAGATGGCTGTGGCAAATTGAAGACGAGGGTGGTCTGGGACCTCCTGACGTTTGGAAAATAATTGGGGAAATGGATAATCTATCCATATGAGTTCTCTAATGCATTGCCCAGTGCATGGAGAACAAGTTTAGTGGTTCTGTCCTGCCAAAAGAAATTCGGCATCCATGATTGCAAGACCAGGTGTGGATAAAATTCACGAGCCAAATTGAAATTGTGAGAAGAGTAATATTGAGGGAGAATATGGATAGTTACTATCCTGGATGACTATTACTTTGTCTCTATTTTGCAGAAGGATGGAGAGATTGGTGTTGATTAACGACAAAACTAAAATTGTATGCTAGACGTTGAGAAAAACATTTGATATACTGTATAGTTTAAAGATAAGCTCATATGTTGAATGTAAGCATAATGAGAACGCTATGATAGGCTACTTGCAGTATCTTGCACTGGAAACCAGTTACCTGCTTAATTCTGTTAACAGCATTAGCCAACATCTGTTTGGCTACCATAAATGAGCTTTTAGAGGCATTTATCCGTTGACCTGATGAACCTTCATACCTTTTCAAAAAATGCAATAGATGTCTGATAGACTGCAAACCTCCATTTAAGAAAATAAGAGAGTCATCCGCATACAAAAGATGAGTGACAGCAGGGGAGCCACGGGGTAAGTGATAATATTTGCATTGACCAGAGTTAAAAAGAGCATTAAGACCTCTGCTTAGAGCCTCTTCTCCAATGATGAAAAGAGATGGAGCAATTGGATCTCCCTGGCGAACACCCCTAGTAGACTTAAAAAAACCATGAAGAGAGCCATTAAGAGAGACAGTAAACCAGCAGTTCATGATAAGCTGAGCAACAAGAGAAGTAAACCTGGATGAAAAACCAAACTTTTTAAGGACAGTGATTAAAAAATCCCACTCCATTCGATCATATGCTTTGGCCATGTCAAGCTTCATAATAATATTATGCCCCCGGACAGGTCTATCCAAATCCATGACCAATTCTTTTGCCAGCAGGAAGTTATCAGATATTAATCTCCCTTGAACAAAACCACTCTGCTCCTTAGAGATAATCAATGGAAGAATGCTTTTAAGGCGATCATTCATGATTTTAGAAACAACTTTATATGTAAAGTTACAGAGACTTATAGGACGAAAATCAGCAAATGTAGAAGGATTCTTAACCTTTGGGATGAGACAAAGGATAGTAGAAGTCACACCTCTAGGTAACCCCCAACCTTGAAAAAAACTTTGGACTGCCTTAACCACATCATCACAAACAAAGTCCCAGCAGTAAGTGAAAAAGCTCCCAGTAAATCCATCCGGACCTGGAGAGCTGCTACCTGACAGATCAAATACAGCACTCTTCACTTCGTCAACAGAAGGAATAGAGCAGAGATTAGAGTTTTGTTCTTCAGAAACCAAAGAAGGAATGCAAGATAACAGATCTTCATCAATATTATGGGCCTCAGAAGACAGAAGCTGCTTAAAAAAGGTGACTGCACCGTCCAAAAGGAGATCCTGATTTTCCACCCATTGATCATCAACCTTAAGTTTGTGCACAAAATTTTTTTGCTGTTTGATCCTTGTATATTGATGAAAGAAACTGGTATTCCTGTCACCACACTGCAACCACTGAACTCTAGCTTTTTGACACCAGAAAATTTCCTCTCTATCTAACAACTGCCTCATATCAGCATTAGCCTTATTCAGTCTCATCCTATTTTCTGCAGTTGGATCACTATCAAAGCAATTCTGAGCTTGAGATATCAACCGGGAGATGTTAGCTTTCATAACATGAAGCAGGCCAAAAGTTTCTTTATTCCAATTGCTAAGGAAAGACTTAAGTCTATAAAGCTTCTGCTGCAGGGATCTAAATGGATGAATGTCTGTGATTCCATCATTAGACCATTGATTCTTCACATCTTCCCAGAAAGTGGAGTGGGAGTGCCACATTAACTGATAAATAAATCTCCCTGGTTTGGAGCAGTAAGAAGAAGCAGAAATAAGCAAAGGGGAATGGTCAGATGGCCCTCTTACCAGGTGAGTGATTGACAAATTCAAACCATTATCAAGACAACTGGAATTATAAAGGACTCTGTCCAGCCGGGCTCTGATGAAAGAAGACCCAATCTGGTTATTAGTCCATGTAAATTCAGAACCAGTGAAGCCAGCATCTATTAAACCTGTAGCAGATAGAAAACCTTGAAAGTCAATCATAGAAATAGTCGAAGGAAGATTTCCTCCACTCTTCTCATCTGGTGTAAGAACACAGTTGAAGTCACCACCAATAAACCAAGGAATGTTAACACCATAACTAAATAACATCAAAGCATCAAACATTTCTCTCCGAATATCAATATTACATGAAGCATAAACCACAGTGACAAAGAGGGCCAAGGATCCAGCCTTCTTAACAGCAATAGTTAAAAACTGTGAATGCAGTTGAATGATTTCAATATCCAGGGCCTGATCATAAAATAACCAAATCTTTGACAAGTCACCATCATTCCCAATAACAGATTGAAGGTTGATCTTTCTTGCAATAGACTGAGCACATGAGAATTTAATGTGTGGTTCCGAGATAGCAGCAATTTTGACTCCATGTTCTTTTATAAGCTGAGCAAAGGACCGGACTGAAGCCTTATTACCAATCCCCCTAATATTCCATATCAGAGCAGAATTAATCATGTTGAACACTAGAAGTAGAATGAAAAGCCTTAGCTTTGGCTTTAGCCCTTGTTAGCCGAGCATCATGAAACAATTCCCCTGGCAGAATGGGAATAGCTTCAGAGTTGAGACTCTTCCCAGGATAAATTGCCATCATAGCATTATCATCACTGGAGAGTTTGTGTTCCATATTTCTATGCTTCGGAAATATGTGTACGACCCTAGTCACGTCATTCAACATGCGGACCTCGAATTGAAGAAGGACTTGTCTTATGAAGAACGACCAGTAAAGATTCTGGATCGGAAGGAACAACAACTTCGGAATCGTTCCATACCGATGGTTAAGATTCAATGGAGTCGGCGTGGAATTGAAGAAGCTACCTGGGAGTCTGAGGACGCTATACGGAAGCGGTATCCCGACTTGTTCTAGGTGAGCTATTTTATTCCCTTACTGTTTCGGTTCAGTGAATTTGGAGGACCAAATTCTTTAAGTGGGGGAGGATGTAAGACCCCAATTTTTGTGAATAGTAAAAGTTAAATAATGCTATGGTAAATAGTAAAAGTAAAAACTTTTGACTATTATATGAAATTTCTTAAAAATATCAATTAATTAGGAAACATCGTGATAATCACTTTGGTCTTCTGTGCCTAGCCCCAATTAGATTGTTTACATGGTTTAATTGTCAATTTACGCTCGACTTAAAACCCAAGGCCGAAGAAGTTTAAACAAGTCTGGGTCCCTAAAAGGATCCAACCTATTCTCCGAGAGGCACCTGTCTACTACCACTTGAAGCCTACCGAGGCGGGGAAGAAGAATGAGAGGTGGTTGGCCCTGAGAGAAGAACAGATTATCGTTGATCCTCCACGCCGCGCAAGTTTTAGGGCATGTGCCCGACAAGCTGATGTCCCCACAGTGGGGAGAAGATTTGAGCGACCCGCCGGAAGATCCCAATTAGCTTACATCCCTCCAGTAGGACGTTGACAACTCTCCCCAGTCCTGCATCAGGGACTAGGACTGGAAGAAATGACCAGTATGGTCAGGAACTATTTCAGGGGTATGGGCAACCCGTCGCTGGGCCAACAACGGTTGTTGCAGGCAGCCATGGCAAAAGAAGATGACTGTCCACCAATGGCAGTTGAAGAAAAAGAAGAAAGAGGGATGACGTCATTAGTTGACAACAATGGACATGAAGACAGCATGGAATTCGAAGCCGATAAAGCTACTCCCCGACAAAGAGAGACAAGAAGAGTATCTGTATTCGAGAGGCTAACCTTCCCTGGTCCTGCAAGAAGGAAGGTGCACAGACAGAGGAAGTGCATGTGGGTTTTCACCTGTAACATGGCCGGAGTGGCCGATAAATATGGAGGTTTGCTTGAGAACCCCCAAGAATTGGCTCAATTAGTCGAAAGGGCAGGGCCAAACACCAGAAGGGTGGAAGCCGCAAGGGAGATGCTGAGGATGGTGAAAGGAAAGCAGATATCACCTGAAGAAGTCACCACCCTCACTACAAACGTGGTGACGGCTGAAGAGGAGGAGGTGTTGCTGAACATCTTGTCTGAAAGAGCTTCAGGGGAGACGGCAGAAGCCATCCCCAGCACAGTAACCGCAGATCCGTCGGTGTTGATGCTGCTCCAGAAGTACCAGCAGGAGATAGAACTCCTGAAGAGGAAGTTGATGGAAAAGGCAGAGCAAGCCTCAGCCTCTAAGTAGCTTGATATGCAAGCCGAATCGTCACGAGGAGGTGCCAACCCAATGACTTCCCACCGCTATATACCTTGCCCCAGCCGACAGAGCCTAGCATGGCAACCACCCAATAGCGCCCACCTTAGTCGTTGATGCCGCCAATTCTGCCGCAAGTGAACTAGCCACCCCCCTTGGTGTGCCCTCCTCCGCAAGCGACCACCTTAGTCACTCCTTACCTGCAGCCGACAAACTTCTACCCAGAGCCGGCCGATCCGACTGCTGTTAATAACATGATGGTAGAAAGGATGATTGAGCTGATGCTCGCCGAGCGAAGAGAAGGTGACTATGTTGCATTTGATGCCCATCAGGTGCCATACCTGCCGCACCATGCATCTAAGCGGCTCCCTCCAGGGATCAGTAAGCCGCCCAAGTTCGACAAGTTCAACTGGAAGGGATCCCCGAAGGAACATGTTGCATACTATATGATCATCATGGGCAACCTAGCTGCAGACGAGTCATACTTGTTGAAGTTTTTTGGGTCCTCGCAGACGGGACTCGCATTTGAATGGTACTCCAGCCTTCCAACCAGGTCGATCAGCGACTGGCTAGATATGCAGAAGAAATTCAAAGAGAGGTTTCATGTCACTGAGAGGGAAGTCACGGTGGCTGAGCTTTACTCAACAAGACAAAGGGCAGATGAAATAGCTCTTGAATACATTAAGAGGTGGAGAAACCTCGAAATGAGGTGCAAACGGCCCCCACATCAGGAGGACGCTATGCTGATTTGTAAACAGAACCTCAGGAGGGAGGTGCTGGAAAAGATGATTGGTATGGAGATCCGGTCGTTCGACCGCTTGAATAATATTGTGGTCGAGGTGGAAGCTTTCCTGGCCAGGCCTGTGAAAATGGCCGCTGGAACAGCCCCAAGTTTCTGGGCGGCGAAAGCTATGGCACGACGCGCTCCGCGGCGGTCGCCAACCAGCTGATGAACGAGACCTTCAACGACGTCGGCCTCAACGGGATCATCCTGATCTCGACCGTGCTCGATTTCGCCGCGGGCTCCGATGCGCCGGGGAACGAGCTCGGCTATATCACCAACCTCCCCTCGATGGCGACGACCGCGCTCTATCACGGCAAGGCAGGCATCAACACTGGCGGTGTAGAGCGGGACATGTTCGTTGACCCACCCGCCTAAGTGTTGAGCGCTCTGACGACGCGAGGCCGGATACGGTTCCATCGTGCCGTTCGCCTGCTTCCAGATCGTTTCGCCGCCAAACAGCGTCACGTCTATGTCAGCATCCAACTCCCTATCCGGCCCGCTCGCCGCCTCAAGGCGGGTGATGATGTCTTGGTAGTCGGTCATTCGCCGTCCTCCCTCAATTCAGGAGCGATCCAAAGCGCCAATGAACGCGCGGAACGCAGCAACAAACGGGCGATGGAAATCCGCCTCCGGGCCATCCAGGAGGGCGTCTGCTTTGGCGATGAGATCGTCGATTGACCTGAGTTCTTTCCTTGCATATTCCAGCCCGCTAACTTGTTCGACGCGTGTCAGCTCTCGACCGCTGATGCTGATCTTCGGATCGGCATACCAGGCGTCTCTTGTTCTTGTGAAAGACCAGCCGAGCTTGCGCGCGGCATGGCGAATGCGGGCCTTAACGCTGCCCAGATACGGCGGGGCAATCCGATCCCGCAAAGCGTCCTGACAAAAGTTTTCAACGGTACTCACGTTATATTTCTCCGATGCATTGTCGGGCATTCTCGACGTCTCCTGTTCCATGTTCTCTTTGCTAGGAGACACACACATGCACAGGATCGAAACTCATGAGCGGGACGACCAAGCCTCGAATGTCGTCCCGCTCTTCCCCAGGCTCGCCGCATGGGAGCCGTTTGGTGATGTCTGCAAGGCGGTCGTAATGCGATGCCGAGACAGGATCACCGTGATTGATAGGTCGCCGCCGGAGTCTCGGGAGGAGGAGGAAAACTCCGGCGGCGATGGCTGACGGCCATTGGAGAAAGCGTCAGCCGTTCTCGATCTCCGTGGTTCGGAGCTCGTATTCGAGATTTTGAGAGATGATCGCGTCCAGCTCATCCTCCGTCATTCGGCAACCGGCTTTCACGCGCTCGTAAATGGCGGTGGTCGAGAGCACTGCGACGGATCCGATGAATGCGCCGATTGCGAGATAGATATGGAACGTCATTTCCCCTGCCCTTTCATCGGTCGTGGCGTTTGCTTGCGTTCACCCGTCGCGCCTTCGATGGCGCGTTGGGCGGCTTTGTCGTGGAAGTCGGAGAGGATCGGAGTCATCGTCATCACTCCGGGAAATCGTCGCCGTCGAAAACAGCGAGAAGGACAACGGCAAAGATGGAGATGATGCCCACCGCAAAGAGGGTGATGTCGGCCCAATCGGTCGTCATGCGAATTCCTCCGTCTTCGCCAGATCACGCTTGCAGGAATAGCAATGGTCCAGCGTGCTAGACCCGCATGCATTCGGCCTAAGGCAATGGGGCCGGAAGTCCCGTGCAGTCTTGGGCTGCGGGCGGGCGATTTCCATGGGATTGAATTCGGTTGCCGGGCTTTCACCGGCTCCAGCATGGTTCAGGTCAGCGCCTTCCGGTCGAGCCGGGATTGCCTTACACCCCTTTTCCGCTGGCACGGCTTCATCGGCATCGCCGGTCAGCCCGTCGCGGTCCATCTCGGAAATGGCGACGGTTCCGCTCTCGGTACCGACAACTGTCACGACCTCGTTTTGCACTGTTGCCTGAGCATTCTCGCCCTCATGCTGGGAGTGGCCGTTAACCCGCTGCGTCGTTGCCGTTTCCGGCGAATAGGTGGGGAGGCTGGTCGTAACGCCATCCGCCTCCCCTGCGGTCCTTTCGGATACCGCCTCACATGGCCCATTTGCCAAGGATTGGTGATTGGTGATGACGCCAGAACCCCCACAAGGTGCGGGCCGGCTAGAAACAGAGATGGCGACTTCCGCGTCCCTCGCATGCGCATACGTGCGCGAGGGGCTTTCGTAGGCCGAAAGGTAGAGGTCGAACTTGACCGACTGCTCTTCGAGCTTGTCGCCGTCCTTCTCGCGCTTGCGGAGATAGGTCACGACCTGCCCGACAACGGCCTTCTCGTAGCCTTCGGCGGCAAGTTCGGCGTAAACGGCCTTGGTGTCCTGCTTCGCGGCGTCTTCGGCCTCACGGCAGCGAAGGATGCGATCGATATAGGATTTGAGGCGCGCATCCCCGCTCATCTGGCTGCTCCTTCGGGGGCGGGGCCGAAAATGTCGGGGCGGAGATCGTGGCGGGAAATGTAACCATCGGCAAGATCGGTCACTACCCTTTCGACCCTTGTCACCATCGGCAAGATCAGTCGCTTCCATTTCGACCCTTGTCACCATCGGAAAGATCGGTCACTACCCTTTCGACCCTTGTCACCATCGGCAAGATCGGTCACTGCCCTTTCGACCCTTGTCACCATCGGCAAGATCGGTCACTACCCTTTCGACCCTGATCATCATCGGCAAGATCGGTCACTACCCTGTCGACCCTTGTCACCATCGGTAAGATCGGTCACTACCCTTTCGACCCTTATCATCATCGGCAAGATCGGTCACTACCCTTTCGACCCTTGTCACCATCGGTAAGATCGGTCACTACCCTTTCGATCCTTGTCACCATTGGCAAGATCAGCCACTACCCTTCCGACCCTTGTCACCATCAACAAGACCGGTCGTTCTTTCGGCCCTCGTCACCATCGGCGAGGTCGGTCGACCATCCTTCTCGAGCCTTGTCACCATCGGCAAGATCAGTCGGTTATCCCTTAACTTGGACCTTCCGTCCTCGTTAATAGACAAACTACCGTTGCTTCGACATTCAACCCATGTCGATGACTAAGTCTCACTTTCAGCTTTCGTCACCATCAGCAAAATTAATAGACGCATTTGTCTACTCTCCCTACATCCCACCTTGGCCAAAGTTTGGTTCTGGGAGCAGCTACGCCGCAGTGGAGAGAACACCTCACCCCTTCGCTGAAGGCGTAAGCGCTCTCCTACTCTAGTATCCTATATCCCCAGACCGGACTGATCGGCCAGGAAGAGAGAAAGAAAAGAAAAGAAAGGAGAAAAATGATGGCAATGTCATAACTAGAGTGACAAATAAAGATGTTTCATTAACTATGAAATGTCGAAATACATCTTTTCCTGGGGCACTCCCCGAGATACATAAGCTCCGAAGATAAAAAGGAGCAGAAGTTGATGCAAGAAACAAAGGAACAAAAGGACGGCTACTGTAGTGGGTGCCAGAAAACATCCTCCAGCTCCAAGAGACCCAAGGAGGGGTATTGGGCCAACTCCTATAATCTGGACTCTGTGGCCTCCAGCTGCGTCAAGGGAAGCAAGCTGCCCTTCAGCCAAATCGGCCTCTTCCATTTGTTGAACCTCCAGGCGCTCGATCTCCTATAGTTCTGCTTCAGCCCTAGCTAGTTCAGCGCGTAGCTCCGCTATGTGTACGCTCCGAAGAGGTGCTAGCCACATCTTGTAAATTCTCTACAGTCCCTCTCAATGAGGCAGCAGTGGCTCGGCGATCGGCTCTCTCTAGTTTTACGGCCGTCAGTTGATCAAAAACTTCACAGCCGAGATACTCCCGCCTGTTGGCGTGCTTTAACAACATGGTAACCCGTGAAGTCTAGTCCTCCATCGAGCAACCAAAGGCCGGTAAAGAGCGGGAGAGGTGCTCTACCAGACCCCTCAACTGCGCATAAGACAAATTCGGTGTAGTTGAAATGGCTTGCTGAAGATTACCCAGGGACTGCCATACCATGTTGCTTGAGAATTGCAAGCCCAGTGGTGAGGTCTCGGGGAGCTGGAAGTCCACCCTGCTATCTACCTCAACGCAAATATCATCGCTCACCCCAGAAGACATCGACGGAATAATTTGAAGGGCACTGGTGCTAGAGTCATTAGCAGCGGCTGATGTAACCAGAGGAATCTCCACTACGGTAACCTCTTTGCCTGTTTCCCGAGGTGAAGTCGTGCCAGCCACTTCAATAGCCAAGGATACTTGCTCCTCACATTCAGTCCCGCTAGCCTCCATAGGAGAAGATTTAGCAACAGTAGCCAAGGCCCTAGAAGCGTCGGCCTCTTCCTCAATGATCTCTCCCGCCTCTATCTTGGGGAGGCTACTCTGCTCTGGCAGTAATACTTTGTCGGTGCCAGACGATGGAGGTCCTATAGTTTTCGTCAACTCGCCAACCGCTACAACTGTCCCAGGTCCCTCTAAGGCCTCTACTGTCGCGTAATCCTTCAGAAACCGCAAGGCAATGGGCCGCAAGACTGGCAGAAGGGTTGTCTGGCCCGCTCCCAAATCAGGAAGAGGTATCTGCACCACTAGGGTTGGCGGTGCTACCTCAGCCTGCATCACATATACATATGTCAACCAGCTAATATGAAAATGAAAGGAAGAGTCCCAAGCGAATGAAGGAATGCTTCCTACCTCAACCAGCACTACATTCAGGCCTCTAAAGGTGGCCTCTATCGATTCCAGTCCCCCTCCTACAAGTGGGTATGATGGCCCCAATTCGATTCCTGGTAGCTTGGGAGGACTGAAGGTCACAACATCACTTTCGTAGGCCAAAGAGGCTCCAACGTCTTCGATTTCCATTTCGAATGGTGGGAGCTCCTCGTCACTAGAGTCGCCACCATAGTCCACCTGCTCAGAAGATGAAGAGTCTTCTGCACATTCCCGGACCTCCAACATCGAAGCGGGTGCCTTGCCGATCGAAGCAGCTCCTTCAGTAGAAACCTCTTGAGTAGCTTCAGTGCTTGGAGCATCGCCTAAATAAGTTTCATGGGGTTTCTCCCCCGAAAGGACTTGCTCCCCAGCAACAGCTTCCTCGGTAGCTCCGGTTTCGGGAAGCACCATCGGTCGGATATCAACTGCAAGCCAAGAGCAAAAAGCAGTCAAAGCCTGACTGAAGATATATTATGCCATAGGAGCCTTACGAATAGACTGCAACTTACCCTCCATCTCCTGGTGGGCCGTCGGAGAAGGCAGGTCTCTTTCGACGAAAGCTGTGGGAGCCTCTTCTACTCTCTCCCTGATCCCAGCACCTGTCACCGCTTCCAATCCAACGACTGCATCGACAGTGCTGACAGCTGTAAAGAAGGATCGGTCAAGACAGCTGAAATAAATAAGCAAGTCGTAGAAGAATGAGGAGTTTACCTCCATCTTCAGGCCCTTGTGTCCAAGCGACCTCAAACTCAGGGAACGATGGGACCGGAGGAGAAACAACGACTGGTTCTTGCTCTACAGCCCTCCTCTGGAGTGCCCACGTCGCCTGGGTCGCTGCTCTCTTGGCCCTGCTAATGGCCTCTTTAACTTGGGACCTGGGTCGCTTCGTGAGTCACCAGGAGGCAACAGCATCGTGGTCGGGGCCAACTCAGAGATTTCAAAATATGAAGGCTTCTGTGCCTTAGATATCAACTCCCTGTAATGACGGGTCACCTCCGAAGAGAGGTGGACTACAAAAGTGCACAGGTGAGAAAGATACATGCTAAGTGTGAAAGAAACAGCTCAAGGCTGAAGTGAAGAGCAAGTATACCTGCCGGCCCTATGTATAGGGGAGTAAGCGGCCAATAGAACAGCGAAGGCGTCTTGTCTCTGGAAGCTGCCTCGTGAACAAGCCAACAAATATCACCAATCTTTTCACTTTTCTCGGCCAATAATGCTAGGTCTTCATGGCCGCGAGAAGATAAATGGTGGTACAAGCTCAGGTGGTCCAAGCCCCACCCGTCAGCATACTTGAAAGATATTAGCAAGGGATGGCCCAGAATGGCTTCAAGTGAGCCGGTAATAGCAAGCCCATGTGAATGGAGTAGGGTGAATAGCCAGGGGGTGTTGGTGTAAAGGCCTTCATGTCTGTCCTCCCTCCTGATGAACGTCCGATATGGATGTAAGTGGTCTACCTCTGAATGCCAGTCGGCTACCACTAGAAGGGCCTCCTCCACGGGCAAAGGGATCAGTTGAAGGACCACCGGCTCGCTCACCCAGCATAACCCCCAAAGCGTCTTCACATAGTCATCCTTCTGTATTTTCGTCATCATCAGTTTAGCCTTGGACGATCGACGCTTCGCAACCTTCCTGGCCTCCAGATATGCCATCACTTCGGTGTTAGTCCAGGACTTCAGCTTCTTCAGATAGGTAGGATCGAAGTCCAGCATCGGCTCTAGCTGAGAGTCCAAGAAGCGGCGCTCTGCAACATTCCAGCAATCATGACGGGAGATTCGGTAGAAGCACGTCCATGCATTCCACCATTTGATATAGTCTTGGGTCACTCTGGGCGAACGAGCGGGGGATGGAACTCGAAAAGATACATTCTCCCACCGATGAAAATAATTCCACCAAGCACGGGCTTCATCGATGGTCATCTATCCGGCCCGATGCCTGTTTGGCAACCCGAACCGTGCTGAGGAAGGAGGAATGTGCTGGTCGTAGCCAAAGTTCCGACCAAAGCAAAAGGGATAGTATGGCTCCAACCACAGAAGGCCACTCTTCCTGAATACTAGGACACTGGGTCGAATGGCCAGTGCCCAGTCAATTAAGTCCGTCTCCAGGATCGGCCTCGTACATTTGGTGCCGGCAAGCGGGTGAATGTATTCTTCGGTCTCGAACAGGCAACACTGCCGCATCCTATTCATGAGTGGACCCGAACTTGCCGCCAGGCTCCAGAAATGTAGAACTTCGGGAGAGTCCGTGGGGACCGCAGTTAATTTGCCTCGAATAGCAAAGAGCTGATCTGCCATGGAAGACGGCTCGGCACTGGCGAACTCGATCATCCTCGGCACAAGATGATCTGACTGAAGTGACCTGGGAGCTGCTTCAGGAAATAGGGTGCAGACCCAAGTATTAAAGAAGTGTAGTAGACCAACCGTCTGTGAATTCTTGGGGATGCGGGACTTATGCAGATCACCCAGCATCTTGTACGTGAGGCACAGGGCCACTGGGTAGAGAGACAGCTTCGTGCCCCAGGCCATCAAACATGCGGGGTAGATCGCCTCTGCCCTGATCACAGTTACGTCACCCTGAGGAAGGGCAAATGAACAAGGCCAATAGGTTAAGTATGCAGCATAATGTCTGACTGCATCAACTCTGATAGGGTTCGGGTCTCCTCGTTGCCCTCCCCTTGAAGTGGATTGGGAAGTCAGATGTTGGCGGACCCTCTTCTTCCTCTCTGCTGCTGTCGGGGCTATGGTGGGAAAGTCTTTATACTTTTGTTCCCTGCTGAAGAAATGCTGGAGCCATGTGCCCATTCGCACACGTCTCTTCTCTCCAGGCTTCCACGCCTCCCGCGTATCATGCGTGAACTGCCATAGGGTGCGATATGCCTTCATCAAGTATCGGTAGGCAAAGCCAGTGAAATATTTGCCTTCACCGTCAGTCTGATCCTTCAGCCAATCAGGGAAGCAGACTTCTTCATACGACTCTCCGTCTATCGGCAGGCCACTCAGCTGGGAAATGCTCCATTGACAAATAGGTGGTCAGCAGTGAAATATGGGCGATATGGCTGACAAATAAGTCAGTAAGGGTGAAAAATGGCTGGCATTGTAGAAAGCTTGAAAAATTAAGAAGCCAATTAAGCAAGAAGAAAGTGTCATCTGAGCAACTGTAGTTCAGTCCGAGCTACTGTAGCAGTCTGAGCTATATTGAAGAAGTCCGAGCCTATCTGAAGAAAATCGAGCTACTGTAGCAGTCCGAGCTACTGTAGCACTTAGAGATTGTCCGAGCACTCCTGAGCACGTCCGAGCATTCCTGAGCATGTCCGAGCACTCCCATCCTAGCAATTCCGAGCACCAAAGCTTGAGGGAACAAATGCTAAATAGAGGTGACAAATGCCCAACAACTGTAACAAATAGGGCGTCAAGGGTGAAAAATACCTGATACAAGTGACAAATGGCCAATAGCAGTAGCAAATGGCTGGCTAGGGGCGACAAATGAGAGCTAGCGGTGACAAATGGCTAAAGGTGATGGCTCAAGGCTAAGGGGTAAACACCTAAGGCGACGGCTCCCAATGCATAGTGGTGACAAATAGCTCATTAGAGCTGACAAATGGCCAATAACAGTGACAAATAGCTTGTTAGAGCTGAATGGGTCATTGCAGCGAAGAATGAAGAACGATCAAACATATTCAAAGGAATTAGCTGTGTAGAGATTTTCTAACCCCACCATCATGATTTAGGAGGATTCTTAAGCATTGGACGACACTTATTAACTCCATCCAAGATCAAGAGAAGAGATTTATCTTCAATTCTATGACATTCAAAGATGACCGGTTTGAGCAGAAGTAGTAGTGAGAGATAAGGGAGAAAAATGCATCTACAAGGCAGATAAATGGGTGTCAAATGTGAAGAATGCCTAGTAAAACTAACAAATGGCTGGGAAGACTAAACCCAGTGTGTGTGCCATGAAAGCTTCACATCCATGTTCGAAGATCAATCATCTAGCATATGGTCCTATGCCATGACAACCCTCCAAAAAGACCCATTATGCATAATCTTCCCATCTTTATAGCTGGACCAATTACAGAACTCCTGGAGAGGGTTTCATCCGGAAATACAACATGCCTTGAGGAGAAAGCTTCAAGACGGTGTGTCCTGCATGAAGGGGATTGGCAAACCAATGGGAAGCCAACGTACCTTATCACTTCTGGGCCAATCAGTAGCCACTCTACTTAGGATATGGAAGTATTCTATGGATCTGGATGGTCCAGATTTCTTCCTACTATATCAGGGACTACGTACCATGTACCTTGCATGCAAAAAGAGAAGATATTCTGGAACAAAAGCAGCGCATGGGGAACATACTCTAGTGACAAGGAGATAGAATAGAAGGTTCGAACATAACGTGTGGAGTGAAGTGTAGAGAAGTGGAAGAGAAGAAGGGAGGAGAAGAAGAAGAGCAGGAAGCCATCTACTGAAGACTAGAACCTGAAGCACGAGCCTTTCATCCACAACTCATCTTCTTCCTACGAGAAGGAAAAGCTTCAAGGAAGCGGCTAATCTGGAAGCAGCCAAGAGTGCCCTCCAAATTTCAGACAGGGATATGTTCATCTTGTTCTGAGTTCCTATATCCTGTCTGGGTTTTGTGTTATGTTATCTTTTTCCATTTCGAACATCTATCTGTAAGCTGTGTATCAATGGTAAACCGTCCCTACTGGTGATAGTAGGAAGACAGACTGAGCTTGGGTGTGCTCTAGCCTTGTACACCATCAAGCTGTGTGGCAACAGATCCTTGAGAGGGGAGAATCTCTCTGCAAGCTATAAGGCAGCGGGTGTTTAGCTGTGTATCAGTGGCTTAGTGCTTTGCACTAGGGAAGCCTCACTGATTTCTGTGAGGGGTGGACGTAGGACTCTAGGTAGAGTCTGAACCACCTTAAAATCTCTGTCTCTGTGGTTCACTCGTGTGGTTGCTTTTACGTTAGATGTTTGCTTAGGTTCGTTCTTCATATCTGTTATAGCATCTACCGTGTGTGGTTTATCTATTGTGTGAAGAGCTTTTTATTCCGCTGTGTTTATCGCAAAAAAAGGGGGACATATCTATTCACCCCTCCCTTCTAGATCAGTCATTCCTACACAACAAAAACAACTTTGACATAAGATAAAATGCGTACCGGTTACGTACCATGCACCGGTCGTACTAGTCATCAGTTGGTACGGTCCGATACGTGTGGTATGGATCAAGGTTTGTCAAACCGAGATGGGACGGCCCGAATCGCTCGTCCCGGACCATCTCAGGCCCTGGACGAGATGATCGAGTCGTGGGACGCAACCGATACACTACTTATATTATTTTAATTTTTTTATAATAAATATCTTTTGTAGGTTTGTTGGTTGAGGAATTCACGTTTCCCGATTCAAAACACACTTTTGATGGAAGAGACCCAAGGGGTCTCCTTTAAAGGGAAATCAAACAGAGAATAGTAGATAGGTAAAAGAGCATTCAAATGGAACAAAACTCAACTAGAATACCTAAACTATATTTCATTCATCTACAACCCTCGAAGGGCACAGGAAAAGATACAATCGTAGGGGGGAAATGGATTAAGCCGTGCACATAAAACCCGAATGGGGTGGGGGGGAGATTATAGAGAAAAGAATAGGAAACTAGAAGGGGAGAGACTCTGTGCTTCCCCTACCTTCTTCTTCTTCCTCTTGGACCTTTTCTCTCTCAGAGCTTCAGACTCTATCTGGCTCTCTCTCTCTCTCTATTCCTCTCAGAAGAACTCCTTCTCTCTTCTTCGTCTTTCTTTCTCTATTCTTCTATTCATCCCCCTCTCTCCTTTCTTGTTGTACATGAAGGGTCCATTTTATAAGCAGATTGGGGGCTTGGACGAGTTGGTGGTGACACCACCGACTTGCACTACATTGCCGGCTCAAAACCCCGGGTCCAGCTTGCGGTGTCAGATCATCGCACCACCCGATCAAGATGTCACCGATTCAGCTGCAATGAGTCCCGCCAAATCATCTGCGAAGCCGCCATCGACTCACCAAGGGGCAATCTCATAAGTTTGGCATGTTGTGCCAAAATTGACCCATCGTGAGCTCGTGACTCAGAGTATTATAAGGACAATTCATGTGGCTCCAAAAAGCACTTTAAAGCCCTGGTTTTGAGTTTTTGGTGTTTTTTGGCACTTGTCGAACCCATACCAATTTTCCCAGGTTTTACCCTGATTTGGCCTTCGGCACTGTGATTTGTACTGCCATGCCTATTTTAGGGTCACGTGGGGCTTCTTCGTCAAGTGGGCCACTGCTCGAAGCATTCTCGCCCTTGTCAGACGTCTTTTTAGTCTTTTACGGACCACTTCGGCATTCCTGGTACCTTGATCGACTTTTCTGGTTTCAGCTAATTCGACCTTCGGCTCCCCATTTTGAGGACCCTGAGGCATCTCTTTATCTCGGGAAAGGTTCTTTGTCAGGTGGATGATCACCTGGTACGTTCTTGTCTGACCTAGACAGGGTGCGGAGATATTTTCAACATGATTGATCTCATTGTCGAGTTCATTGGCTCTGACCATTATTCAGCCTTAGTGAGCTGAGGAAGGTGTGCTACCCCGAGATGATGAGAGATAGGGCCCCGGTACTTCTTGTGAGGTGACCTGAGGCTTCAGCCGTCTAAGTGGGCCCATCTTTGAATTTCAGTTGACTATTCTAGGCATGTAATTATTACCCGTTCATTTTTTTAGGTGTCAACACCAGCTTATCAAAAGCATGGGGCATGCGAGCTTGATATAATTGGATGTTCTATTGTGCCCGGAGTCGCCTTCCTTCCAATTCAGCAAGCTCCTCTAATCTTATGTCTATGTTAGTTTGTTCGTTGCTAACCGGACCATGTTGAATGGTGACCCATAGTGATGGAACCTATAGTTCAATCGACACCACCGCCTCTGACCCTTATACAAGGGAAAATGGTAAGCAGCCAGTTGGGGTTTTATAAACTATATGATAAGCCCACAACGCTTGCACATCTTTTCTTCCCAATCCTTCTTATTAGAATTAACAATTTTTTCCAGCAAAGTGCAAAGTGTTTTGTTAAAGGCTTCTGTGAGCCCATTGGCTTGGGGATTGTAAGGGGATGATGTCCTCCAATCAATTCTGTATTTATCAGCCAGCCGATATACCTTCTGACTTCTGAAATGGCTGTCATTTTCGAAGAGAATTCGGTTGGGGGCTCTAAATTGGAATATTACATTTTGTCGGATGAACCTGGCAACCAGCTCCCTCGTCACTTCTCTTAGCACTATCGCTTCTGCCCATCTAGAGAAGTAGTCCATGGCCGTAAAGATATATTTGCATCCTGATGAAGATGTTGGTAGAGTACCCACCATGTTTGTGCCCCATTGAGCAAATGGCCAACCCGGGATGGTGGGGTGTAGCGGCACTTGTGGCCTTCTTGACACGGTGGCATGTTCTTGACATTTTGACAAGCATTGGCGAACTTGCAGCAATCATCGAACATAGTGGGCCAATAGTAGTCCAGTTTCGTTATTACAATTTTCATCTTCGGACTGGCCTGATGTGCCCCAGCTGACCCGACATGAACTTGTTGCATCACCTGCCAAGCTTCCTTCGTCGACAACTAACGGAGCAAGACTGTCACGCCCCGATGCGGAATATCGAAATGCAACAATAGAAAGAGTTAATAATAATATGTTGATTTCTAGACATGCTGTGTCTAAGGCTAGAGAATCCATGCATTCAACACAACACCATGGATAGAAATAATTCCATCAATCTATAAATTACCAATTACACCAACATACCGAGTTCTCATTCACCAGCCCCCGGCCATGATATTTTCATTTGCTTTCAATTTTGGGACTGGGTATACGACATGAATGATGAGGGGAGAATCAATTGGTCCGATGTCAAGCTAGCCATTACCAATCTTAAGAAACCCAATCAAGACCTCAGCATTGTACAACACCCATTGCCCACTCATCAACCAAACATGGATCCTTCGAGCTCGAGGCAGAATGAGCAAGTCAACACTATGATTAGAATGGAACCGCGTGTGCTCAAGAGGATGCAAACATGGAGCGTCGAAGGCTTTCCAGGGTGGTACGGGAAACTGGAGGTAGAAGCCCATGAACCATGGACCAATGTTAACATGTTCTCCCAGGAACCTAGGTCCTTGACCTTCATTTCACCTCCTAACCAACCTTCAACTGCTAACCAAGGGTCTCTCACCTTGATCAATCCGCCTTAATCACCTTCGCAGGAATCTCATGTCCCTTTGAATGTGCAGTCTTGGCGCGATCGCCCTTTGGTCCTCTTAAGGCCACCACAGCCAAAGCCTGTCCCTCCCCCTACTCCTAGCATTCGTGGTGAGGAGTCGGCCTCCCTTTCATTCATCTTCAGATCTCCCTCCCCCTTGCAATTGATCCACCCAAAATCTTCAGAGTTGGGAGAAGCAAAAGAGGCCACGATGAATGTCACACTCCACAGCCGCATCATCCCCCCATCTCAAAGGCAATCTCAGGCCGAAGAGGGGGTCAATTCTCAAAGTCCCCCGACAGAGTATGACATTCTCCAACACTTGGACAGGACCTTGGCTAATGTCTCTATTTTGGAACTCCTCAAGAGGTCCCCTTCACACCGATCCACCCTGCTCCAATTTCTTTAGAAAATCATGGTCACTAAGGATCTTCCGGCAAGTGGCATGACTGATGCCATCATGGCCCTCACTTGTGGGCTGTCCATTTCCTTTTCTGATAAGGATCTCACTCCACCCCAGAGTAGATCACTCCCATTATGCCTCATTGTCACTCTTAACAGAGTCAAAGTTGACTCTACCCTCATCGACATGGGAGCGTCGATTAATGTCTGCCCCATGAAAATAATTCAAAGGATTGGGCTGTAGGAAGAGAGTTTAGAAGAAGTTTGCACCACCATCCCAGCATATGATAATTCAAAACGACGCGCGAAGGGCAAGGTGACCTTGCACCTCGGGCTCGGCCCTATAGTTATGTCCTCAGATTTCTTTGTTCTTGAGGTTGACCCTGCATATAAGGCCATCCTAGGATGACCATGGATAGAGCAAACCCTCAGGATCCCGTCGACTGCCCACTAGTGCTTTAAGTTCCCTTACAATGGCAGGGTGATCAAAATCAAAAGTATCCCATTGTTGGAAACTCTCAACACAATCACTTTCAAACAGATCCCCTTCATGATGATTCCCAACAAGGGTAAGATGCCTATCCTCTCCGTAGCTGGGGCTATAGGGCCCTCCGCCCTATGTCCATCAAATTCTCTTACTCTTCCCAGGCCAATCAACCACACTAACATCCCGTTCGGCAAACGATGGGAGATGATGGCCAGGATGGGCTTCACCATCGGTAGAGGTTTGGGCCAGCATGAGCAGGGTTGCACTCGCAGGACGAGACTCAAGGTCTCCAAGGGGCTTAGGCTACTCCACTGAAAAAGTAGCTAAGACCACCCAATCTAGCGGTCTAACTTTTGGTCACTTTGTTTAAGGTTCAATACAGCCAGGAACTCGACAGGAGCCGAGGGAAAGTTCTAACAGCCCCTAGGGAGAGGTTCCCTGCGATCCCCCACTTGAGGAAGACTTCGGTCTTCTCTCCTTGTTTCATCTCGACAAGCCTTCTAATGATGCTTTTCTGATAGGCACATTCCTTTCTCTAGATAGGCTAGCTCCTGTCTGTTTCATTCCATTTCAATTCCATCCTTCGTTCCCTCCGCTCCTCACCTATCCAATTGTGGGGCAGCCAACCCATGTTGTCTGCACATTCAGCCATGACCACAAAAAAAAATGGTAATTCTCAAATGTGGGCTTGCAGGCTCACTATTGAAGAAACCTCCTCCCTGGAACTCGGATCCCTCAACCAAGGGTCAACTCTTTCCACCTTGAACACTCCCTTCCAAGCTCCCTCTGTACATAGTAGGGTAGAGTCTAGCTCGAGTCAGGGTTTGTGTTGTGTGGCTTAGATACCAAGTGTTGGTTTGAACTGGTGCCACGAGTTAAGTCCCGAGTGGTGCAACCGGATGTAGAAGGGGGGGGGGGGGTTGAATAGATCCGGTGACAAACTTTGGCCAATTTAAAATCTATTGGAGAAATTGAGCATTAACCACTCCTTTAAGCCAATAAGACACTTAGGCACACGGCGCTGCGGAATAGATAGGAATGGCACAAGAAGAAGCGTTAGAATCTGATGCCCAGTCCCACCCCTAGTGTCTGCTGCATCCACCCCGGGCAGGTAGTCACCCCGGAGGGGTCTGCATGCCTGCTGCATCCACCCCGGACAGGTTGCTGCATCCACCCCGGGCAAGTTATTGCAGGCCAGTGCTCCACCCCGGGCAAGTTGTCACCCCGGACAAGTTTGCTGGAGGTCTGCAACTACTAGGCTGCTATCCAGGAGAGATCGGGAGGATGCATCTGCTGGGCCACTGTCCACCCCGGAGTGGTCAAGTTCTGCTGGATGTCTGCAACTGCTGGGCTGCTGTACCACTCTGAGGAGGTACCTGCTGGGCGAGACTGGAGCAGGCCTGCTGCACTGTTGCTCCTACTGTGGGGTTTGCTGCTGCAAGGGTTTCACCCTGGGGAGGTTATGGCCTGCTGTCCCTGTCGTGGGGTTCATGGTCCCTGCTGTAGGGTTTCACCCCAGAGAGGTCATGGGCGGCTGCTGCAGGACGTTTCACCCCGGAGATGTGTGGTGAGCTTAAGTAATAGTTCACCTCACATGTAGGTGGGCAAAAAATGTTGCCAACAGGGTTGTAAGCCTTCGAACTTTCCAATCAAACACCTCTGTCTTTGTCAGATGGACCTATTAGAAGAGAAGATTGTGTTCTTGTTGAAATGACCGAAGGGTTGAAGGATGGAAGGACAAGTTTCTATCAGCTGGAGGAAGAAGGATTCTAGCCTAGCAACATACATCCTCCCAGTTTTCGATTTCCCTAAATCTGTTGAAAGGACAATAGTGGCAATCAAGGGCAATGGAAAAGTGCTTTGTTTTTTAAGAAGTGGATGGTACCACAAATTGTATTAATTGTAAAAGAAAAGAGATGTACAAGTATAGTCATTCAGCTCCCAAAAAAAACCCTACACGCCAACCTCCACACCAAGAAGGTATGCCCCAGTATCCTCCCAACAAAAGGAAAAGTGATGAGTTATGAGACCCCACTTTACAAATCTCTCCTGGAAAAGTGCTAAATCTGGTAATAAAGGATTCATTGGCTGAGATGGCACAGAGTTTCCAGATGTAAGGAGGGAGGGATTTGGTTGGTTAAATCATCACTCTTTAACAGATAACCCCTTGCCAAAGGGCTCTAGAGATTGGGGAAAATCAGGAGGCCTGTGGAATCAGATTGTTTAAGATAAATAGTATAGAGGATCTAAACAAATGGAACATCATACCCACTAGCATATCAATCATCTCTTCACTTTCTAAAAAACATATCAATCATCTCTTTGGTATGGAATAACATCCCTGCAGTTGCTGATTTCATAAGAAAAATGTACCTAATGTCAGGTTGATGATGGTAAATGGGTAAGATTCTGGGAAGAACCATGGTGCTCAAGTTTGCTTCTCTCAATGTGTTCCACTGCATACACATCTGTCCATCCTGAAGGAGAAGGAAAACCATTCTATAAGGAAAGGACCAAATGGAAGCTGCTGGACTATTCAAGGCAAAAGGCACCTAACACAATCCAAGATTGAAGAATAAATAGGACTGCACAGAATTCTGAATAAAGTTCAGCTTATTAATGGCAATGCTGACAGACAAATCTGGAAGTGGACAGACAAGGGGAGTTCTCAGTCAGATCCTTTTTTAGAGATTATGATGATGGAACTGCAGGGTATGGTGGGAAGCCTTCATGTGATCAGTATTGCTGCCATTAAAAATAGAATCTTTTTAGGGAAGACTGCAGTCAGAATGCTCCCAACCTGTGATCGAGTGAAGGTCGCACTGCCAGGTATTACTGCCAGGTATTAAGGACAGTTGTTCCTTTGTGTGGTCACTACATGGAGGAGCATGAGCCCAAGTCCAGCCGAAAAAGATTGGTGGAGCGTACTCCTACCAGCTACCTTGTGAAATATCTGGAGAGAAAATGACATAGAAGAGTGTTCATGGAGGAATCGGATTTTAAGGGCATATCCAGATTTCCAGACTATTGGGACCTGGCATCTTCACTCTGGATATGAGTGAATCAATGCTGTCAACAATTGTATAATGGAGGACATTTACCCTATGTTTTGTTTGTCGCATGACTAGATCAGTATATCCTCATATCTGCTTCTGCATTTCTTGGTCATTATAATCATATTGGAAGGGAATGATTTTCTATATGACAATTATGAGGAACATCTATCATGTTGGTAGACCTCTTGCTTGTTTATTACTTTTAATGAAAACATGGTTTATACTATCTTCAATCAGATGCAATAATGTGTTTACCATAAAGCTATACCAAATCCAGTCCCTTTGAGATCCAATTTACCACTAATTCTTTATCCATTAAAGTTGAAAATCTGCAATGCCATGATACTCAGCATATTGCATGAAATGGAAAATTTTCTACCCTTCCTCTTTGGCTTTCTGTTAATACATGTCAACTTGGATATGAGTACCCTCCTAAAAATCCTATTGTTTCGCTCCCCCCACAATGATCATAGGGTAGCATGGCGGATCAACCACTAAACAATCTTGTCCCCTTTAAGAAAACAACCTCTGCTCCAACTCTAGATCAAACGATGCAAATCTGACTGCCGGCCGACAACACACTGGGTCCTCCTAGCAAGCTTCTCCCACACCCCCTGTGAGTAGGAACAACCTATAAATAGGTGGTCCAGGATCTTGTCCTCCACTCCACACAAACAACAAGTCGGTAGGATTCCCAAAATGAAGCGAAGCAACCTATCTCGAGTCGACAACCTCCTATGAGAGATCCTCGAAACTAAGAGCTTCACCTTCAGTAGACTCTTTGACCTCCAGACGTGAGGGGCGAGACTATGGCGCACACCTCCATCTGAGATAATGGCGAAGGCAGAACAAACCGAGGTCCCTCTCTCTCCCACCTCCATGTCCACACATCCTCCCTATCAGGCAAAGGATGGAAGTCAAGGAAGAAAGAGAGAAGGTCTTGGAACTGCTCCATCTCCTCCAACATGAGATCCCTCCTGAAAGTGGAAGCCCAGGTGCCACCGAAGAGCAGGGGGTCAAAAGCCTGAGCAACTAACCCCAACGGATCAGTTGAAACTGCGAAGAGATTGGGAGAAGAATCCTCTAAGGAGAAGTCGCCGCACCACATGTCCTTCCAGAAAAGGCTCCTGTTGCCTTTTCCTAGTCGGACCTAGATGACGGAGATGATAACATCCCTACACCTCAAAATGTCGCGCCAAAGAGAGGAAGTCCTATGCTATGAAGTGAGTATCAACTCCCAAACTCTCCTCTTGCCGTAGTAACCCTCCCTAATAATCTTTGCCCACAACCCATCATCTCTCACTCCCAACCTCCACAACCACTTACACAAGAGAGCCAAATTAAAGACCCTAACATTCTTGATCCCTAAGCCTCCCTCTTCCCTACTAGCAGCCACTCTACCCCATGTAATATCATGCCAACCTCTACATTTCCCTCCACTACCATGCCAAAAGAATCTGACCTAAATAGCTGCAATCTTCTGTGCCACAATCTTCAAAATTTAAAACATGGAGAGAAAATAGATAAAAAGGTTGTCCAAAATTGATCTACATAGCACCAATCTACCCCCGTAAATAGTAGCCTCGCCTTCCATCCAGCTAGTCTCGAATCAAGTCTCTGAACCACAAAAAGCTAATCAGCATAATGTAGAGCACTAGGGGACAACGAGAGGCCCAAGTAGGAGACAGGGAATGCTCCTACCCGATACCCCACAATACAGGCCACTCTCTGAAGAGACCAATCCTCCATGTTAACCCCCACAAGCATACTCTTATGGAAGTTAATTGTGAGACTAATGACTTCGTCTAGCAACTACAACAGAATCCTAGCCACAAAGATCTACTGCCCGGCCTCTACCAAGACTAGGATGGTGTCATCTACATACTGCAAGTGAGTAATTAAAAGGAAACCTTAGGTAACCTGAAACCCCCTGATCAGACCAACAGCCTCTGTCCTCTGCCACATCCGACTCAAAACATGAGCAACCAGAACAAAGAAAAGAGGGGACATGTGGTCCCCCTACCGAAGCCCCCCTGCCACTGTAGAAAAAGGAGGACGACCTCCCATAGACAAGGATAGCGAAGGAGGCCGAATAAATGCACGCTATGATCCAACCAATACATGTCCCCAAAACCCATCTTGTCCAGCACATCAAACAAACACTGCCAATTAACCTTATCATAGGCCTTCTCGAAAGCCAGCTTCAAGATCACCCCTTTTTCCTCTGAGTCGCAAACAAACACTCATGAGCCACCAAGAAATTATCTTGAATGTGTCCCCCCCTGATAAAGACTCACTGATACCTGTTGACCAGTCTGTCTATCACCCTGACCAATCTACCTGCCAGTAGCTTGGGGATTATCTTGTAAGTACCATTCAACAAGCCAATGGGTCTGAAGTCCCTGAAGTCCCGAGCACCTTGCTTTTTGGAGATAAGTACTAAGAAGATTTTATTGATGCCCCCCAAGTGAGCTCTCCCCTCCTAAAACTCCCTCACAGCTGCCACAAGGTCCTCTCTAATGATGTCCTAGCACAACTGAACGAAGACCAGAGGGAAGCCATCCGACCCTAGAGCTCTATCCCTTGCAAGAAAGAAGACGACCTAGTGAACCTCTTGCTCAATAAAACTCTAGGAAATGACATCCCTCTCCTCACTAGGAAGTCTGGGTAGGAGATCATTTGCAATCTTCGGCCTCCGACGCTCGTCCTCTGTGAATAGTCTGGAGTAAAATTCTCTCGCCTCTCCCCTGACGTCCTCGTCTGAAGAGAAGGTGAGCTCCCCTACCTTAATACAAGTAATGTTGTTAACTCTCCTCCCTAATACAATATCCTACCTCACATCATGTCAATTATATGTGGACCATTAGGGAGAGAGATTACAGCAAATATTACCCTCAATATTTAGTTATAGTTTTACCTATTTCACTTCACGAGGTGCAGCGATACAACCGATTTTTTATTTTTTATTAATTTAGGTCAGCCTCAATCTGACCTATTTGTCTGTACCGTTCGTTCTGTGATCAAATGGTTGGAAAAAAACAAAATAAAAAAGGGTCGAGCATCTTAAATGGGCTTCCCATTATACTGTGCCACCTGGGATGCCTGATCTTTTTTAAAAAAATTTCAACTGTCCAATTAAAGATCATATTGCGTGCACCTTCCAAAAAAAGCAAAAAAAAAAAAAAGAAGATCATATTTTGTGGACATACAGACCGACCCAAGAAAGTGGGACTCATTTAGTTTTGTAGGGGTCCGGATCCTGCTCTCTTGAGCGGGCAAATTAGCACACCTTCTCAATGGGTCCTCCAAGCAGCCGCTCCCCAACATTGGGCCAAAGCGACTCATCTCCGAGGACCCATCCCTTCGGTCCATGACCCAATTAGGTGTCCCTCCAAACAACTGCTCCCCGATTTCAGTTGATTTGTTACTTAATATTTTATTAATTTTCTCATTTTTATTCGTCATCTTAATCTTAATAAAACAAAACTTATCATGTAATGATTTTGGTTTGACATTGCCGAGCCTCCCCGTCGGAAGATGGTGGGCCTCCAAAAATTGGCGTATGCCGCTTCATGTGGCGAGCGCACGGTATTCTTTAGTAAAAGGTGAAAGAATAGTTCACTCTGTGCTCGCCACGCGGCTGTGTGGCTTGCATAAGGTGTTGAGGCATCATTAAGTAGCACTTGGAGAGGAAGATCTTTTTGCTTTTCATCCGGTATGGGACTTCAGCGGCACGCATCACCCCATCTAATCCGAAGTCGATAAGGAGTAAGAAAGGCCTTAGATGATCATGAGCTGCTGGGCAAATGGAAGAGAGCCTCTCCCTTGTATTCCCAATAATTTCAAGCGATCATCGTTGTCACTGCTGAGATGAGATTTCCAGCGGTGGGGATCTACAAATTAAGAGTCGATCATTAGCCACGAGAGATTAGAAGTCCCCATGTCACTCAAAACTAGAACACATGAAATCAAACATGCATGAATAGAATAGAGAGCCACACTCATGTAAGCGCCTTTCTAAGATTTCGAAGTTTCAGGATTCGATTTTTGTCCTTGAGAGTGGGCCATCAAACCATACGGGCGCATATTAATTGGCTCATCGTGATCGAGGAAGACCTAGTCTCCGAGAGAGGAACACCACAGATTTCTCACAAAGGGTGTGTGCAGGGCATGATACGTTGTTGGTCACTAGCATGAGTGGCTCCAACGTAACGACCATTCGATTCCCTGTCAGGGTCGACCAATGGGAGCTGGTAGAACTTAAATTTAGTTGCAGTGGGAGAATAAGCCAATCCCCATGACGGCGCGAAGGCTATGCCCGTCATGCATGGTATCACTGCTGATAAGACTTAGAAATTGAGGCCGTAAACTCAACAACATCGGAGATCTATCTCAAACTGCATGCTCGGAAGCTTCGTTGGCTGCTGTGGGGTTCACACTAGCTAATCTCTAATCTCTGTGGCAGCTTGTGGTAAACTTCTTCATAATTTTTGTACACGTAAAACTAACAACGCAAGGGAAAGCCTTTACGTTCTGATCCTTCCCGTAAATCTTTCCATTTTGTAAAAGATCATAGCGATTTTTGTTTCCGTATTTCTCAACCCATTAAATCTTCCTGGCTTTACTGGCTTCACATTGTCAGTTTCTGGGTCCAGTTTCTTGTGTCATTTCACTCAATAGAATTACATGTTCAGAGGACTCGAGATAAGTCGAATGGTAGAAGATACTTACCAAAGAAACAAGACATCCCAAGTTAAATTCACTCTGAGAGAGTTTTACTTGATCACGTGTTCAATTCTCGAGAGATGTGTGATCTAAGATTCTTTGATTCGCTAGATTTCTCGTCACAAAGAAAAAAGAATTACATGCGGAGTAGTTATAATTTTATCTGACGTCACTCTAAACCCGACATTTTAAATGGGTCAAAAGTGATCGACCTATAATCTCGGACAAATTAAGATGTTCAATATTTATTTTTTAATTTTTTTCGGCTGACCAATTCTTGATTGTACTGTGTGACCACGTAAGTCGAATTGTAGCTGATCTTAATTTTGAAAAAACAAAAAAAGTTAGCTACCACCGCATGTGATCCAGCAAGTCAAACTCTTCGCCCAAAACAAAGCCACGGCCTTGGCCTGGGCTGGATCTTTAATGGGTTCTGCTGGGGCCCAACACAGCAAGTAGCAGTCCATTGGACCTATTTCTCGTTCTTCCTCCCACACGGATGCGCCCATTCGAATCTCGTCGCCATCACACGGCTGGCACCCTTCCATTTTCCTCGACAACTTTGCGATTCCACCGGCGGCGGCGGCTGATCGCCGACGAAGATGCGCCGGAGGAGATGTGGAAGGAGGTCAAGGACAGGGAAGAGGGCACGCTGCGCCCCGCCGCGTTCTGCGGGCGCGTCCGCCGCTGCCGCGTCGCTGCCATCGACCTTTCCAACCGCAAGGAGATCGTCTCCGCCCACCGCGGCGGCGTCAACTCCCTCCAGGTACTCGTGATCCAAGCCTTTCTGGGGTTTTCTAGTCCGTAATCTTCACGGTTAGGAAAGTTTTCGAGGAGCCTGCTTAATTCCTCATGAAGTAGTAGGATTTAAAGTTCTGAACCGATATCATTGCTGTAGACTGCTACCGTGTACTTTAAAGTATTCTGATGTAAATGTGAAAAAGGATTTCATTTTTTTCCCTTTCGATGCTCGTGTAGATTGGGTTCTGTTTTGATGCCTAAACGGTGATATAATTTAACCAAAACATCAGGTTGATTTGACAGAGGGTCGATATCTGTTGTCTGGTGCGTCGGATGGGTCAGCTGCTGTCTATGATATCCAACATGCTACTGACTATGAGGGAGGCGGCCGTATTGAGAAACATAGATGCCTCTTTGTTGTTGACAAGCAACATGGCCATGGACACAAGTTTGCCATATCGTCGGTTGCTTGGTATCCGGTGGACACAGGACTGTTTATTACGGGGTCGTTTGATCACCACATCAAGATTTGGGACACAAATACAACTCAGGTAGAGTAGCAGTTTAAACCTTGATGTGGTTTTCTCAAAGATTCATGGATCTAGGGTTGACATTATTTTCGAATAATCTCTACATGTAGGTAGTGATAGATTTCAAGATGCCTGGAAAAGTATATGGAACTGCTATGTCTTCCACAGCCACAACCCATATGCTAATTGCTGCGGGAACTGAGGATGTCCAAGTTCGTCTCTGTGATATTGCTTCTGGTGCTTTTACTCAAACACTGTCTGGTCACCGTGGTAGGATGAACCTTCATTCTTGTTTTTGCTCCACCTTGTCAAATTGCTGCTTATTGACATTATTGATTAATTCTCTTTTGATATATATTCTGCATCCATGGATAGAGGCACTTTATGTATGTCCTAATCCGTAATGGATTAAATGATACTTCACTGAAGTGACTGAAGTGTTCCTGTCCTGCCGGAAGATGTGATTGTATTGTCTGGTTTAACAAATTGTGGATGTGGGCACCTGGCCCTATTCTAAAGGGAGAATTATATACTAGGTTCTGTAATTGCTTTATAAAATTATAATGCTCACGTTGACATGATTTTACCTTTAAGTTTGTACTTGATCCTGTTCATGTTTCTGCATTAAGGTTAGCTGTGCTAGTATGCTACTTGCACCATGAGAAATACATCAGTGTGATAGTGTGTTCAGGCCATCCAAGGAAGTTTGGTCAAAATTGTGCTTAGTGTGTCTGTTGTCAATCATTGTCCAGCAATACAGTTGATCTGGTTGATTTGTCATGCTTTTTTCTTGTGTATGTGCCTTACGACCACCTTTTTATAAATATGCAATCACATTTACTCTGTCACCTTCCAATCATACAGGTGCATTCTTACCACATATCTAGGTATCTTCCCTTCATCCTTGTTCTGTCTAACAGTTTGGTTTACATGGACTGCATCAAATGGCAGATGGAATAATGGCAGTGGAATGGTCCACCTCTAGTGAGTGGGTTTTGATGACGGGGGGTTGTGATGGTGCAATACGTTTCTGGGACATTAGGCGTGCTGGTTGTTTTCTTGTTTTGGATCAGTCTCAAGCTCAATTTGGAAGACGACCACCTCTGTCTGGAAGCTCATTGAAGAAAGTATAGTATCTTTCCCCTTCTCTCCTTCCCTCCTATCCCCCCTACCTTCTCTCCTCGTACACTTTTCTTTATCTCTCCCCCCGCCTCTTTTCTATACTATTATTGCCAATATTCATTAAGATATAGGTGTGCACTTCTGCTTAATTCACTATATCACTTTGTATGTTATCTTGATAAACCTCACAAGACATCACGTATTCCTTCATAAATTCTGATATGGGGTGTGCTATGTGTGTTACGTTGTTGTTTTGCCCCAATTGTTATTTGTTTCATATGTTCTCTTAGCCATCAACAGATCTGAGGTCTTTACAGTGTCTCGCATATAATTCTTTCATCTTTTTCATTGATTTTTAAGGATCCCTGTAAAATCTTAGCAGATTGAGTAGGATTACAAATACTTAACCAAGGATCCTTTCATCTATAATCAGATAAGCCTGTTTTTTCCATTGTAGGTGCCACTGTCACAGTCCATTTCATGGAGGGAGACATCTCCTGCAAAGGCATTTGTATCTCATCAAAAGAAACCTCATGGTAGTGGTGCAAATAAATCGCCAATTCTCCACAAAGGCATGCAGAGAAAAGGGTCAAATCTGCAGAGACTCCATCCTGGTATGTCATCCAGTCGTAATCGTGCAACAGCTCATTATGGTGCTGTGACTGGACTGAGACCTACTGAAGATGGAATGTATCTTCTCAGTACAGGTGAGGTTCATCTTACGTTGAAATGGTAGAAACTGTTCCTGATTTGGAGCCTAGTCTTTTGCATGTGCTGTTTGCTCTATTTATTTTAAAAACGAAGCTAATTAATGATTCAGCTGAGGAATCCTAAAGATTATCACATCGAGTACAAATTGTTGATGTCCAGCTTCATCCAGCAATGAACTAACATTAGAGTAGTGCAGACTTCTCAAAGTTCCGTGAAGAGTACCAAGTGTCTTCGAAGAGGGCAACTCCGCCATTGGGCCACCAACCCCCAAAGAGGGATGAGATTGGAGCCGATCAGGGACAGACCCTTCAGGGTTAGCACTTGGATGGCCCACTCCAGCGTCTCCCATTTCAGCATCTCCCAAGGGTATATGACATTTCTAATTGTCCCGATTAACCATAGCAGACTCAGCTGGGCTAACCGGTTCCAAGCGAATGGGAGAATCCATAATCGGATTATGACCAGCGCTGAATTGCAGAGGATTCGCAGGGGGATTGACACTGACTACTACATCCTTTGTAGATGCAACTAGTTGCCAAAAGACTTTAGGCTTTGAAGGAATACGAACAGGGGTAGGATCCTGCATTTTGCGCGATGAGGGCGCAATCCTTTTCCCTTTACAATCTTCCTTAATGTGACCAAGACGGGAACAAGTTGAGCAGAATGCCGGGAGCTCTGGGTAGAGCACATCTTGCCAGGCACCACCGCCTGGAAAACCTATCCATACCCTAGGAGGAGGAGGCTTCGAAACATCCAGCTCCACACAAACACGAGCAACCATGGTATTGGACAAATTTAAGCTAGAAGGATCAATTTCAGCACACGTCCAATATTGCCAGCAATGGAGCGGAGCAATGGCTCAATGAAAAAATTGACTGGAAGGCTGGGAAATGCAATCCAAATCGATAGGATGGGCGAATCCGCTGAAGGTGAAAACTACATTGTCCATTTAAAAAATGTGAATAGCCGGCCATGAACGAACAGATACTCCCGCAGAAGCATTTGTAAGTAATCCTCATAGTTCCTAAAGCGGAGCAGGAGATGCCACGTATCAAGTGTGCTGATCATGAAATCCTCCTTAAACCCACATCTGTTGGTAAGGTGTGCTCTGATTTCAGGGAAGGCCGGTCTGCCACGAGGAGTACGCACCACTAGGGAGAAAGCAAAGGGCTGCAGAGATGAGTGAATCTCCTCAAAGTTTAAGAACACAGCTGGTTCTCCGCCGTCCGTCACCGCAGGCTCATGAACACGGCCCTGAATCGCCGGTGGCTTCATAGAGGAAGAGAGGACCTCAGCAAACATTCTGCTTAGACCCGGGACTCTCTCTTGTGAAGGATCGAACGAGGGGGGAACAGATTGGAGAGGAGCTTAGGGGGGCAATGGTGGCCCCCCCAGGGCAGCCATGATCGGATGCCAGGGGCAAACCCTACGAGGCAGTAATCATTGGGCAAACCCTACGAGGCAGTCCCATTCCTGAGATGGATCCTACTCTCGCCTTCAGGGTGTTTTACTTCAGTTCCCTTATGCTCAGCGTTTTAAGGGCACCGGCTATCTCACTGGGTCGAGAAGGAAGAGGATAAAGATTACGACTTTCCTGGAGACCTTTGAGATGTAGCCCCACCACAGGCAGTGCTACCAATTTTCTTGGCTAAAATACGTGCGTGTATGCATGTTGCCTTCTTTTAGTGAGCATAGGCCGCCATGACCGGGCAAGGATTTCTATGGTTCTGGCAGACCAAGACCCGAGACCTACCAAACCTTAATGGGCCCTACCCTCACATGAAGGATGCATGTAATGACTTGACTCCATGATGATCACCAGGCATTAGTGATTGTTTTTAGGGATGGCCCTCATGTCGAGGCTTCTCCCTACTAGGGTGGTGGTTAGGTTTAGTAGTCTAGCCCAAGGTCCCGCTCCCTCATTGTGAACCAAGAAGGAGAGAATGAGTAGCACTCTATACTCCCGGTCCCACTTCAGCCTCCTCTAGATTCCACATCGTTTGATTTCGAGAGCGGAGTGTGTGGGTGTGCGTGAGTTGACCTAAGTTAGATTACAAAGATCAAAGAGTGAATTTTCAACTTCGATGGTCCTCGTACCATACCGGTTGTTACACCTATCTTAGGGTAATATTTCTTAAGATAAAGCCCATTCCAAGGGTGGGACAGTTCGATTCCCTCGGCGTTGACTAGCCTGTAGGCGTTGCCAGGATGCACAGTCTGAACCACATACGGTCCTTCCCAGTTAGGTTGGAGTTTAGAATGTGACCCACTAGGTTTTAAAAAATTCTTTTTACGACCATCTCACCAAATTTGAATTTTCTCTCAATGACCTTCTTTTGATAAAAATGTGTGAGTCTATTTTGTTAAACACGTGCATGCTCGGCAGCAGCCAACCGCTTCTCATCTAAGAGTTCTAATTGGGCAAGGAGTGAATCATGATGTTCGTCGAGGGAAAGTTCCTTGTCTAATTATACCCTAAGAGAAGGAATCAGGATTTCGTACGGAACTACCGCCTCCATCCTATAAGTAAGGGCAATCGGAGTTTGCCCAATGGGAGTACGGATTGAAGTGCGATAGGCCCATAGAGCTTCAATAAGCTTTTCCGGCCAATCTGCCCCCCCCCCCCCCCCCCCCCCCCCCCCCCCCCCCCCCCCCCCCCCCCCCCCCCCCCCCCCCCCCCCCCCCACGGCGGTCGCGGGCGTTCGCTTCCAGAGGGAGTTGTTTCCCTGTCGTAGGAGGGGATCGCGCCCAACCCGAGTTGGTGTGTCGTAGTTGAGGGGTCATCGGAAACTCGGGAGGGGGCAGGGGACCAAGGTGCTTTCGATCCCAGAGATGGGGACACGTTCAGAAGTTTTGCTAGCGAGGGGATCGGGTGTTTGTGGGGGCCCGACCGGTGTTGTTTCTCTGGTGGCCCTTCACAGACATACTTTGGAAGAAACCCCCTGTTACGGAAGGGTGCAGTTAGTAGCCAGGAGTGTGTGGTCGCAGGGCCGCTTCCCTTAGAGTTTCTCCATGACTGGACCAGTTGGCTCCGGCCATGCCTTTGGGTGGCTCCTATCAAGGGATGGCCCATGCGGAGCTGGTTAGAGGATTGCTGGATGCGAGAGCAAATGGCAGAAACCAGTGGGAAGTCTGGCAGGTTTCAAGGACCGGATTTCTGGCGGTCGGACGTCAAGAAGAGGAGGTGATGGCAGTGGCGGATGTTGGATTCATTGCAGCGGACGGTGTGCTTTTGCACATGAATCATTGGTCCCTAGAGAGGGGGACCTTCCCCTCACTTGTGGAGGTACCGGTCCAGATCAGAATAGAGGGTTTCCCTCTCATCCTTTGCAATGAGGGAGTCTCTTTCCTGGTCAGGGGGTTTGGCACAGTGATAGAAGGGAGTATTCAGTTTGCCTCGGCGGATTCGCTGACGGCGATCAAAGCCTCCGTATGGGCGAGCTGTGCTTTGATGGTGCTGGCGGTGGTGTTGTTTGCCGTCGGCGACGGAACCTTTGTGGTCCGGGTCAAAGTGAAGTGAAGGAAGAAGCGGGGGAGGGCAGGAGGCCAGCTGTGCTGGCATCGCTAGGGTTTTGTAGGACCGAAGGGAGGAGGGAGAAGCACAGGATTATTCTGAAATTCGAATTCCCCGCCGGATGTCAATCGGATCGGATCTCGGTTCTGAAACCGGACGTGTATCAGGCAAGTGGCGACGTTTGCAGGCGAATCCAGTTTCAGGGGGCTGAGGTGGGCAAGTGGGTCCAGACCCGTAACTTACCCACTTCGTGTGGGCCACTTCACCCGTGCAGTGTCGTCCCCTCCTCCCGACAGTAGTGACTGAGCCTGTGAGAGGTCTGGCAGTCGTGATTCCAACGGTCGTCCGACGGATGTGATCCTCCCCGGCAAACAGTCTAGAGCTCTTTTCCTGGAGGGGCAAGCTTCGGCCTTTCAGGAGGGACTTTTGCGGACTGCAGAAGACAATGCTCAGTCTAGGGATGGTGCCAGCAGGCAAGCCTTCCAGGAGGACCAGCGGCGTGCGGAGTTGGGCCCACCTACAGGGGCCAAGAGTTTTGAGCTGTTTGCACATCCTACTGGGCGACAGTGCCAGTCACCGCTCTCTCCGGATCACGCTGATGCTGTTCAGGTGCCGTCGGCACCATGCAACAGAACTCTTCTCCTGTGGAGGTGCTCAGAGGAGACCGCCTGCAGTTAGGGGGGGGGGGATGGAGCACCGAAGGCCCTATCCATCTTGGAGGAGGGGGCGGAATTTGGGGGTGCTTCTGTAGGAGGTGTCCCAGATGTTCAGGTTGAGGCTATCATGGTAGTGACAACAACTTCTTCAACTTTGACAAGCGCTTGCAGTGGCAGCAGAACCTACTGGCTGATGCGGGTGAAGCCTCCAATTGTCAGAGAGATGAGGAGGGGAGTGAGGAAGGCCTTCGCCTCCTTTTCAAGGAGGTGGGTGATGTGGATGTGTTTGTGGGCGGCTCTTTAGCAGACTTGTCTTTGGTCTCGGTGCTTCCAGAGGGGGTCTATGCGGCACCCCCTGTGCTCTTGGTCAGTTAGGCGTCGCAGGAAATGGGAGTGTCTGCGGAGGCTTGTGTGATTTTGGGCTTAGCTCTTAAGGAGCAGATTAAGTGGAAAAAAGAAGACTCCAAGGATATCTTTTCTGAGGTTGAGAGGATTCTGGCGGATGAGGCGAGAGATGTGGCCAACTTGATTGGGGTTTTGTCTGAAGGAGTCGATAAGGACGCTAAATCTGCGCTCATCACGATTCAGAGAAGATGGCATGCGAAGCTGGCTAGGGAAGCCAAGACAATGAAAGTAGTTCTCGAGGGGAGGTGCCCAGCGTAGCAGGGATGGTAGTACCGGTTTCGGTACCGGTTTCGGCCGGGTCCGAAATCGAAATCGTTTCGGTTTCGGTCCGAAATCAATTAAATTATTATTATTTCTTAAAACCCTACGTTTGGTTTCGGCCCGGTTTCGGCCTTGGGTGTCCTTTCGTTTCGGTCCGAAACCGAAACGTTTCAGCCGAAACGAGGTTTGAGTGTGGGGTGGATGTAGGTCTCAAGGTTGAGACTGAACCACCTAAAAATCCTTGTCCCGTGTGTGATTGGTTATCTGTCTATTACTCTGCGTACATGCATGGTTACGACCACTATCAGATTGGTTTCGATTCTGAATGCAATTTCATTCTTATGATATGAGTGGTTCGACAACCAAATAGTATATCAAAAGACGTGTCAGGAAGGATAGGTCTGACCTATCTGGAATGTCACCTCTTGCGTGAGGAGATCTTAGATCAAACCTCTGCCAAGTACTATAATTGGTTGATTGGCCACTTTCTTCATCCTAGTGATATTTGCTAGTGTTCACACTATGATTAGAATGTTGCTATTTGTTTTAGATCAATGAGAGTAGATTTAATTTTTAATTCTGCAAAACGTTTCACTGGGATCCATTCACCCCCCTCTGGATCTAAGCCATACACGTTCCAATCCTTACACCTGTAATTAGAGTGGATCACCAACCCTATCTATTGGTATCAGAGCAGATCACCAATTATAACACGCTATAATCTCTCGCTCCTTCTATGAGTTTGGTTCGATCGAGGGTATGGTAACTGTCAAATCCCGTGATCGTGCCATTCGATCACGACCTCCTAAAAATGTATGACATCCATTCTAAACGATCACACACGACCCTGGCCAGGGATTTAATGGAGCATCAGTATCATGACCCATTAACTGTCTGATATATATACCTGACAGTGAGCGATCCCCTCTTGACCATTGATGATCTTCACACGTATCCTGAAATGGTTGATGACTTGGCAATTCATGACTTATGGTTAAAGTCACTTAGTCAACTCATTAAACCATTCCAGTCCTCGTGTAAGATCCGATCAATGTCTCAGGTCAAAGGACCAACGATGCTATTGAGACAATTAGATTTTCAGTTGACATTAGGTATAATCAACCATCTGAAGATCCAATAGCGGATCAGTTCAATGTACATCCTCCCAGGACGTACACCTACAGATATGTGTTGGTGCCCCGCACTAATCACTACAAGAAAAATGGGAAATACCGACATAATTTTTCGACGAAAAGACGTCGGAACTAGTATAACTTTCCAACGAAAAATATTCTGTCACAAATCCGTCAGTAAATACCGAGTGATTTCTGACCTATTATTTCAAGCAAAAATCTGTCTCTAAAAAGAGACAACTTTCAAACAAATTAAACTTCGTCAGAATTACGTCGGTAATTACCTACTGATTTTTGACAACAAAATATTTGTCACTAATATTTACATATTTTTATGTAATAATTAACAGAAATGAATAGAAATATGTGTGTAAATTCTGACGTATTTCTGACCGAATGAGGTTTCGTCAGAAACACCAGGAACATCTTATGTTTAATTGTAATACATATATGTAATAAATAACATAAATAAATATAAATATTAAAACTAGGCGTAATGAGACCCTTCGTCTTTAAAATCCTCAACTCATGAGTAGCTAGCAGAAGTTGGGAGAGACTCATGGTCTTCCGTCGACTTTAGGTCTTCTGTCGACTTTAGTAAACAAATACGAATACTTTAGCAGTAGCAGGACTGTAGGACTGCAGGACTGCAGAGGGAGAGACATGTGCCAGACTGCTAGGAGCCACAATTTTTTCTGTTTGTTAATGGCCTCTCTCTCTCTCTCTCTCTCTCTCTCTCATACACACACACACTCTCTCTCATTCGTCACCACTACAAGCTATTTTTCACATTTAGACACTCATTTGTTACCCTCAGAAGTTATTTGTCACCCTTAAGACCTATTTGTTACCCTTAGAAGTCATTTGCCACCCTTAAGACGTATTTCTTACCCTTAGAACCTATTTGCTTTTCCCCCCTCCCTTATTTTTCCCCTCTCACCACAGACCATCACCACCTTGTCCCCGTGTGCCCACGGGTGCCTTGCGCACCCTCCCTCTCCTTCACGAACTAGCACCACTGTGAGTGCTGGCCAACCCACCGTCACTCTCCCCCTTGCAGCCACGTCGACAGAGCACCGCTGCCCCTCCGGTGCCGTGTCATGGCAGTCAGTCACTATTCCAATCAGACCCGCCCACCGACTGTCGTCCACCACCACTACATCCACCGTCCCCGGCCGCCCATCCCCATTCTACCACCAAACCCCGCGCAGGGCATCTGCTGCTAGCCAGCTCCCTAACCGCCCCTTGCTTCTACTGGTAGTTCCTCCTCCCGTAGTCAGAGGTAAGTATCTTGTAATAGCTCCACAACAATTAGGTAATTAGGTATTTTTAATCAATGTTGGGTACTCCATAGTAATTAGGTAATTTTAATGTATTTATATAGCAAGCTTAATGATAAATCCCAATGCCATAGTCTGGATGTTTTGACAAGGCTATGAATAATATTAGGGACAACCAAGTTATAATGATGCACAAAATTTTATTTGTTCCACCTTTAGAATCTTAGTAATTTCAATAAAATGATCTCTCCAATAATAGGTTCTTAATGGGGAAAGATAATGGGGACTTGGTTCACTCTAGGTGTAAACTCTCCTTCACTTATGCAACCTAGACACGGGATGGCAAAGTCGGCCCGGCGTCCATGTAGGAATCCATGGCTCACGGGGACTTATGGAGGTCCCGGATGTGGTCACCTAGTCGACCCCAAAGAATATGAAGGCGAGAGGATCACACACCAAGGTAGGAATGCAACTACGATATGAAAGATGAATGGTCCTATGTGCACCGGAGTGCATGTAATTTCTAGCCCAAAAACTAACAATTAATATGCAAACAATGATATGAATGTGCATAGCAACTAAGGAGGAGACCAAATTGCACCCAGGAATAATAGCAATCAGTAAAAATGTAGAAATAACAATAATTCTCAGGATGCATACCGGTAACTGGAGAAACGGTCGTATGAGGGACCGCTATGGAGATAAGACGATCTATAGCAAGATTGCTTTTAGGCCAAAAATGGCTGGGAGGAGACTGCTAGGGAACCAGAGAGTAGAAACAAACAGGGAATGAAATGGGAAAATTGGGGAAAACACAAGGGCAACTGGAAGAAGCAAAGGTGAGCAGGTCAAACAATGGCTCAACACGATTGGCACTAGATGTCCTACTGTGATCGCCAAAAAATCAGGGTTGTAGATATTTATGATGCTGGTGGTGGTGGTGGATGGATATGATGTGAGTGGGTGATGTGCACTAAGTCATGCAATCAACAACATCAAATATGAAGCATATAGGCATGTCATCTTAACAGAGTAAACTAAAGCAAAGTAGGAACTAAAACACACGTTGTGGGTGTGGAGCAATGGAATGAAAGTAAACGCACACCGTGGGTGTGAAGCAACTAAAAGAAAGCAAGAAAATAAGAAAAGATGATGGAAAAAGATGACAAATGCCCAAGTAGGAAAGATGTGGTCGCCACCAAAGCAAATAATGCAGTAAAACTACACTACGTACCTTGGAAAGAGCCGAGTGAACACACCCACCCGCGGGAGAAACAACCCAGGTGCAGCAAAGAGAAACATTCTTTAGATGATCACCAATCAATGACAAATAGTCACACGATAGACCGCTAACGAATCACAAACGGTCTAGCAAACAGCCGCTAAGCGCACCCAAAAAAGCAACGTGGAACTTGGATCTCCACCCCTCCTGGCCGGCCAGAAGAGTTGGGTCTCGTGTAGTGAGTCCTGTAAACCTGTGAAAAAGTGTAGACACAAAGAAAAAGCAACCCAATTAGCCCTTGGACAAGTATAGTATTTATAGTGCTATTAAGCTAGTATGCATGAAAGGAAAGGGTAAATACCTGGGGGTTGGTGATTTTTTAACCCCTGTGGGATATGAAAATAGTAGGAGGATGTTTTAAAATGTGGGATGGATGCAGAAGAACGTGGAAGAACGAAGGAGGAAGATTCTATGATGATGCAAGAGAAAACTAAAAGCAAGAGAAGAAGAGACACAAAACACTAATGGAACTTAATACTCCCTAGACCAGATAACTTAAGGATGCAGAAATGACTTCTCCCTAGTTGGTACTCATCCCAGAATGTAGCATCACTTCGGCACGATCTCCAGAAATCTCCTCTCAAAGCCATGAAGCGAAGGGTTCCTTTTATAGACCCCCAAACTCTTTGGTCGATTTGGAGAGAGATCAGCACGAAAGTAGGCCTAAACTTAGTAAACTCTTGAAGATAAAACTCCCAAGAGTCCATAGAAATAAATAGAAGCTTCTGCGGATTAATATTCAGAGAAAAATCACCAAAACATGGACTTTAGTTCAGCCACGATGAAGCAGAGGAAGAACAGACAGAGCAAGAATCTCTATCTGCACTAATGGTCTTGCGATAGACTGTAAGACACTGACAAATGATCAATCAGTAGACCACAAGGCTCAATGGATAAAAAGAGATAAGATTGAAGAGACCTAACGGGACTCTCTGCCTCCCATGCGATCTGCCAAATGGTCGCTAAAGACATCTAACGGTCGAGCGATAGACCGTTAGGGAGGATTATCCATGAAAAAGATAAGGCCAACGAGAAAGATAAGATAATCAGGACTCTCTTCCTCCCTAGTGGTCTACCAAAGGACCGCTAACACTACCTAACGGTCGTTCACCGGACCGCTAGGGCAGGTAAACGTGGCAAAAAGTGAGAGAGCTTACTAAATGCGATGAAGAAATAAGGAACTAGGCCCAACCAGCGAGAGCAACCCATAAAATAAGCCCAAAAGTGACCAACATGGCCCAATAACTAGTGAATAACTCGAGACATCATAAAAATGGATAAGGTAGTGACCCAACCGAGGCAAGGTCTATAGAGGAACATATCCAGACGACCCCAGGAGGAAGTAATGCACGCAGTACGTACTGTCCTGCCAATACTCTGGTTCCTGCTGTTGTTGGTAGGACTGTACGGTATCCTGGAGTATGGTGTGTTCCGTTAGCTTAGCCGTTCGACTTGGGCTGATTGCGACAGCGCCAGGCCCGGCTAGAAGAAACCCCGGTGGGAGAAATCCTGCCGGGGTTTTTTCATGTCTGCATTAGATCGCAAGTGGAATGTGGAAGATAAGTAGGAGGTAGAAATGCGCTAAGCTCTGTCTGTCTGTGTGGCACAAACCGAAATTGGCGGACCTGGGCATGTCCTTAAACTGCCTTAGCTTTTAGGATAATAAAATGTCGGAAGAAACTCTTTCTGCCAGTGAAGACGCTCCGGAAATCGAGACGCGAACTGGCGAGTTCACCGCACCGGAGGACGTTCCGGATGAACCTGTCACGCGGATGAACCACAACCACAACAACAACCTCCCTGCCATCATACGGCCTGGGATGGGTGGTGTTTCAATCTCTAAGATGTTCGATGCTGATAAGACCGGCATGAATATCGCCAAGATTGCCCGCTCAGACAATACCTTCCATGCTTACGCCTCGGGGCAGGGATTGAGCGGTGTCCGTAATATGCCCATCGTTATCCATCCGTTGATCCACACCAGCATCCGAGAACTCGGACAGAGTGGTGAACCCTGGGTCTTCGAAGTCCGCCAGGAACTCCGTGGCCATGAAGCTACGGCCCAGCCAAAGTTCCGTATCTGGCACAAACACAACTCCCGTATTTCCTTTCACTTCGTCTCTACCCGTGTCCCGTTGATGCGGTTCTGGGACGACATCTACCAAGTCCTTCTCAAGAGCAACTTCCAGATCAACGCTACGTTCTCCAAGATTAAGTCTTGGCCCGTGCGTGACCAAGAAGTTATTCCCCCTCTTATTTAAAGGAGAACCCCTTTGATCGACCCGAAGAAGCCTTTGGAAATTTACCACGGAATATCGAACTCGAAACACCCAGCCACTCTTGTCGCCGTCAAAGACAAGAAGATTTGGGTTTCATGGGGAGACCCGATGACCGCGCACGCATTCAATTTTGACGGGGATGGTTACGGTTTTATTCACACCAAGCTGCGCAACGTCGCCCCGAAGAAGATCAAGAAGACGATGTACACAAACATCTACTTCTGTCAGATTACGGCGCTGTCCAGCAAATACATCCGTGGGGAATTATACGAAACCAAAGAAGAAGCAGAGAAGGCCAAGTACGATCATTGTGTCGCAACCGTCCCGGTGACCTTTGAAGTTACCGAGGACTAAGGAGAAGTAAAATGCACACGAAAGAATTCCACAACTGCTGCGGTGTCCTCGAACTCGGGGACTTCGGCGATACCACCATCAAGTCCTTTCTGACGGACTTCATCGAAGCCGAGACCTACGACGGCAGCATCCTCGAAACCAACAGTGTTTTCGATGGAAACAAGTATGTCTACGAGGCATTAGGTCTCCGCTACGCCTTCGTTGTCTTCACGGACATTCAGGACGGCTTCGGTCATAGGCTCGCCAAGTACATCAAGGACAAGAAGTGGGGTGTTCTCACTCGCAGCCGTGCGGTCAGGAACCCGAACAGCGAGAACAAGATTACGGTGTTCACATGGGCACCGAACAACACCTTCTTTCGTGCTGCCAAGAAGAAGTACGAGGAACTGGAGAACTAATACGAACTGTGGGCGCGTCACCGCTAGGACGTGAAACTCCTATGTGACCCCATCAGCCCCGGTGCCTCGCCTTACGGCAGGAACTTATAAAGACCGGGAAGAAAGTGGAGAGAACCACTATAAAAACATATCCTACGATACGCACACCCCACCGTCTTGAAAAGAGCAATGTAGAAGCGGCACGGTCTCCATCCCGTGTAGTCGGACTACATACGCTCATTCATTGTGTGGGGCTGATTGGTAGCACGGCAGGCTCATCAGGCGTAGGGGTACAGCCCTAAGAACCCAGGCGGGGGAGGGCATGGACCAATGGTCTAGACTGGGCAAGGGCGTCTCTAAACAATCCCTTGCACCATTTCGGGTGGTAAAGACCACTGGTTGGGTCTAGGTTCCGGTAAGGTGCCGAGCGAATGTGAGTAGCCGAGGTTCGATGCCTCACCACCCGTCCATTTTCATCAAAGGAGCACACCTATGGTTGATCAGAAGAACGTCATGCACGCTGTTGCTTCGTGGCACGCCAACCGTGCGATGGATGCGTACAAGGACATGCAGCACATCAAGAACCACGACAACTTGGTCGCCGCAGAGGCCTCGTTCTGTCGTCACCTTTCCATCTGCGATAAGATCAGGGAGATGTACTAATGTACGTCATCTGCACGAAGTCCCATCAGTCGATCAAGAAGCGCAAGCCCGGTGATACGGACGAGGAGTTCCCGAAGGTCGTTATCATCATGATGGATCAGCGTCCGGAGTCTTACGACCAAGCAACTGGTCAGTATCGGACATGTTACGAAACCGAACAGATGGCCGAGGCAGCCGTCGAGTACTTCGTCGAAACTCAGCCGACGAAGAAGTTCTATGTCATGAAACTTCACGCCGTTGCGGAGACCGAGAAGTCCCCCGTGAAGATCACCAAGGTGGAGGGGTAATTGTACCTTTTCGTTTACGGAACACTCATGGAAGGCTTTGGTAACAACGCCATCCTGAAAAGACATGACGCTTTTCTTTTCGAGCGTCGTTTCTCAAACAGAAGGTACCGGATGATCAAAGGTGGTTTTCCGGTGCTTCTCTATCCGAAGGAAGGCCAGCCGTCCTACCAAGTCATGGGCGAGGTCTGGAAGATTCCGGAAAGGAATAAGGATGCTGCCCTCGTCGACCTCGACCGTCTCGAAGGCGAAGGCAGTATGTACCATCGCGTCACCTTCGACCACCCCACCGTGTCCATGTACATCGGTGACATCGATATGTGGGAAAAGAGATGGTCTCCGGGCAACCAAGCCGAGGCTGTCGTTAAACATCCTATCGGTACGGTATACCTCGATTGGGCAAAAGACAAGGAGAGGAAGTATGCCGAAAGACCCTAACACCCCTTCGTGCTACGCCCATCCCGAGTGCGATTGCATTTGCGATGGCAACCACGATTGCCCCTTCGACAACTTTATCGACGGGGGCTTCTTCGACGACGAGGCCATGCCGGAGGAAGACGACATCAACGACTTCCGGGCCATCGAGGCTGCTTTCGCAGACCAGGAGCATCGTATCAATGGCTAGAACCTACGATGCAAAAGAATTGAAGCACTGGATGGAGTTGTTCCGTGCCTACCAGTGCCTCCAAACCGTTTTTCTTCAATGTCCTGATGATGTCTACGGACATCTACGGCAACGCGGCTATGTCGACGCGGAGCATAACCTGTCACATCGCGGCGAGCGTTTCATCCAGAGGGTCAAATGATTTCAGCAGACAAAGTCCCGCCAGCGATCACCAAAGCCCTCAACACGATGGTTTCGTGTAACGCCACGGCCAGATATAATTTCTGGTCTGATCGCTGGTCTTCCACAAACTTCTACCAACAAACCTGCAACGGCAGTATGCCGGGCATCTTGAGAAATAATCCTGGTGCTCTAGTCTACGCCCTACCTGGTGCCGGGTACAAAGAACGTCCTCGTCGTGTCTCCGATCACGTCAAATACGGGACCAATACGGGGCCCGAGCATGTCTTCAACGAAGACGTCCTCGAACTCTGGAAGTTCCTGTTCAGCGACGAATCCCCGTGGAAGACGAGTGTCATTCCACACCTTCTCGATCAGTCCCCCGAGGCTGTTCTTGAGCGCAAGGGTTTGATCATCAACGAGCCCGGCAAGATCAACGAGGATAACTTCTATACGTTCTTGTTGGCTGTTCGTATGTGCCGAGAGCATGGGGCCGAGTTCGGGGCATGGTTGGAACTCAAGGAGATCGTCGGTCCTCTGAAGGCCATGTTGATCGCGTATTGCGCCACTCCGATGGAGAACCGTGTCAGCAAGTATTGGCAGTTCCTTCATTACAGCCACGGCAGCCTCTTCAACCACTTCGAGTCCTCTGTGTGGGGCTGGATGCGGACGCCCGAACCCCGTAAGACCCTTGCGGAAGCTGGGCATGGAACCGCAGGGTGCTCGGGGATGTTCGAGATCGGTAAGCCCACGGTGAAACAACTTCCTGATGTTTTCACCAATCAACAAAAAGCCCATCATGACGCCTCTTTCTTCAAAATCGTTCATCTTGAAGAAATTCTTGAGTACATTGATAAGTCTCTCGAAATCTACGACGACAAGATGGAGAAGAAGGGAGCGAAAGATGCAGTCACAGCCGTTGCTTGAAGGGCTGAGTTTTGCCATCCTCGGGGAGAATATTTCAATCGACAAGATATTCTCCTCACAAGGGGCAGAGCGGGTCACTGTCCTAAAGGACGCAGACATCATTGTCTTCCAAGGCGGCCATGATGTCTCTCCGGAAATGTACGGCCAGACGAAGCACGCCTTGACTTCGTCGAAACCTGAGCGGGACATCTACGAGGCCGCCGTGTATCGTAAATTCCCGAATGCGTTCAAGGTAGGGATTTGTCGGGGTGCTCAGTTCCTCCATGTCATGAATGGGGGAAGCCTCTTCCAGAACGTCGACGGACATGGTCGAGTCCACAAAGCCTATTATCTCGAAGCCGATGGGCCGAAAGAGGTCTTCGTGACGAGCACACACCATCAGATGATGAGCACCGCACGGATGAAGGTGTCTCAGAAGCCTCAGATGTGGATGTGGGCTACGGAGGCTACCCGCCGTGAGTCCTGCCATCACGGTGTCAACGCAGTAGAGTTCCCAAAAAATACCGATGGGGCTCTCGACCCAGAACTCCTGTGGTACTTGAATACAAAGAGTTTTTGTTTTCAACCACATCCTGAGTACCTACACGCTGCCTGTCGTACTGTCTTCTGGTCAATGCTGCGCCGGGCTCTTTTGTTCACGGACCTTCTGAAGAAAGAATCGGTGGTGCAATAATGTGCGGCATCTGCGGTGTCATGTCTCATAACCTTTCGACCCAAGAGGAAGATAATTTCATCGACCTCATGGTGCTGTCCCAGCTTCGGGGCATCCAAGGCAGCGGTATCATTGCTGTCGAGCAGAAGTTCAAGAAGAAGCCTCAGTTCGTACGGACACACAGGATTTCGAGAGGTTTCAGCTTCTCAGCCTGTTTGAGATATTCTGGTGTAACTTGTTGGCAGACCAAATATCGGCTCGCTTACTAGATTATCTCTCTTTTCATGTTAGGCCACCAGAAAGTACTTTTTAGATCTTGGTACAATTTTCTAGCACCTGGATGAATAGTGTACCTAGATCGATGTGTCTCCTCCATGATTTTATTCTTGACGGTAGAATGCACACAGGTTCTTCCTTGGAAAAGTAGCCTTCTATCATCCGCCAAAAGGAAATCTGGTTGTTGATCTAATTTCTCTTTAATTTGAATAATCAACGGACCATCATCTTGCAGCTCTTTGATTTCTAAGAGTAACTTAGGTTGGAGTCTAATGTTTGCAATCAAGACTCCGTCTTCCTTTCCCTCCACATTGAGGTCTAAGTTTGTCATTTGCTCTAACAGATGCCATTCTTTAATCATTAGGCTCGATAATAATGGCATCGGCTTCTGACTAAGAGCATCAGCTACGGCATTACCTTGTCCGGGGTGATATTGTGTAGAGAAATCAAAATCCTTCAAGTATTCCACCCACCATCTTTGTCTCATATTGAGTTCATTTTGAGAGAACAAGTACTTGAGACTCTTCTGGTCGGAATATACAATAAAGGCCTCACCATAGAGATAATGTCACCAAATCTTCAAAGCAAAGATCACAGTCACAAGCTCTAAGTCATGCATGGGATAATTCTCCTCGTGCTTTTTCAATTGCCTTGAGGAATAGGTGATCACCTTGCCATGTTGCATCAATACACAGCCTAGGCCAATTCCGGATGCATCAGCATAAACTTCGAATCCTCCTCCTTCAGTAGGCAATGTGAGTATAGGGGCAGTAGTCAAACAATCTTTCAAAGTCTAGAAGCTTTTCTCACATTCCTCAGACCATATATAAGGAATCTCCTTTCTCGTCAACCTTGTCAAAGATACGGCGATCTTGGAGAAATCCTTAATAAATCTTCTATAATATCCTGCCAATCTCAAGAAGCTTTGAATTTCGATCACGCTAGTAGGTCTTTCCCAATTATTTACTGTCTCGACCTTTGAAGGATCGACTGCAATATCCTCCTGGGAAATTATGTGGCCGAGAAAAGAAACTTCTTCTAGCCAAAAGTCACACTTGCTAAGCTTAGCATATAATTTGTGATCTCTTAGTAATTGCAAGGCTTTCATGAGATGTTCTTCATGCTCCATCTTTGACTTGGAATATATCAAAATGTCGTCAATAAAGATCACAACAAATTGATCAAGGTATGGCCTAAATACACTATTCATTAGTTGCATAAATGCGGCAGGTGCATTTGATGTGGGATAGACTTGCGGACTTAACTCCAAGTTGATGTGAACCTTGGACTCTAGACAAGCTCACGATCGTCCCTAAGCGAAGGAAGCGTTGGACGTGCGCGGTTGAGGAACTGACAGTGAGCTAGGGTGGTCAAACTCTCATTCGCGCCTGGAAAGGGTCGTGGGATGGGTCTCACTCTCTCTCGCAGCGGTGATGAAAGTAAAGTGAGCAAATCTCCTATCACTAGCAGTGGCATACAAACATATACGAGATAAGAAAAGTGCCTACGTGGAGGGTGACGAGTGTACCTCCACGTTCCGGGCGTGGGGAAGACGACCCCGGCCAAGTATGGTAACTCCAGGTTAAAATAATTATTCAATAATTACAGCAGTGATTTCTTATCCACTCCACGTAGGGAGGTAAAGGACAACAAGTGGGGCTCGGGAGGACCGATCCTGGGTTGACAGGTAGCCATTTGGATCGCTCTGATGGTAGTGTGCGCCGACAACTGTGCAGTCCACGTTCTGGTCATTGGGGCCGAGTGGGCCCTGAGTTGCACCGCTGTGACGGGGATGCCTGGAGGGATGATCCCCAGGAAGGGGTCGTGCTGGTTCACCTTGTGGAAGGCGAGTCGGTCGACCGGGCGGTCGATGCGGCTTGCTGTCTACGGACTGGTTCTTCTATTTCTATAGTGCGCGACCCGGCGAGAACACCTGCTGTGATCAGTCTCAATGTCAGATCGATGCGAGACCAGCACCGTTGGAAAGATCTTTCAGAGAGATACGACCCCAGGCTTGGGAAGGAATTTTTACTGTCTCTGTAATAGCCTTGGTCGATTTTACAAAATGTTGGTTCACAAAACCAGATCTGGCAGGATAGATTTGGATCTACTTGGGAATGAAGGTTGACTGGAGGAAAAATGGCGGATCTAGAAACTGGTGTTTTTATGGGAGATAGAGGGGGAAGTAAGGAAGACGTCAATATTTCTTGTGGATTTTCTAGAGGTGGTTTGACAGGGGAAATAGATTTTTGACTGGATAGGGGTCGGATCTGGGCTGCACAAGACAGAACAGATTTTGGAGTTTGCAGAGATATTGCAAAATCCCTCTCTAGATGGGAGAGATGAGATGTCGAGAAGCTCCTACCAAGTCCCATTCTCTCACCCTTCCATGATATCTCTGATAGATAACTTGCATCCATAGGCCCCTCCTCCTTTGAGCCCAGCTTCCACAGCCACTTACTCAACAAAACCTTGTTAAAATCACTAATATTTCTAATGCCAAACCACCCATCTCTTTGCACTTGCAGATTCTACCCCATGCTATGTCATGCCATACCCAAAAAATTCTAGTTTGAATAGCCTCAAGCTTCCGTGGAACCATCCTCGAACTCCAGATCTTCAGGAGGGAGTCTCGTGCCAAGGACACTGTTGTTTCTTCTATGTGTGCTAGAGTAAGGAAATAGGTGGTCATTCTTTGTAATGTGAATTCTCTTATTTCTCCTCTTTTTGGTTGTTTGGGGGGCTAGTTTGATCCACACTCTCTTTGTGTGGGCTTCTTTTGTATAGATTTTTTGGGGTCTGAGACAACCTATACTTGTACATTCTTCCTTTTCATTTTATACATTGGTGGTACTACCCACTTAAAAAAAAATCTCGGACTCTGGAAGATGGAAAAGTAGTAAATCAGGAGGTTGTTCAGCACTGACTTTCACGGCACCATTCTCCTCCCATATGAGAGGAGCCTCGTCTTCCACCTTGTCAGTCTAGACTCATACCTCTGTATCACAGTCTGTCAATCACTATAATGGATGGCCCCAGGAGAGAGCAGTAGGCCCAAATAAGAGATGAGGAAGTCTCCTATTTGACAACTTAGTATGAAAGTTGCTCTCCTTAGGGCTGTATCATCCATATTGATCCCACTAATTGACTCTTACCAAAGTTTATCTTCATTCCACTGACCTCTTCTAGTAGCTCCAACATGAGTCTACTAACAGAAAGTTACCTCTCATCCTTTGCTAGGAATAGAATGGTATCGTCAGCATATTGTAGATGGGAGATATGAACGTCACTTGCTGTAACATGGAATCCTATAATAAGTCCATAAGGTATTCCGCTCAGTATCTGTGCCACCAACACAAACAAAAGAGGGGACATCAAATCTCCTTGCCGAAGACCCCTACCACTATGAAAGTAGGAGGAGGACCGCCCATTGATTAGGATTGCAAATCTGGCTGAAGTGATACAAGATCATATCCAACTAGTCCATGTCTCATCAAATACCATCTTCTGAAGTAGCGAAAACAAAGCACATCCAGTTGACTCCATCATATGCTTTGTCCAACAGTACCACCTCTCTCTTCCTCTGGGTCTTGGTGGAATGTAAGCATTCATGGGATACCATTTTTTTTTTCTGGATGTGGCGCCCCCTAATGAAGGCTCGTTGGTAACCCACTAACCAATCTATCAATCACAACGTCAAGTCTCGTAGATGCTTCAATAAGCTAATGGGTTTGAAGTCCCTCAAACTCTCATAGCCAGAGCGACCTTTTCCTCAGAGGAGAGGCAAGGAAGGAGACCATCAACTAGCTGAGGCTTACATCTTCCTTAGAAAAGAGGTGTGAAAAGAAATCCCTTGCATGACTCCTGATATCTTCATCTCTGGACAATGTCTGGTTATTCACCTTGACACATCTGATTGAGTTGACCCTTCTCCTTCCCGATGCTACCAGCTGAAAATAAGTAGTGTTCACCTTCCTTTAGCCATTTCTCCCTGTTGGTCATGTAACATGGTTTAGAAAACCAAGTAAATCATGAGAAACTAGGGACTGGTGGCAGTTGTTGCATTCTGGTTGGTTCTTCATTTCTTCTCACCCTCCGATTGTTCTCCTCCTTTCTCACGATTCCATATCAGGCTGGGCCAGCTACAATGTTCATCTAAAATAAAATACTCAGGCCTGGGCCTACTTTGGCCTGGTTTGACCAGGCCACAAGATTTTTGTTTTTGTCATTTTGGGTCTGCTGTGGCAGATGTTGCAAATTCATCAAGTTGCTTTGCCATGGAAGTAGCCACCAAGATGCTTATGGGTTTTGAAATGGTCTTGTATTGGTGACAGCCTATATGAGCCTAAAGTCCCTGCTGCATGCCTTGTGCTGGCAAGCTGGTGTATGGCAAGTTCCCCTAAGGAGGCAAGGATGGCAAACTCGGTATCGGTTTCGGTTTCGGCCGAAACCCAGTTAAAAGGTTAAAAAAATCAAATTAATGTGAAAAAATCAAAAAAAATTCATAAAAATATAAATAATCACTTAAAATCACAAAAATCATTAGACATGCATTTGATTGTATCGTTTTGTGCAATAAACATGAAGTAGTAGACAACTACGCATTGAACTTCAAATATTGAACATGTTAAAGTTAAACCAATATTCCATTGTATATACAAACAGTACAATAAACCAAATTAGACATAATAAATGTTACAAAAATTAAATGATTCTTCATTTCAGTCTATTTTTATTTTAGATGCAACTTTGCATAACTCCCTTCTGAATAAGTTGGATATCATGGATTATCTGTCAGTTAGGATTTCATTATTTCATCATGCTTAATCTGGTCTGAATAACTGTGGGGGAGTCGGTACTCATATGAGTTTGCTCACATGCATATAATGCTTTTAGATTTAGTTACATACCATTTAAGTCAAAATTTCTAAAAAAAGGATTTGAAATGCATGCACATACTTAGGGGGAGACTTATCTGAAAAATTCTTGAATTAAATTGTCTCAGGGGGAGAGTATGTTTTCTTCTTGTTTCTTGATTCCATGAAAATTAATCCCCTTGGAGTACTTTCATATTTGTTGCTTGCTCAATGATTGTGAGATCTCTTGAATCAGATTCTGCTTGCTACATGACTAAACACTCTTGTCATGCCTATGAGTTAGTTTTCTTGATGCCTGCCCACTTGTCATGTTTAATCTTGAAGTCATCTTTTGCTTGTTGCTCGGTTAAATATATCTGTCTGCTCAATGCTCATGAAAATTCCTGAACTCATTGTCTACTTGCTGAACATTTTTGGCTACCTCTTCAACATTCCCAATTCATCTAAAATTTAGAAGGATTCCAATCTGTTCATTAATCCATTAATCTGAGCAAACCTATTGAGGAATCTTCTTTTATAAGACCATATGATGACCCATGAATAAAACTATTGGTTTGAGCTTAATGAATTCAAGAGTTTAAAATTTGAATTTCCTGAAAAAGGTTGTATTCAAAACTTAATAGGTCTCAACCAACTCCCACATGTTGTGTTTTGTGCAATCTCCTAGAATCTGAAGTTTAATGTTTATCGCAACCTTGATTGAGAAACTTGGACTAAGTATTGTTCTTAAATATAGAATAATCTGAAAAATTTCAAAGGGCATTACATGATAAAAATTGTGAATCAATGCTCAAGGTAGAGCAATGGCTAAGGGTTCACAAAGAAACTAGATTCTACATCAAAGAAATGAAGTGAACTACGCCATGAGGTGCCTTTGCTATCTCTACTCAAAATGAAGTAAGATAGTTAGTCTCACTGAGTAACTAGGGGTGCTAGTGTCTAATCAATATACACACTTATGTAAAAAGGTGTGGGGTATACTTAAATGCTCTTAAAAAATCTTATGAGCTAAAAGAAAAATCTAAAAATATGACCAAAAAGGTCAGAAAAAGTGTTGTAACCCTAAGGACAAAAATTAGAAATGCTAAGTATGTTTAATCTCAATACTAGTCATTAGTTACTCCTAAGGGAGTCATTGATTTTGAATAAGTAAGGTTAAGGAAGGCTAAACTAGAATTAAACATGTAGCCATTGTTGTATCCCTGTGGTTTTGATGATGTCTAACAATATAAGTCAATTGAGTTTGCATAAAGAAATGGTCATTGCGTCATCAATAGGAAATGTCATATGTGCTGAATGTCTTTTAACCAAGTCAGGTTGATGCATCATTGATCTTCATGTTATCAGGTCGATGCATCATTGGTCTTTATGTTATAAGGTCAATGCATCATTGGACCTTCATGGTTGTCAGGCCGGTGTGCTCAAGAGACAGGTCGATGCATCAGTGTCAGCTTATATAACTAAGGTCGATGCACTCAGAGTCGTTAAAGGAGTAAGGTCGATGCAGATGACTACGAGTTAAAGAAGACATGTCGATGCAGAAAAGGGTTACGGTATATCAGGTCAAGGCAGATAGAGTTTGTGCTAAGAAAGGACGAAGCACATGAACTCAAGGTTGATGCACATGCTCTTAAGGTCGATGCATATGAACTTAACGTCGATGCACATGAAGACTTGAAGCTCTCAAGGTCGATGCACATGAACTACATGAACTTAAGGTCGATGCACATGAAGACTTGAAGCTCTCAAGGTCGATGCACATGAACTTAAGGTCGATGCACATGAACATGTGAAGTTGTCAAAGTCGATGCATCCAAGCAACTCAAGTCATAAGGTCAATGCAGTTGAACAATACCTGGGAACACCAGGTCGGTGCACCTTAAGCAATTTCAAAAGTAAGGTCGATGCACCTCAGTAATTTTAGAAGAAAGGTCGGTGCAACTTCTTCTAATCTGTTAGCAAGTTCGATGCACCAGTACATGCATCGGTGGCTCAGTACAGGCAATCGATCAAACAGGTCGATGCAGATCATCATGGGCTAATATATCTAAAGAATCAGAACCCAGTTTTGCTACCTGAATTCAGATCTGATTAAGAACACTAATTCTAGTGATAGAATGGCACGTGATCCAAGATGAGGTGGCACATTTTTCCAGAGAATTTTAGAGCAAGAATATTCACTATGCCAGGTGGACCAATGGGATTTCACTAGGTTTTCTACCTCATCCAAACCTACAGAGACCTATCCTTCACAAGTCAGAGAGCAACCCCCCTTCTCCAAGAGGGATAGGAGAGGATTGGGTTATGACCCCGAGAATGACTTTCAAGCGTATTACGCTGTCAACACCATAGGGCTCACCCCTTCTCCCAGTAACGTCAGCCTCGGCCCGAAGGATGATATCTATGTGATTGAACATCAAGGTGATCCCCTTTGTTTGTTTGATATTGATAAAAAGGATCGTTGCTCCGCTGGCCCAAGCGATCGGGGAGAGCATGTCATGTTATGGCCCATCTCGCCAGAGTTGAGAAATAGTCAGCAGGTGACTTTATGCCAATTGGCTGGGCTTGACTTGGAAGAGCCCGAGCCAAACACTGCAAGTGCTCCTTCGTACAGCCAGCAGGAACTGTTGACGACCAGGTTGGCAGGATTGGGACAAGAAAATCAAGCCTTAAAATCTCTAGTACAAGAGCTATTCTGAGAGCGAGACGTCATACTGAGGCATCTCGCCTCTTCACCCAGAGGTCAAATCGACTATAAGGCCCGAATTGGGCCCGATCCTTCAAGGGCCTCCCCAGAACTATCAGTTGGCCAAGTAGAAACCTATTCTCAGAGACCTCATGGTGATCTTCGAGGAAAGTCTCCTATCATAACCTTGGCGCAGTGAATGGAAACACCAAATTCCTTTACTAAGGCACACATCGGTCCGTTGTTTGAATTTTGCTTAACACGGAACCTCATAACACTGCCGGATTCTCGGAGACCAACTAAAGGTGCTACAGCAAAAGAGCTAGGGTTCTGCCGATACCATCAAATGGCAGAACATTTCACGGACGACTGCTACGTCCTCAAAAACAAGATTGAAAACCTGATACAGTCGGGGGTCATCCAAATTAAGAACCACTTGGTGAATCCCCCACAACCCCATCAGTGGGATCGGTCGGGGACCTCTGCTAAGGAAATGTTCGCTCTAGCTGCCCCTGCATTACCAAAGCTTGTGGCAAGCGAACAACTCCCGCGATAGCTTTCTGTCGCTAGAGGAGATGCGCGAGGCCTTCCCCGCAATCAAGAAGTGGACGTTAAGGTCCACTACTCGGTCAACACTGTAGGGTTTTCACCCTCGCCCAGTAGTTCAGACTCTGGCAAGGAGCCTAGTGGCTCCGCCCGAGAGCAACCAAAAGAAGTGGCCCTTGAAGGCCAGGACGAGCAGCTCCAGTCTGCCATCATTGATAACCTGGACTACTGTGACTTTCATGTAGCCGAGATTGACAGTGGCGAGGGTTTCGTCGATCTGCAGTCGGCTCCACGGGAACTTGAAGACGACGCACAAGCAACTGTAGATGAATTAGTCGAGCTCAACCTTGGAGATGCCAATCGTCCCCAACCAATTTTCATCAGTGCCCTCCTTAGTGAGGAAGATAGACAGGCATACAAACAACTTCTATTGGAGTTCAAGGATTGTTTTGCCTGGACTTGTAAGGAAATGCCCGGGTTGGACCCATCTGTGGCAGAACACGAATTGGCGATACTTTCTACGGTCAAGCCTGTCAAACAAGCTCAAAGACGTATGCGCCATGAACTTGAGCTCTAAGTAAATGTTGAAGTTCTAGTTATGTTATTAAAGTTCACATAGTCATTTCTTTTCCACATATTAAATATCAAATGATGGGCAAACATTTGTAGTCTTGCTTTCTTGAATTTCCTTCTCAGTTATGTTTACTCTTGATTCTGAACTTTGTTTTTCTTCTCCGTTTCCATTAATGTGTTTTCAGCCATGCCATCCTGAGGTATCTTGCTTGCACATTTCCAGGAATTGCAGATCATTGGTAAGCTGACCACTCAACATCTTTCTCTCTACTTCCTTTAGTCAACCCATTTTGATTGAAAGTGAGGGGTAACATTTATTGAAAGAGTCATATTTGTTCTGTGACACCCCCTTCTCCGATATCTATGATCTGGTCCAGGGACATCACAACTAACGTACACATTGCGAGATTGGAATTACTGCAATGCTTTAAAAGTCATATCATCCATACTTCCAAAACAGAAACAACCATAACATTGCCATTTAAAACACAAGTGGTATTTGCACTGTACACAGAATATACAACATTGTTTCTGCCTTCAATCACCAAGTCAAAATATACATTCCTCGTACAAAAGATTACTGCATACCCTGCTTCTAACCTCAACGACTTTCAAAAGCTCCTGGGATCACCCTCTGATTAAACCTCTGTTTGGACCAAACTTTTCACTTAATGATGTTCTAAAAACAATTGAACAGCACACGTGAGTCCTAAGACCCAGTAGGCATCAAATTAATAACTTGCTTACTATATAATAGCTCTTGCAAGTTATATAATAATTATAAACTAATTGTAACTTCATTGAGTTCTAAGCTAATCGTCTAATTTCTATCATTTAATTCTTACGAAAAAGGAAAGAGATAATTAACTAACTCTAGACAGGAACCTTCAGCTAACCAGACCGAGTGATCGGACCGACAAAAACCTTCTGACTCAGAGTGGAATGATTCTCCTCACTCAAGATCACAGACAAAGCTATTCACTCTTTGAGACATTTTGGACAGGTGAAGCACAATAATGCTCAAGAATGCCTATGATGCATGCTGGGCTAAAGAAAAGAAATCTTTAAAACAAGTGCCAATGAAACGATAAAATAGTAAAATACTCAAGAATAGTATTGCTAGACTGATGAAACTCGGGCCAGGACACCATCTGCCACCACGGCGTGCAAGATAGAACCATCGTCCCCAAGCTTTTTCAACCTAACGGCCTATCCAATGATTAAACACGTGCACCTAGATCATCATCGTTTTTGTTTGAGGGAAACATCAGATCCTGGAGCATATGAATGACCAGCCGGTTCTCGAGATAATATAACATATTTAACATATAGTAATGCACTAAGGGATGAAGGAATGAGATACAATACCTGCCTTACCTGTGCGGGCAATTGAGTAATTTTCATGATGGCTTTCATGTCCTGCAACAGGGGGTTAGCTAACAAATAATGATAGCAATTCATCAATCGAGCAAAGCATGATCTTTAAAGATGAAAAAAAATAAACCAATAATGTAACGGACTCATGAAGGTGCGCCATGCATAAAACATAACGAATTTGATATAAGCCGTTATATCCCATAGAACCCAATTTTAACAACCCAGTTACATGGCGGACTGGATGACACGCGCTATGTTACTATAACGGTTTTTCGATAAACCGTTAAAGTCTCTGGATTACTAAAAAAAACAAATGGGCCCCTCATTTCTTCATTCGCTCATTTCAAACCGACGAAGCCAAAAACTCCCCCCAAAACCCCTCCGTGCTCCCTCCGGCGAAACCAACTCCGATGAAGCTCCCTCGACCACGAGAATGGTTCGTGAGAAGGGAAAGAAGTGGAAGGCGGTGCGGAAGGTGAAGGCAAGGGCAGAGGTTGCGGTCTCCCCGCTGGCAAGCCCATCAACGGAGGAGGAAATGGCGGCGGCGGCGGCATCCCTTCCCATGGAGGAGGGAGCTCCCACGGTGCCAGGAGGAGTTAAAGAGGCTGAAGGAGGTGCTGGGGAAGCCACCGGTGTGGAGAGGGAGGTCGTCCCGCCGGCGAAGAGGAAAAGGGGCCAAGACCCGGAGGTTGGTATTCATGCCCTAAAAATCCAATTTTGATTTTCTAATGCGGATGCATGTGGGTTTTGGGGTCATAGAACGAGTCCACGGACTCATTAGGGTCATTTGTAGGCCTTTGAGGCCATTTCCAAGGGCTTCAAAAACCAGAACGACCCATGCCGGATGCGTAGGAGCATAACGGCTCTACCAGTAGCTGTTATGCTCTTAACGCATCTGGATAGGTGCGTTAAGTGCAACAGAACAGGAAAGTACATTTTTTGAGTTTTATGATTTTTGATTTTTTTGTTGTTTTGATTATGATAAATGTGATACAATGACTCCCTATGACTATATGACTAACCTTATGACTTAATTGTGCAGGGGAAAAGATGGACACGAATCACATGGCTACAAGTCTGGGTGGTTTACCTCGCATTGTCGGAATATCAACGTGAACGCTTGGTGGCCATGGGCTTCATGGAACTTCTGAGCATCGGAGTGGCCCGAGTAGATACGACGCTCTTGCTTGCTCTTCACGAGAGATGGGACCCTATGAGCCGGGCTTTCATATTCTCGTGGGGGCATATGACGCCGACATTGGAGGACATGGCCCGGATCAGCGGCCTGTGGGTGCATGGGAAAGCTGTGACCGGATGGGCGTACATCAATTACGGGGAGCTGGCTCAGGAGCTTCTTGGTTTGGACTTGATGAGGCCGGGGCATCCGTCATCCCAACTATCACGGTCAGTGCTCCAAGAGAGCTTGGGACTCTGGCCAGCAGCAGTGGCAGTCGGAGAGTTACTAGAGCAGCACATTGACCGAGTGATCGAGCAGGCTCATCCGAGTGTGGCGGCAGAGCCAGGACCGGATGGAGATAGAGTCCTGAGGCGCTTCCTGATGCTGCTATTCGGGAAGTTACTATTCACGACACGAGCCGATGTGATCAGCTGCCGGCTCCTCCCTCTGCTGACGGATCTGAGCCGGGTGCGGAAGTATGCATGGGGAGCAGTGGTGCTGGCTTTCCTATTCCACTCACTTAGCGCCACCGACCGGGTGACCACGCTTGGCGGCTTCTCGCCCTTCTTGCAGGTAAATGCCCTAAATGCCTTTCTATGCTTTCTATTTATGCTTCTAATGTGCCTTTAATTGACTAAAATGCTGACATCTCCTTATAAATGTAGTTTTGGGCTTTTCTCTATTTGCCGGGGAGGGGATAGCAAAGGAGGATAGATAACATCACAAGTTTTATTAATTAATACTCTCGAGCATCCCATTCATTCCAACCATAGGGAAAGGAGGTACAGACTACATCTACAGACACCGACGTTGTCACTCGGCCGCCATTTACATTGATAGGGGGAAGAAGTTACAGAAGAAAGAGATGGAGAGACACAGAGACAGCGAGAGGGGGGAGTAGGCTCATATCATCGCCTTCCCCTCCTCTCCTATTTACATTACGACGGAAGGGAAAAACCAGATGAAGGGAGATCGACTGGAAGCTACGACGACCCACCTAGGCAGACGAAGAAATGAAGGGTTTCCTTCTCCGGCGTCGGGGACTTCAGACAGAACAGAGTGGTGGCGGCCGGGAAACTCTCAGGCGAAGATGCTTCCTCCCCAAGAACCCTCACACCCCTCGCTCTGATTGGTGGTCTCAAGCTCCTTCTCTCCTCTATTTGTTAAGTGTTCTCTCTGACTGCCTCCTTCTTTTTCTTTTGGATGAACGAAAAGCCTTTTTATAGAAGCCAATTCCCCGGCGCCATAAAGGGCGCGCCAGGGAGACCGTGTCAGGGAACACTCCTCCCTCTTGGCCTTTTTGTGCGTCGGAAAGGGGGCGCCATTTCAAGGGCGTGTCGATGGACCGTGGTGCCGTTTCCGCTTCATTCGCTCGCCGAATGTCAGCCGATGAGTCCGGGAATGATTTTGAAAGTCACCGTTCACAATTCTTCATGCCACGGCTCCTAAAAGACCTTGGCAGGGTGTTGACGAAGCTCTCGGTTTACCGTACGGCTTCAGTCCGGACTCCGTATGTGTTTAGTTCAAGCACGCAGGTTTCCTTACTGACACGGCCTTTGGCGTCACGACTTGTACTTCTGGCTCGGTCCAACTCGTGCTCAGAGCTCCCGTGTGGGATGATGTTCCGCCTCGACCTACGGTCAGTTCGCCTCTGACGGACCCACCTTTGCAAGAAGTTGAACCCATGTCAGGTGACCGGGTCCTTCTACTGTCGGAGCCTCCAGCTTCCCGTTGTGAAGGGCCAATGGCGCTCTTCTTCCTTAGGAGAGTCTTCATTGGGGCAAGAGGCCACCGGGTAGACCACCGTCCTTGGTCGGGCAGCGGCATAGGGTAGCGGCATGACAGAGTCGACACCGTATCATTGGGCAGGCTTGGTCGCACTGCCGGTTGGTAGTGGAGTCATGTTGGCCTTCCTGCGGTGAAGTCCCCGACACTCATTGCAGGTGGCTCGAAGCTCTGGCAGCTTGAGAGGCTTCAGCGGTCTTCTTTTCTTCGACTCCCATGCTCCCGTAAGCCGTGTCATTTGCCTTTGCTGCTTGATCGCCGGTCATCATATTTTGAGTGTCAACAATGCCCAAAGTCTCAAGCGCGATAACACGATAGTCGCGGCCATAGCTTAGGGCGCGATAATAGTCGCAGCCAGAACCTCGAGCACGACAATACAAGGACGCGGCCATCACCTAGGTCGCGTTCTATAGTATTACATCTAACAAAAGGACTGTGTTCCTAACCGTCCAACTATTCATCTTCTCTCGATGAATGTGACTACATGATACTGTGTGTCTCTTCTGAGAACGCACCCATAGAGAGTTCCACGTTAAAACACCAAACTCAAAAAATAGGAAAATCTGTGGAAAACACCATTCCATGCCCCAATCATCTCCAGAATGACGGGAAAACATCCCTAAACAAATTGCTGACCTTCCACAAGTGAAAAGGGGGTAAACAAACCACAAAATGACATTGAAATGGGTGATTCCCGTGAATTCACCCAAAATGACTCACAAGGGCAACTGGACTCCTACCAGCCCCGAATCACGACCAAACGCAATGAAACTGGTAGAAGTGGCATCCGAACATGCCATGGGTTCAAATGAAAGCATTTAAAATACAAACTGTCACCTGGAATGACGAACATGACTCACAGCCCCTGAACATGCCTTTCACCAAAACAAGATAAAACCCTCTCAAACTTACACAGTTCAGTTCCAAATTGTAAGGAAACATAGGAAAAGAGTAGGGCATCTATCCCCCTACCTCCATCGAAGATCTTGTGATCTACAACTGCCAATCCTCACCGAAAATGATCACACGAACAACCCACACCGGCTTGGAATCCACGAATGGGATCGTGTCAACGCCATGCTCCAATACTCACGCCATCACGCCTCAGGTCAACTCCACCGCATCACCTGTTGGGTCTCCTCTGGAGCTGACCTGCAATATGTAGACTGTTGTGTGCTGAATGTGTTTTGATTGATTGGAAATAGTGGAGTTGACCAGGTTGACGGGAGTTGTCATTGGAGACTTTATTTTGACCAAGATAATATTGTGTATTTTGATGAATCTCTTATGTCAGATCATTACATAAATCATGTGATTAGCAAACTTATTTTTTTTTTTGGAAAAACCCTACCTAGAGATAGATGGGAGAGTGTACCCCTTACCAGAGGTAGGGGGAATAGCCACTCCACCATCGGACCACTATGAGGTAAATATTATTAATATGAAAAAAGGATTACATTTACATCAATCAAATGCTAGGCATGCCTAGCTTATCTAATCGAGCCGCACCCTTTATATTTGAAGGAAGCTCATGGTAAGAAAAAAAAGAATTACATTTGGAGGTGCATGCTAAAGAAGCTAGTGAATCAGCAACAGTGTTGCCTTCTCTGTAGATGTGAATAATAGTATCCGACTATGAAAGAATGCTCCAGATTTCTCTGACGTAGATGAGGATGGACTAAGGACATTGAATTTATCTTTTGATAATCTGAACAAGAATTTGGGAATCACATTCTATGAGAGCTGGTTTATTATCCACAGTATGTAAGTATTTAATACCGTCAAGAAGAGCTCTGGCTTCAGCTATAATGCTATTTGACTTTCCATAAAAGTAAGAGAAAGCAAGAAGAATATTTCCACTGAAGTCTCTAATGACGCCACCTCCCCCGGAGTCACTAGAGCGCTTAGAAGCACCGTCTGTGTTAAGTTTTAGGGATGGCCAAGGTGGGCACAACCACTTAATGATCTTAAGCTGTTGCGGCCAGAGATGTTAATCTGAAGTCCAAATTGTTCCATAATTTTCCTTTTGCTACAATTAGTTTCCTTGAGCTCGACTGCAACACAGATTTGTTTCACCTGGGTAGATATTCTGTGGAGAAGACTTTGCCTGGAAATGGTTTCACCATCATATTTTGCAGTATTTCTAGCACTCCACAGTTCCCACATACCATAACCAATGACAGCAAGAGTGAAGAGACCGAATAAAGACTTTTACTGGATGCTAATAACAGAATTCAGAATAAGAGCTCTGGCTGAATTACCTTCAATCTGTAAACCGATTGATCTAAATGTTGACCATACATGAGCTGCAGTCTCACTGTTGATAAAGAGATGATTGATGTCTTCTTCATGGGATTCCTTACAGTAGAGGCATTTGACAAAGAGAGAAACACCCAAGCGCTGAACATTTGAGTCAATAGGTAAACAATTGTTTAGAATTTTCCACAGGTTCACTGATACTTTGGTGGGTATCTAGTTAGACCAAAGCCGAGCCCATGGTATAAATGTCTGAGAGTTAATACTGCTGCAAGAAACTTTATAGGTAGAAGCAACCAAACACTTCCCAGATGAGGACTGGCTCCATACCTCCTTGTCAGGTTCTTGAGTCAGGTTGACATTCCCGATTGCTCTGCTAATGTCAGAAGGAAAAAAGCTATCATGCAGAGCTGATTCTTCATTAGTGGGATGCATGATGAAGTCTCTGACAGTCACCATAGAATTCAGAATAAGATTAGCAGGAACATAATCAGCCATACTCTGATTACCAAGCCATTTATCATACCAAAAATTGGTGCATTTTCCATCTCCAACAATAACCCTTTTAAATTGAAGGATGAGGTTTTTTGCTTTGATCCATCTCCTTCTGGCAGGCCCGTTCATATTTTTAAAGTGGACATCTGTTAAGTGACAGCCACGAATATACTTAGCTCTGAAGAAAACTGCCCAAAGGGAATTAGTATGAATAGCCTGCCATAGCATCTTGACTCGCAGAGTAGTTTCCATATGTCTAAGCGACATGATGCCAAGTCCACCATGGGTAACCGGCTTACAGATAGCCTGCCAAGACATCCAATGCCTTTTATTACCTTGAGAGGATGATCCCCAAAAGAAATTTGCAAAGGACCACTTAAGCAATTGATGAATACCAGAGTGCAGGGGAGAAGATGTCAAAGAGTAGATAGGCAATGAAGTCAGGACATGTTTAATTAATATCAATTTGGCACCTTGAGATAACAGACTTGATTTCCAACCTTCAATGCACTTTTGGATGGAATTGATAATACCACCCTTGGCACATGTGCACCCCATCTCCCTCCCCTACTAGCTCCGCTCCCCAACAACCATTCTCCCCTCTCCTAGCCTGGCTTCAACCCCTCCCATCTCCCCTCACACCCACGGAGCCTTCCCACCCATCCACACCACGTCCACCCCTTCCAGCTCCCTCCCTTTCTCACTATCATCTTCAACTACCCCAAGGAACATGCAGTAGCAGATCTGCCATTGACTTGCAGCATCTCCCTCAGCCACTCCATGAGGTTGCAGGCGACCAGACTAGCACCGAGGGAAACCTCTTTGACCCAGCATCGCAACGTGGGGTCAAGCGCCTTCATCTGACATCGGTGCTTCCCAGGAGACTCATTTCTGTCAGGTTGCGCAGATCGACTCTGGCTGGTGACAGAGACAAGTTACAAAAGCCCTCCCGCCTTCTTCCTCAGGAGTCTAGTCGTGGCCTTTGGTCAGGGCGTTCCCCTGAGAGTCCTCTTTCAGCTCCAGAAAGAAAGGCCTCATTCGACCTCTGGAGCACCCTGGGATGGCTATCTTCCCAGGAGTGTGCAGTTTGCTCACCCCTACTCTGGGAGCCCTGGATCAGTCAGGTTGCAGAAGCTACCACCATTCCATCCATCGTCCCCAACCCCACCCTTTTGGTTTAGGTAGACATCTAGCTTTCATCTTCACAACGACAGTGGTTTCGGCTTCATCCAGTGATAAGGTTAAGAGGACCAACCCCAACAAGGCTCCCCTGTCCTGCTGGCGACCCCGAATGCGCAACCTCATGAGAATGGACGGTGCTGACACCCCTCCCTACTGAACGAGACCATTCCATCTTTGAAGTATATCTGAGTCGTCCCTCTTTCTTTCAAGGCTTGTCTCGACTACATTCGTCTCCAGATTAGAGAGTTACAGCACCAATAAGTCAGACCTGCTTACCTATTCCTGCACTCAGTTTGACCCCGCAGCATCTAGGAGCTGCCGACGAGTCTTCCGGTCGAGTTCCATGGAGATTTTCGGTGGAGGCAAACTAGAGTTGACGCCCTTTCAAGCAAAGGTGGTATCGACTCGATCTTACATCCCAGCTGTGAGCACTGCCCCGAGAAAGAGCCATCTGGACTGCTGAAAGTGCCACCTACGCAGTTTCACGGGAATCGACAGCCTTGACTCGTTCGAGCTCCAACCGAGGCATTTCTTCTTCTTGGTGCAGCCCAACGCTAGCATCTTTCCAGAGGCACTGATCTCGCTTCTGTCGGATGCCCCAACAGAGAGTTCCACTACCAAAAAGACGCTGGTGGCAGACAGTGTGGACAGCGAACCAGACTGCGTTGGCAGAAGTCGGCTGACTCTGACCTCCTCCATTCCCCACCTATCACCTGTCTAGCTGACAGCCCCTCCCTGCGTGGAGGTAAATTTTTGTTGTAAAATTTATTTCCCCCACCCCACGATCACCCTCCTGCGTGAGGTGTAGTGGTGTATCTAATTCTCACAGGTCAAGCAGCATCGGCGCAGTGTACAGGTGGCATTCCCACGCTTCCCCGCTCGCCCATTGTCTCTGATCAGAATCGATTTCTTTAAACTGATTGGGTAAGCGTTCGGTCCCCTCTCATGGTAATTACCTTTGTTAATTTAGTATCATATCTTACTGCCACTGGCCAGAGAGTGAGTGCCTGACCCCGAATTCCACTTGCTTGTGTGCACCACTGCGACGAGAGTTGAGCGAACCACCACATAACCCGCACCCTTGGCATTCTGGCCACCCACGAACATGGGAGTCCCAACCCCTCCGGGGGTCAGCCCTGAGCCATGCCAATTCTTGGAACAATAAGGTCCCGCATCGGACCCTCACTACCATCCCCACATTGCCTTCGGGAGTGAGTGCGCACTGAGTGAGTACAACCACCAACATCGAGTCCGTTGCTAATCTTTATGCATGCGAGTCTAGGTCCAAGGATCACTCGGGCCGTCCCGTTGCATCCTTGGGTCATCTCACATCATCGCAAGCACATAGAGCAGGGTAACAAGGCTTGTTGGAAGCGGGCAAATACTCATGAGCGCCACTCCAAGGCCCAAGAAGACAACTCGGTGATGGTGAGGATGGAGCGGCTCTTCCCAGGGGCCGCCTCCCAACTGAGGGCACGAGTGGCTGGACCTCTCCCAGTTTTGAGGCGACTTGGCAACCATGCTCGTGAGCTAGACCTACCGAAGGGTTATGGGATACACCCTAGTTTCATTGTGGTGAGCCTAGCACCCCATAAGGGCCCCGCGATGGATCCTAGTAACAGTCTTGAGCCTACACCTGCCTTTGAGAGAGACACTCTGGAGGGCATCCACCAAACAGCCTGAGAGACTGACGTGAGCAGGTGGAGATGATACTAGGTGAGCAGAGCACCACCACCAGGAATAGGGCATGCCGGCACTACCTTATGAGGTGGAAGAGTCATTCTCCGACCGAAGACACACGGTTGAGCCGGGAGGACTTGCAGCGCTGGACCTGGATATGCCAGATCACCACCCCGGCGGACCCATACTTGACGGGGTCGAGTTTTCCCTACCCCAGGGGTATGATGGGGACATCACCTGCTACTTTTCATTTTTTTAGTCATATATGTATTTTACACTTTATTTAAGTCTTACCTATGTAATTTTCTTTTAATTGATTTAGTTGGATAGGATAATAGGTCAGTAGATTAGCTTAATTAGTCTATTGGGCCCAATTAGATGGGCTAGCCCAGGGGTGCCCCTCCCTCGGACCTTCTTGGTCATTTGTTTAATTATCAGGGGTATTATGGTCTTGTACAATGTGAGGTGCCTATAAATAGGACCCCACTCCCTCCATTTGAGAACTAATGAAGAATTGATGCTATTTGAATAGAGGGAAAACCCCTTGAGAAAATCCCCTTCTCTCTCTCTCCCTTTCTCAAGGCCAAGGGTGCCACTTTCTCTCTCCTCCCCTCTCTCTCTCTAGGCTACGCCCCTCTTCTCTCTCCTCTCCTCCACCTCAGTACAATCCTCCTATGCCGCATCATCCCACACCTGCCACCTCACCTTCCATATCACCTTGACCCCTCATATTCCCCACCCTGTCATCACTCCCCATTAATCCTCCCACTGCCCCCAAGACTCTTCCCCTCTTCCAAGGGAGAATCACATTCCTCCAACCATCCCTTCCCACTCCCAATACACCCCTTCACCACCCAAGACACCATTTCACATCTCCAAGGCCCCCCAGGAACCACCACCAGTAAAACCCAACCCTCACCCCCCTCTCTCCCCATTCTCTCATTTCTCTCCCTCTCTCCTCACGGTTCTCTCTTTCTCTCCCTCTCCCTCCGACAGCCGACGAAGTCGAGCAGGGCGAGGTGGCGAGGCTTGTGGGGTGAGGAGCGACAAGGATAGAGCTTGGAATGGGGCGGTGGCGTGGCGAGGCTTTGTCCATGAGTTCAGGGTGTCAGCATGGGTTCGTGAAGCGATTTCACAAGAAAATGGCATCCTCGATGTGAAAAATCTTTGGTGGAGATAGGGGGATGGATCCCTGGCCTTTGTATTCTATTTCTCCACATTTTATAGGCTGAGGCGAGACCGAGTGTGGGTTTTCTTCACATCGGGGGTTAAAATTCATGTTTTACGATGTGTGATTATTTCGTCATATCGATTAGTGTTTTGCCATTTATTTCCTTGCATTTTTGTAGTTTGGAACTCGGGAAATGGTCCCTATTATTTTCCTCCTCGATTAGGATCGAGTGGGCATAGGAATCGAACCCCTAGGGTGGGTTCGGACGGGATCCCTACCCTTTTGGGTTGACCGATCGGTTGAGGTCGATCGACCGAATGAGTCACCACCAAACAGGGCAAGTGCCGAGTTCGGTCGACCGAACTGCCAAATTCAGTCGACCAACTAGCGGAGGCCTCCTGCTTGTCATGGGCTAAGCCGACCCAACCCTGTGGGTGGGTCGACCCAACCTTATTGGTCGACCGACCCTAGGGGTTTGGTCGACCGAATTGCCGTATCTTGGCCCGTTTTCACCCCCGATCGACCCGGTTGTGACCGATTGGTCGACCTATGGCTCCGCGGATGTCCCAGACATCCCGTGGATATCGTGACAGTGTTTTTAGGTGTTCAGAGGTATCATGTTATCTCAATTTGCGTGCCTGAGTGATTTTGAGGGTCCTGGTGACCCTTTATGTTTCGGGCTTCCTTGTCATGCTTGATCGAATCACCATGCATCAGTTTGAGTGCAGAGGGTTGTTCCTTCACGTCATTAGCTTCCTCAAAAAGTGATTTTTGTGTGGGCCATGCATATGGCCTATGAATTGTGAGTTCTATGTCCCAGCCAAGGGGCTGGTGGTTCTTAGCTTCCCTTTTGAAAGGGTTTGAACTCGGCGGTCATGGGCCGCCTCGTAAACTATTTTATCGTGGTTTCTGGCCCTAGGAGTTGGGCCAATTGACCACATGGAGCCATCCTATACAACGGTCTCAACCCAAGTCATGTGACTCAAAGACCATTGGGTTAGTAGGTCTAGTGGTCTTCCTAGAGTCTGGTGGCACCATGCCACCCCGTATTTTGAGTTACTTATGACGGGCATGTGTGTGGCCTATCAGTACTCTGTTGTTTCTTTGAGATTCGTACGCTTAGTGACCCCCCACTAGTCATAGCTTGCCTGGGCAAGCGTGTGCCTACCTACTAGGGAGTAGGTGGAGAGCTACACCTAAGAGTGACTATTTTTAGGTTGGTTTGTCGTAGGGCCTCCCATTGTGGCAGCTCGAGTCCAGGCCGGGGAGGAAAATCAGCTAGAGGGCCTGACATAGCGCAGTCAATCAGGGTGTGCACATGTGGTCAGGGACTTCAAACGCGTGCTGACAAGCATGGCCCCAACTAGACCCATGTTCTGTGGTTACTAGTATGGTGTCTCAATGTCCACCTAGTGCGAGTAGGGAGACACTTGAGGCATGGACTAAGTTGTTAGTGGACGCATCCAGCCTTACTTCTGGTGGGCAGGTACTCTCGTCATGTAATACATGGCTCGAGGTTTGGTTTCCTGTCTGCGAGGCGTGGTTCGTCGGGTGCTCCTTATGCTTTCCTAATGTCGAGGTCTAGGGTTTTTGGTAGCATTACCCAGGGTTTTTCCTACATGGTGTAGGGTTTACAACTACGAGATCATGATTGTTTCCCCCGAACCGCATGGTCTTGGGTTTGGCCTTCATCTGTGAGGATGGGCCCTCATGATAGAGGTGTCATGGCATTTCTTCTGGCAGTGTAGCGAGGGTTTCCCATTAGTTCGGTGGTCACTCGACTGTGAGATCTGGATTTTGGATTACGTGCTGATAAGAGTAGTTTATAGAGTCGTCATTCCATCAGCTACCCCATTTATTGTTCTTCGTACGGCTGTTCCTTCTATCGTTACTATTGTTGTTGCTGTTCTTCTTTCTAGCACAGTGTTTACCGATGTTGTTTTGTGGTAGGGTTCCGTGGAATCCCTATTGAGCCAATGAGATGAGGCTCACCCCCTGCTTTCAGGTGCGGTTCCTCCTCGAGGTTCAGAGGTGGGATGTGGAGATTCATAGTTGCCAGCTTGTCGGGCCGAGTGTTCACTCGACGTTGAGTACGTTTCTTTCCCTATAGACTGTAATTTTGTTGGACTGGGCTCTATAGTTGCGGTTCAGATCCTACGACTTGGTTAGTGGCGAAATAGAGCGGTTTAATTTCATCCGTTTGTAGGGGAAGGCAGTCCTCCACGAACCGCTCTATTTGCATAGCTTCCTTCGAACCATTCTTCTGTCCACTATTCTTCATCCTGCATTCCTTCTCAACACTGGTGAGTAGTCTGCCGAATGACCGTGCGCATCACAGGGCGGCTCTTCCAGAACTGTTTATCACTGCAGTGCTGTCTTCAGGCGAGTGTCTCCCTTTTTCAAGGTACGGGTGTATTTCTTTTACATTTCGAAACATTGGTGGTGATCACGATCACACTTATGTCCTCCCACCCTTCTATCTTCAGTTCTTTATTTCTTGCATTGATATTGTAGAGGGATTTGGAAGGATACAAAGGAGAAAAAATATGTCTACACTTACCTGCTATTTGTCTACCCTATAAAGCTATTTGTCACCTCTATTGACTATTTGTCAACACTAGGCATCTATTTTTCACCCTTAACCTTGAAAGATCGTCACCTTAGTTGCTTGGGCTATCGGGTGGCTCTAGCGTCAACTCCATGGGCATTTAGAGTCGACTTCCCTTCTTCTCATTTGAGGGCTTTCAGTGCTACCACTCATTTCTCACTGTTACTGAGTTACTTTTCAGCCTTATTGCCTATTTGTTATAACTATTCACTTATTTGTCACCCTTGTTCACCACTGCGAACAAGAGTCTTTTGGCACCTGGAACAACGGCATGATTGACCTCTTTGACATGCTCGGCTCACCATTCATGCTATAGTTGCTCAAGTTGCCAGAGTGCTCAGAGTGCTCAGAAGAGCTCGGTGATGCTCGGACAAGAGTGCTCTGTTGAATCCCTACTATTTTGATGATTTCATATACTATTTGTCAACATCTTGTTTGATATGCCATTTAATTACTCTTGTTTAATGTGCATAACTTGAGGGTGATTTACATTAACATCCAATGCTTTGTTTATCAGTGTGCATATCATCTCTATGTATTTGGTCTTTGCATTTATTCTTATACTTGCTTGCATTTCCAAGTCTTCTTCTGTTGCAAAGTCTGTGCATATTCATTCTCCTAGGCATTCGCTGTGTCCATGCATACACTAACCCCGTGAATACTAAGTCAGTGCACGTAGTTTCTTCAAAGTCCGTGGACATTGTCCATAGTCCGTGCACATTGGTTCATATGTTGGAAAGTCCATGCACATTCATTGTCTTATGCACTCGTTGTGTCCATGCATACACTAAGTCCGTGCACACTTAGAGTCAGTGCATATACTCAATGCAAGTCTGAGCATGTTGCACGCCATCTAGGCTAAGTCCGTGCATGGTCTGAACATCCACTGTAGCTAGTCCGTGTATATAACGACTCAAGCTCAGTTCTAGTCAGGGCATGCACTGTAGCTAGTCCGTGCATATAAAGTCTTAGGCTCAGTCCAAGTCTGAACATCCACTGTAGCTAGTCCATGCATGGTCTGTGCATTTGATGCATGACCTACACTCCAAGTCCGTGCACGTTACTCTTGATAAGTCCGTGCACAATCTTCCAAGTCCATGGAAGTGTTGAACAGGTCCGTGCACGTCACTCTTTCAAGTCTGTGGATGCCTTAATCAGGTCCGTGCACGTTAATCTTCCAAGTCTGTGGATGCCTTAAAAAGGTCCGTGGACGTTAATCTTCCAAGTCCATGCACACCCTTGTTAAGTCCGTGCATGTTTTGACTATGCTTCACAAAGCCCATGCACATTATGCATCCGTCCTCACATGAAGTCCGTGCACGTTGTGCACTTCTTCATTAACCAAGTCCGTGCACGTTCACTTGTCCGTGCATGTTTCTGTAAAGTCCGTGCACATGGCTTTCTAGCTAAAGATTGAGCATTACAATGTCCGTGCACACTAAAGTCCGTGCACCTTTTAACTAACCCAGGTCCGTGCACTTCTTCATCAACGAAGTCTGTGCACGTTCACTCTAGTCCGTGCACGTCTTACTAAAGTCCGTGCACTTTGTGTTGAGCCTAACGCCGAGCATCTCATGTCCGTATACATTAAACCCCGTGCATGTTTCTTACTGTTATCAAAGTCCTTACACGTCTTCACAAACCCCGTGGATATCAAATCTCGTGCATATTTCTTAGTGAAACAAAGTCCTTGCACGTCTTCACAGAGTCCGTGCATGTCTAACCCCATGCATATTTCTTATTGGAACTAAGTCCTTGCATATTCCTGTAATCAAGTCCGTGCACGTCTGTGCACACCTTCTAACTAAGTCCGTGCACGTTGTGCACATCCCATATGATAACTCCGTGCATATTTCTCTTCTCTACATACGAACCTCATACTAACTGAGTGTTGGTTAAAATGACAGGGGTTTCATTATTTCTTGGAACGCCAAGGAAGCTATCTCATAATCTAATTATTCCATCTTTTGGCTTAGCCATTCTGACAAAAGCTGCTATAGCAATTCTCGAGCTATCTTATTTTCCCCGGCTTAGCCATCCTGGCCAAAGCTGCTATCACAATTTTTAGTTATCTATCCTTTGGCTCAGCTATGTCGACCGAAGCCGCTACCATATCCTTCAGTTGTTCTATCATCCGGCTTAGACATTCTAGCCAAAGCTGCTATCATAATTTTCAGCTATTCTATCTTTCGACATAGCTATTCGGCCAAAGCTGCTATCACAATTTTTATTTATTCTATCTTTTAGCTTGGCCATCCCGGCCAAGGCCGCTATCACAATTTAAAACTACCCTATCCCTCTGCTAAATCCCACTATCAGGGTTCATCCACCCATCCCACCGCGATAATCAATGCAGTTCAATGGCCTAGACCTATCATTGAAGCCCGCTTCCCCTGATTATGACTTCCAATCTCTCTCTCCTTAACCTCGGCTCATAGCCCGCTCTCCTGAATGTCGGCTCGAAAACTTGTTCCCCTCATCCCTGGCTTGGCAAAGCCCACTATCGTGTATGACTATTATCCTGTCTTTCGGCTTAGCCATTTCGATCAAAAGTCTGCTACAATATGCTCCGACTATCTCATCTGTCGGCTTGGCCATACCAGCAAAGGCCCACTACTTGAGATTGTGGCTATCTCATCATAACTCTTCAGCTACTTTATCTTCGGCTTGGTCATGCCGGCGAGGCCCATTATCATGATTGTTATCTACTCAGTCTTTCGACTTAGCCACTTTAGCCAAAGCCCACTATAACATATTTCAGCTATCCCACATCTCGGCTCAGCCTCTTTAGCTAAAGTCCGCTATCAAACAATTCGGTTATACTATCTTTTGACTTTCGTAGCCTACTATGTCGCCAGCTTTGGGCTTTCATAGCCCACTAATTTTGGCTCTTATAGCCTACTATCCTACTACCTCCTGGCTTTTATAGCCTGCTATACTGCTACTTGCTGGCTTTACTGCTCGCTATCTTTGGCTCTCGTAGCTTGCTATCTCGTTGTCCCTAGATCTCATAGCCTACTATCTTTGGCTCTTGCAGCCTGCTATCTTGTTACCTCTGGCTCTTGTAGCCTACTATCCTGTCTCCCATAGCATGCTATCTCTCACTCTTGTAGCATGCTATCTTGCTACCTCTGGCTTGGCCTGCTATCTGGGCTCTGATAGCCTGCTATCTCAGGCTCTTGCAGCCTGCTATCTTGCCACCTTTGACTTAGCCTACTGCCCTTGCTCTCATAGCCTGCTACCTTTGGCTCCTATAGCCTGCCATCTTTGCCTTAGCCTGTGTTGGTCCAGAGAGATGGCAGACAAGAAGGGGGGTTGAATTGTCCCCTTGCCTAGATGGCAGAATTTAAAAATCTTTCTTACTTAACACAATGGAATTAAACTTAGCAACGTTGATTGGCCTAGGCAGACATGAGATCTAAAGGTTCTCTCAAGCTTTCTGATCTCACTTGTAATAACAATGCGACTAATCAAGGCAATTACGCTCAACACAAATAACGGAGGTAGTAGTGTGTGGCAGTGTAGTGAATTAAAAACCTATATAATGAACCTGTGAAGGGAGATAGAAGAAATGACAATCACACAGGTAATCACATACGACACAAGGCTTTTAAGGTGGTTTGGGACTATGACAGGCTCCCTATGTCCACCCCTCACCCAACCGGGTGAGGCTTCACTCCACGCTACAAATGTAGCAACACGGGAATGAACCGTAACCACACACGCTGCTTCCGTAGTAGTACACACACGGGGACAAGCCCCAGCACGCTGCCACTACAGCAGACACACACACACGTTTGGAGATCACTCCCTAGACACTTAGACCACGTGGAGACGCAACTCCGCCCACACACAATGATGTATCGAGTTTAACACAACACAAAGGATATACACAATGTGCTCACAACAAAATATAATCCAGGAATAAGCAAGCCTCTGTGCAAAATTCAAAGTATGAATCAATTTAAATGAGTTAGGCTCCCCCTGACAACACCTCTTAAGGAGTTTCAGCTTCTCTTCATAAAGTCAGAGACGACAGTTCGTATTTCCAGCAAGATGATGAGTTCTTGTCGAGTCTCCTTCGTCAAACCATGTAGATCCAAGCTTGGACAGATATTAGATGATGTTTCCTTTCGCTAATGATCGATCTTTAGCAATCCAGTCGATTGGGGATCAACAGGGTCACTGTCTCGTATTCCCTATGCACAATAAGCAAATAACACATTAGAGCTAAAAAAAAAAACCCCTTGTCTTCCGATCTACAAATCGCAGAACACACATATATATATATTACAGGTATTAAATGACTAGTCCAAACTTTAAGCTATGCTCAAACAAAAGCATCGTCTGATACGATGCGCACCCACGGAATCTCCTTCTGTATCAGAGGGATGCTTCTTTTCAACAAGAGCATGTTACACATTTTTCTTTGTAAAATGTCATCCAGAAAATTCATTTATTTTCCAAAACAAATTCCGTGATCCAACAACGTCAAAAAAGGAAAAAGGAATGTATACACATTAGCCTGTGCTTAATCTGGGATTAAGACCAGATCTAATCAGGATTGGCTGATCCTGATTAGTTAGTACTTTGCTTTAGCAGTTTATGATTTATTTCTTATAGATGTGGTTTGCAATTGAGGTGCATATTAGTTGTTTCATGCAAATTTATGGGGAATTAATATATAACTCGAGGAAGGTGACTAGTTGATTTCTTTCTTCGTAACAGTGCATCTGAAACTTTGTCCACAGGTCAGAGAATGCCATGTGGACTATGACATGAATGGCTGCCCTGCCAAAGCATAATTGATTGGGGCATTTCTCTATTCTCTGTATTTTTTTTGTAATTTATGCTTTATTCAATGTCATTTTATAGGACACAAGTTTGGCAAGTTCTGTTTTATGATTCCTTGTTCAATTCCATAATGTTCAGTTTCTTTCAATACTTTTAGGGCCTGTTTGCGAGAAAGATAGAACAACCAGCCGGTTGTTATCCAACCGGGATGGCTTATTCGACCTCTCACGGTCGAATATGAAATCCCGGATTGGATGCCAAAATAAGCTAAAAACAGGTTATTCGCTGCCGTTACCTCTGTGATTATCAAATCTGATTTAAATGCTACCGATGAATACGGACACGTGACCGGTGAATATCTGTCCCCATCCGTTTATCAAACACAGCCTTAATGTATGTGCCATCAAGATGGAAGTGTCAAATCTTCATATCAGGAAATGGGTGCTCAATTTTTAGATTGCCTTCTCCTTTTAGGTTTGGGTAAATTCAAAACTTTTAAATCTAAAAACTCCCACCATGTCATCTCTCATCAACATGCACACTCACAATACCGAGTGTACTCTGCCCCCTCCCACCCACCTCCCACTGCTTTGTCTACACATAATGAGTGCCAGATTCCCCTCGATCATATGAGGCTGACTGAGGAGACTCCAAGGGGCTCGATGACAGCAGCCCATATTTGCAAAACTTCCAGCGCAGACGCCAAGGTGATTTCAGAGCCTCCCTTTTTTGTTTCTCCTTTCTTTTTATATATAAAAAAATGAATTAACGAGTGTACGGCCGCTCCCCATTGGAGATATGGCCCATCACTTGCCCTCTATATATAGCGAGGGGGTGATTCGCTTTCTGGTTGGGAGGGGGGTTGCTGGCGGAGATTCGTGACCGGCCTTTCCCCTATTTCCATGCCAATCAAGCCGGGCTCCTCTTACTTCCCCGTCTTGTTCCGCTGCAGCCGCCTGGCCGTCTCCACTCCTACCTTGCTGTTGTTGCTGGTGTTATAGGGGAGGGGAACCACACTTTGAGGACATTAGGAGGGGAACGCCCGCCCACTGTGCTGGGTCTCCGGGGGATTCCAGGATATGTACTCAGAGACGGGGCTGCTGTTCCCGCACCTGCAGGGCTACTACCTGCAGGAGCTCCACCATCACCGACACCCGCTGGAGGAAGAGCTGTTCTGCCGCCTCCAGAGCAGCGACGGGCACCTCCTCCCCCCCAACAGTGCCACGGTAAACACCTTTCCTCGGTCGTGCTCTTTCCAACCGCCCACCCGACCGCCGGCTTCCTCTGTTTTTGTGGTACTGCTTGTGCTGCTCCTCTGTTGCTCCTTTTCCGTCTGAAAGGTGTACAGCGGGGGGCCTTTCCAGCTCTCCATTCTCTCCTGTTTCCAGTGTCTGTGATAACTTGAGTAGTGTTAAGCATCTCTCTCTCTCCCTCCCTCCCTCTCTCTCTCTCTCTCTCTCTATGTCAAGAGGGTTGGAACTTAGAAAGGAAGGGGAAAGTTACGGTCTTTGCCCTCTCCTCGTCTCCCTTTTGCCGTTCGATTAGGCAATTTCCTCCTCCTCCTGGCATCCAAGGCCTCCCTGCAAGTGGCTGACTGCTGGGGATGCAGAGGTGACTGTGGAGGATTGGAAGGGGAGACCCAGCTCGTGAGTGTGGAGAAAATGACTAGCATACCCACACCCTGCTCCGTTATCCTCTTGCATCCCCCTTACACAGGTCTCTGTGGATCTCCTTCTGTATTTCCAAGGAGGAAACATTGTACTGCGTTCCTTTTTCTTTTGGGGTTACACTACATCCCTATTTCTGGTTGCTCAAAGGAGCTCCTTCTGTTCTTTTCCTCTTACTTTTCCTTTCAGAAGTAAACAGAGCGTGTGCCAGCCACTGTGGTGTATTTTCCCCCATTGTTTTCTCTCTCTCCCTTTCTTTTCCTGTTTAGTTTTCTTTGCAGACAGAACAAGACTGAAATCCATTTCCTTTTTGTTTTGCAGGTGGTCCGGTCGATCGGGAGCAAGTTGGCGGTCGACCGATGAAAATTAGCTTCTGTTTGGATGAAATCGATCGACTGGAGTCTCAGGGGCAGTCGATCGAATTTCTTCAGCTACTGGTGGTCTGGTCGACCAGGACCAAGATGGCGGTTGACTGATGAAAATTAGCTTCTGTTTGGATGAAACTGGTCGACTGGAGTCTCAGGGGTGGTCGACCGGATTTCTTATGCTATTGGTATCTAGTTGTGTTTTGATTTCTGGTTGATCGATCTTGGTTGGTGATCGACCTACGGCGGCAGACAAACCCTAAAACTCATCTTAAACCCTCTAAACTCACTTTTGTAAGGAGGATTTGGTCTCAGGAATGGCCCCTCATACCCTCCACTATTAGGTGATATTCCTAGAGAGAGTTAAGGTCCATCATGGAAGGGTTATGCGGTCTTTTGATACTAAAATAACCTCACATAAAACCCTGTTCAAACCTACACTTAGAATCGACGAGAAGAGCCTCCATCAAGTAGAGTAGAGATTGGAGCAAGAAGAGGAGAAGAGAAGGGCGACGTCCAGGCATCCATCTATGGAAACGAAGGAGTTCCAATGAGCGATTAGAAGAGATCTTCATCCTGAAGTCATCTACAACAACGTCTACATCCCATCTCGCGAAGAACCCCATCGGTTATCATCTCTGGCTTCTCCAACTTTGAGATATGATGGAACATCAAAGGGTAGACCTATTCCTTTTGTGTTTTGATTTGTTTGTGGCCCATTGTATTCATCTGAAGTCATTTTAAGTAGAACTCAAAGGATTTCTTGGGTGTGTGTTTGGAGACTCTACCTCTGAGTGTGGGCGTTGTTAGACACTTGAGCGTCAGCGCGTGTGTTTTGGGATCCTCGACCTCGTGTGTGTGTTTTTGTTGCATTTACGCAGCGTGGTGATAGTGGAATCCTCTCGAGTTGAGAGAGGTGGACATAGGATCACACTTGGGTGCATCTGAACCACCTAAAAAATCATCGTCTTCTATGGTTTGGCCTTTCGTGTGATTGCCTATCATATTTGCATGATGTATGGTACGCTCTGATGTTATCATCTTCATCACATTCATCAATTTCTTGTATGTGATTTCATTATTGGGTTCAAGTTTGAGCTATTCTCATCTCGTGTCTGTCAGCCTTATCTTTGGTCAGAATAGTTATATGAGATATTTTAATTTGTCCATCATCCAAATTAATTTGATTTGGGGGCAACCAATTCACCCCCCTCTTGCTTCCCAATTCATTGGGACAATAATTGATATCAGAGTCTCGGCACTAATTCATGAGAACCCCATGATTCATAGAGTGATCCTTTGGAATGGCAAACAAAGGGATGATGCCCGAAGGGCATTCAATTCATCGACCATCACTCTTTTACGGAACGAACTACTATTATTTGAAAAATTGAATGACTATATTTGTTCGCGCTCAAAGTCATGAGATATGGACTGTTGTGAACAAGGGTCCATATACCTTGCCTCAGGATGAGGAAAAGTGGTCAGAGGAACATATTAAGAAATCCACAATGAACTTTAATGCTTTGAATATTATTCAATGTGTGATACACCCTAATGAGTACGCTCGTGTCTCCATGTGTTCCAGTGCTAAAGAAATGTGGGATAAATTGAAGCTCATTTACGAGGGGACATCTGAGGTCAAGGAAACAAAAGCTAATCTGCTGATCAGAGACTACGAATTGTTTCAGATGAAGCCAGAAGAGAACATTTCAGAAATGGTTGCCCGACTTATGGAGATCACCAACGGATTGAAGGCGTTGGGAAAGGAATATACAAATTTAGATTTGGTTCGCAAGGTGTTAAGGTCTCTATCACCAACCTGGCACACTAAGGCGACGGTGATCGAGGACTCCAAGGACTTGTCGACTTTGTCACTGGATGGACTCATAGGGTCGCTTATGACCTATGAGATTAACATCAAAAGAAATGAAGAAGAAGGGAAGAAGAATAAGTCAATTGCGTTGAAGGTAAACCCAGAGTCATCAAATTCAAGCGATGGGGATTCCACTGAGGATACTGAAGAAGAGGAAGACATTGCTATGCTGACAAGGAAGGTGAGAAGATTTTTAAAAGCAAGAAAGAAATTTTCAGGAAAATCCAAGAAGCCAATCAAGAAGCAGTTCATGCGCAAGACAGAGGGCAGCAAGCTTACTAATGTGATATGCTATGAATGCAAAAAACCCGACCACATGCGTGGCGAATGTCCAGAGTTAAAGAAAAAATTCAAGAAGGAAATGGAAAAGAAATCCAAGGCAATGGTCGCTACTTGGAGCGACGAAGAAGAGGAGGAGGACGATGAGGATGAAGCAGAATTGGAAGAGGAAGAAAATGAAACAGGTAGCTAGCCTTTCTTTCACCGAGCTGGCAAAATAAGGGTCCTTATTAAGGGGCAGAATGATGAAACCGTACTCCTTTCCCAGGGATAAGAGTAGGGCTCTTTTTGAATGGGCCCGTGGTTGCGGCAAAGTGGTACTCCTGGAGACGAAGAAACTAGGCGATCTTGCAAAAAAAGACGATCCATGCTTCTACCCTTATCACCAAATGGGGGGCATCAGATTGAAGATTTCTATGTGTTCAAGGACATTATCGAAGGACTGATCCAGAAAGGCGAACTTCAGTTGGGTGCGTACAAGGTGGACTCACCGTACCCTCATCAAATGCTCATCTTCAAAAGAGCAGCCCCACGCAGCACCACTGCCCTAGTTGCCCCTCACAAATTTGGCTGAAGCCAACATCCTCGCAACTTGAATGCGGATCTTTGCCAAAAAAGAAGAAGAAGAAGAAGAAGAAATATTAAAAAAAGTAGAAGAAGAAAAAATGAAAAAAAAATAAAAGAAGGAAAGGAAATGGCCTATTCTGGGGGTAGGCATACAAAAAAAATGATGATGAGTAAAAAGGAGGTCAAATGAAATTCCACCTACTACATCTGAGATGCCATCTTTCAGGGGTTGGGCCCCTCAAAAGAGAAGAAAATGTAAAATAAAATAAAGGGTGGCCTTGATGGTTGCATCTGCCAAGAGAAATATCGCTCCCCTCATGACTTGGTTCGTGCCAAATAAGAAACTACCATTGTAAGATTCGTATGGTGGAGTGAACCACTCATCCCCTCTCTGAGGAGGTGAGTGCTCTCCTATGCACCCGCCTTGGTCTGTTTAGAAATAAATGGATGAACAATAACAGCTCTACACTACGCTACACTGTCAGTGCCATCTGAGCTATCCGTCCAAAAATAAAAGAAAAAAAAAGAGAAGAATGAATGCGAAGGAAAAGAAGAAAGGAAATTTTGAGGTCAACAAGGCCTCCCCATCTACCCACGTAGGCAGAGGGCTCCCCAATAGCATTGTATGGTAAATGCCCAACAGATAATGAAATGACTGCATCATCTGCCGAGGTAGGAAGACCCCGCAGCTGCAGCTTCTAAGAACAAGCGTCAAGAGGATAACACTTGGCGTAATCACCAAAAGCCCAAGCTGAAGCGGTTCGGAGCATCTCCTAAAGAAATCAATGACAAAAGAAGATAGCTATTGATCTGATGCATAGTTGTCACTGAATATCCCCAGGGGGAACATGTAATCAACGGTCCCACCGATGCTAAAGAGCCTTCATCGGCAACTAGGCTTCTTGTGTTAAATACGGGTCCAAACCCTGCTGGGGAATGAAAAGAAAAAATCTTGTTGAGTTGTCTGCACCCTCGGCTCCTTTCTCTGCATTAAGCCAACAAATAAGTGCCTTTCAACTCCTAAAGGCCCGTCTTAGCATCCCTGGTTCCACAGGAATTCATGGTGCCTTGCCACCCTCCCGTCCTACAGGGGTACTCCCCACTTGTCCCACCGGGATTGACCCTCTACCCTTAAGCTGAGACCTAGGTCCCCGGCCAATGCATTCTCACTGTCTTCTGACGTTCGGCCAACAATTATTCAAATACATCAAGAGATGCCATTTTTCTCTCACGAGACTTTCCTACCACTACTGGCTTGGACCCTTTGCCCATTGTCGGCCCAATAAAATCTCCATTGCCTTGACATAAGGCACTCTGCCCTTGTCGAGCTCATTATTTTGCCAATCAGTCCCATCAGGCTGTGTCCATAAAGCCTTTTCCTTGGCCAGAGGTGCTTCGCCCTAGTTGAACTTGAAAATTACCTTCTGTCCCATCGGGCTGGGTCTACAAAATCTTTTCTTTGGCCTGAGGTGCTCCGCCCTCGCCGAGCTAAAAAATAACCTTTGTTCCACAGGGTAGGGTTCATAGAATTCTTTTCCTTTGGCCCGAGGCACTCAACCCTTGCTGAGCCCCAAAATTACCTTTTGCCCGACAACACTGGGTTCATAAAGTCTTTTCTTGGCTTGAGACACTCTACCCTCTTCGAGCTTGAAAACTACTCCTAGCCTCGTGGAAGTGGGCCTATCAACCCCCTTCTTTCTGGCTTGAGGCACCCAATTTTGGTTAGTACTTTGGGATGCTCTCCCTGTAACACCCTCAAATATAGCTAAGTTGTACTCTATATCACCGAGATGTCTTTTAAAGTATCGGCTCAGTTCTTGAAATGAACTCTGAAGTTAAGCGTGCTTAATGGGGAGTACTACTGAGATGGGTGACTTGTCTGGGAAGTCCTCCATTCTGGAGCCGATCACTGTCAGAAAGGGATAAAACCGTGAGGCCGGTAGGCCAAAGTGGACAATACCTCGACGGTATAGAGTACGGGGCGTGACAGAATGGTATCAGAGCTATTGGCAACACTCTGGTGCTGTGTAGTTTTTACTGATGTCAGTATAAAGATTTCTCTCAATAAGGTCGATGCACATTTATGCATTGAGAAAGTCAGGTCGATGCACATTTATGCATTGAGAAAGTCAGGTCGGTGCACATGTTCACTACGAGCCTACAAGGTCAGTGCATATGCATAAGTGTTATGTTATAAGGTCGATGCATCTTCCAGTTTATTGAACTAACAAGTCGATGCATATATGTCATTGAGTATAGAAGGTCGATGTACATATGTGTTACAGACTAAGAAGGTTGATGCACATATGTCAATGAGTCTAAAAGGTCGATGTACATATGCATTATAGTCTAGAAGGTCGATGCAGGTGTACACAGTATGCACACTCAGGTCGATGCACCTTGAACATAGTACACACTATCAAGTCGATGCACCTTGTGCACTTTGTTCACAGCTTGTGCTATAGGGTTGGTGCACCTTGTACACAGGTTGATGCTAGTGACCTAGCAGTTGTAGCATAAGGTCGATGCACGTTAGAGAAAGGTCGATGCCAGTGACCTAGCGATTGCAGCATAAGGTCGATGCATGTCATAGAAGGGTCGATGCACATTACAGGCATGTCAATGCAAGTAAGCCAGCGTTGGCAGCATAAGGTTGATGCGATAGAGGTTATCATTCTCAAGGTCGATGCACCTTGTGTATCTATTGTATAGACAGGTTGGTGCACTTACCTACGTCGATGTTATTGTTCAAGGAGCACTGGCTTATACACACACAGGTTGATGAACCTTTATTTCAGAAATAGCCTTTCTAACAAATAAGGCCTACCTGTGTTACATAAAAGAAGATTCTACTGTTCTAGCTTACTGCATGGCTTAGCTATACAGGTTGATGCATATTGTTTAAGCATTGATGCTTATGTAGAATTCTGAGCATTCATTTACATGATTGTCTGAACTTGTTGAAACATCTGAGACTACATTTGCCTTGATTCTTATGAATTGCCTCATAAGTCTCATGATGATAAGACTGCTAATAACTCTCTACTTTCTATTTTGACAGATAACCAGAAACAACCCAGATCCATGCTCGAACACCCAGGTTGCATAAAGGTAGACCACATTATTCTCACGTGGACTTTAAAGTTAAAAAGATTAAGGGCACGTGATCCAAGGTGAGAGGTTGAACTGAACATTCTGCCAGATGGAGCATATTACTTTCTGCATTAGACAAATGGATCAACTCTTCTTCAGCTCCTAATACGTAAGCCCTCGAAGTGCACTTTTTGGATGAAATTATTGGGCGGGAGTGTGTCTTCCACGCGCGCAAAATTTGAAAAACTCGTGGGACTCAAGATTTGTGCATGCCTATATAAAAGGCGATCGAGTGCTCAAATTCGAGCATCTTAGTAGATTAGAAGAAGAGGAGAAAAAAGTAAGAGAGCTAGAGAGCATCAGAGTTCGAGAGAGAAGAGTCTAAGAGGAGTTCGAGAGATAGAGAGTCTATTGCAGAGAAAGAAGAAAATCAGAGTGCCGAAAGTCTGAGGAAGAGAGTTTGAGAGAGAGAGTGAGTTTGAGCAGAAGAGTGACAGTCTTGACTCCTGGAACAGATCTAGAGTCAAATTGCTCCCGTCGGAGCTACAGCTTTTCTTTCTATCATCATTTTTCCTCGGGTCTCTTTCATTTTCTTTCTGAAACTTCTGTAAGCTGTGTATTAACGGAGCAAGCTGTGGTGCTCAGTGGCGAGGTGTGATCCTCGGACAGCAAGCTGTGTTGCTCATTGGGAAGCAAGCTGTGAGGCTCAGCTGATTGTAGGGATTTTATCCCCAAAGCTGTGGATCAGCGGATTCAAGCTATTTGGCAGTGGAAGCCTTACTTAGTTGAGAAAGGGGTGGATGAAGATATCAAGCTCAAGATCGAACCACCTTAAAAATTGATCTATCTTGTGTGTGATTGCATATCTGTTCGTTCCTACGATTGGATGAATGCATAAGATGTTTTCTGCAAGTGTTTAATAATTCTGATATATTTATCTATCGCATGTGCCTAAGTCTTCAACCAATAGGTATATAGAAAGGTGTGGCTGGAAAGAAAGGTTAAGCCTATCCGGAACACCACCTCTTGCGTAAGGAGATCTTAGATCGAACCTCTGCCAATTACCGAACCTGGTTGAATGACTGTGTTCTGAATTGCCTACGCTAATTCATCTCTGCATCTGCTTAATTTGATTGATATCCATTTTGTCTTGATCTAATCTGCATTTTCTTATTCTCATATCTGAACTGTGATCAATCACTCAGCGGTATATAAAAAAACTCAGTCAGAAGGATAGATTACGTCTATCTGAAAAATTAATTCTTGTGTGAGGAGATTTTCGAATCAAACCTCTGTCAGGTACTATACTGAGTTGTTGACCTCAAAAGGTGTGTATTTGAGGATTTACGCCACTAATTAATGCTCTCAGTACAGTTTATGAATAGACAGGTCTGACATATTTCTTGGAAGATTTTCCTTCAGTGAGGTCGACTTACTGTGTCTTTAGTGTTGACACTACTTCACAAAATCTGGTTTGTAATGGGTTCTGGAATGATAGTGAGGTTGACACGCTGAGACAGTGAGGTCGGCACTACCTTAGAAAGTTCCTTTCTGAACGGGTTCTGGAATGACTGTGAGGTCGACATGCTGAGACAGTGAGGTTGACACCACTACTTCGTGAGGTCAACACTATTGCTTCTGTGAGGTCGACACCACCTTTGTAAGGTCAACACCATTGCATTGTGAGGTTGACACCATTGCATTGTAAGGTCGACACCACGTTTGTGAAACCTGCCTTGTGACTAGGTTGACCATGTTGACTTCTTCTTGTGAGATGGCTGACATGTGTTGACTATTGACTTGACTTGTGTTAACTTTGACTTGGTCAAACTTATCTGGGTCAACTGTTGACGAAAATCAACTTGGCTTTCTCTTTTGAATTCCTTTCTTTTGCAACACTTGCCTATGTTAGTTTTTCATCACCTGTCTCGATTTCTATGCATCCATCTGTCTCGATTTTTATGCCACCAGCAAGATCTCTTGGCCTGGGCTCCATTTGTTTCAGGCCCTTGCTTCAATGCTTCAAATGTCACTGTTGCATGAGATATTCACATAAGAGAGACTTTTTCAAGAGAGCATAGCTTGGAGTTTTATGATCAAAACATTCATCATGCATATTGAGGCATAGTTGAACCAATTCAATAGACTTGTAATGAATTGAGCTCAGACATCATCAAAATAACATATATCTAACATTCTCTCCCTTTTTGATGATGGCAACTATGAGTCATTATGAATCCATTGTAAGTACAGGTGCAAAGAATTATAATTATGAAATGGAGCCAAACGGCTTTTCTCTCCCCATATAAGTCTCTTCCCTTTATGCATTCAAGACTCTCCCCCTTTTGCATACCATTGTTAATGACACATATAATTCTCTCTGCCTTTGATATCATCAAAATAACATAATAGAGAGAATATATGACACAGTGAGGAATGAAGGGAGGAAAGTAGGAGATTATTAGCACAGGTTGTACAGTCATTGCAATGAACTATCCTTTTCTAGTATTCCAGAAATTCATGTGGAAATACATGCCAATGGTTGGAATGTCAATGGTCAAGTTTCATGCAGTCATAGCAAGGCAACATAGACATAGGGAAAAATAAATGCAAGAGATTTAAATATAGAAGGATGATGCGATTTGACGGCAATTCTGCACCCATAAAAATAGATTTAATTTTCAGGTTTTCCAATTTGTTAATGCTTTTCTGGTTTTTAGATTTTTTGTTGTTTTCTATGTAATGCATAGAAGAGGGAAGATGCAAACCACGAAGGTGTATGACAAACTAAAACCCATGGCATTGAAGACATGATGACGATGAGAAGGCAGAGATACCAATTGTTAATGGTTAAGAGTGATGATGCTTTCATGGTAGCCAGGATAGACAATGCAGATTGTCCAGAGAAGGCAAATATCAATGGAGTTGGAAGCATCAAGAGGCCAGCTTGTCTTAAGGGTAGATGCCAGAGCAGCCAGACACTTGGTAGATGAGGTGCAACGGTCAATAGTTGAAGGAATGAAGGTTCTTTTAATCTGAAGCCAAGTTCATAAATCCAGAGTTAGAGATTTTTCAGAGTCTTCAGTTATGAAATTCTAATGATGCAGCCCTTATAATCAGATTGGTTTAAGACTGATGAAATCTGAGCTTCTCAATAAAACTACTTGAAAACATGTGCATTCAAATTGAATAGAAATGAACCAGAAATTCATACTTAAACTAGGTTAACCTCCTCTCACCTTACTCATTCAAAAATATTAGCCCCCTTGAGAGGTTTTTGCAAGAAGTATTGAGAATAAACAATTAGACATATCTAATTTTAATCAAGAGCACCACAAATTCAGATTTTTCAATAGATACATGGTTGGATACCAAATGTTAATTCTTTTACAAGCAGTCATGTGTAGCATGCACCTTTTGACGTAAGAGTGCATGTTGATTAGATGCCAGCACTCCCAGTTACTTAGTGTAGCTTACCATTTTACCTCTTTTTATATAGAGATAGCCTGGCACTTCATGACGCTATCCACTCCACTTCTTTGGTGAAGGGACTTGGTTTCTCAGTGAATCCAATGCCATTGCTCTGTCTAAGAGCACTGAACTTAGCACACACCTTTTTACATAAGGATATATATTTATCAGACACCAATATCTCCGTTACTCAGCATGGCTGAAGTTCATTGCTAACATTGTAGCCCTTTTTTTTTGAAATCTACAGATTCTGACAATCATTATAGATTTAATCCGGCTCTCAACCACCTCGATTGCTGCGAGGGATTTATAATGGAGATAATAGACGGGTCACAAAGTCTCGACATGTGAAAATATTCCATGAAGTAGTGACATGCCAACTATAGAACCTCGACCAACTCAAGAGAGGTGTCTCGATTTGCTTGAGAAAATTGACGGGTGCAACAAATGCCCCCCACGGGATATCCATCAAGGCCAGGGGCGGGGGCGGATGGCCCGTGCCTTTTGTAGCTTTTATTTGTCCCCGGTCCATTGACATGATGGGACGTTGTAGGACTACGTCTCAATGCTTTATTGTTGTCCTTATACTTAATTTGCCTTTCGATTCAAGTCTTTGTTCGTTTTGCAGTTCCTGCAGACATGGCTCGCCAAAGAAAAGGTAGAGATCATTCCCAGAGGCCGAGAGTTGGGGGCTCTGATGATCATTATGTGCAGAGGACGGATAGGCCCATGCCACCTTTCCCTCCACGTAGCATCACCTCTGGCAGTTTTGATGCTGTGGATCGTGGTCTTTCTTGGGTCGCTGAGGGCCCGACTAAGAATGCTAAGCCAGATGAAGGCACAATTGACATTTCTCGTATCACGAGGAGAGAGGGAGTCTATGTATATGACCAATCTGGGGGATACCCATCTCACTACCCGTTAGACCGGCATCTTTTGTCCTTCATCCAGAGCTTTGTGCCTCCTAGTATGGAGGATGATGATCCTCTTTTGCCAGAGGAGAGGCACCATCTCGAGGAGGTTATATTGCTCGGGAGAGACAGCATGCAAGGTACTTGCTCTTTTTCTTATCCAAGCTTCCCATAGGGCTTCATTCGGCAGAGACAGTACCCTGATCAGAAGAGTCTGAGTTTCTTCAGCCAGTTTGACAGCTTCACAGTTCGCACGGGATTGTCGTCACCAGCGATCTGACATTTGTCAGGACACCACAGGGCGGTGGATGTTGCGGTGGACGGGATGTTTCTGGCCCCTTCCGGGGCGGCTTTTGCACATGATGACTACGACCATGACTGATTGCTAGAGAGGATATTAAAACTGAAGGCTCCCAGTTGGTACGAGAAGTGGCCTGCTATTCCCTCTCACTGTTACAATCGAGGTGCGACGAAATGACTATGGGACATTTTGACTGTTTATCGGGCAATGCTTGATAGGGCTGGGATCCGCCATGCGGTGACAGCCGCATTGTATTCCTATCCTTGCCACACAGGATTGCTTCAGGAATTAGCTAAGAGATTCAACAGCCACTGGAACACTTCTGTCACTGCGGAGGGAGAGACTTCACTGGACATGTGAGCTTTTTACAAGATCTTTAAGCTGCCGATTTGTAGATAGTCCTATGAGGAGCTGTCTCTGGATGATTTACATCTTAGTGCTTCAGATGGGACTAGCAGATACCTTCTTCCCTATTGCTTCAGGTAGTTGATAAAGATGTAGAGGGACCTAGCCCTAGTGGGCAAAGAGAAGGTTGCACGCACACCTAGAGTGACACTAAATGTCTGGGTGCTGCATTTTTACAGCGGCCCGTACTGTTTCTATGAAGAGTTTGCTTCATCCGACATGACTTGGGAGCAGTGCAGAGAAGCCATATTGAAATTTGTTTCACACCTGTGCCATTTGCTTGCTCCGACGCACTCGCAGGGGCGGAATTCGAGGAAGCTGCCACCTTTGACATACCTAGCAGCCTACTTGGCCTACTGGCTGGCCACCTTTGTGATCCCTCATGGAGAGGAGGGAGTTCTTTGGGCGGAGGTGATTTACCCAGTTTGTCTGATGGCATGCGGGTACAGAGTTGCCATTGCCTCGACTGCGTTGGCGAATATCTATCGTTCTTTTGGGGTCTTGACTTCACATTCTTTGCCCAATGATAAGGGTATTCTAATGCCCACTCATTACCTGAGTGCGTGGGCCGGCCAGCTTTTGCCAGAGCTCTCCCAGAGGTCGCCGATTAACAATGCAACAACTCCACTTATCTTTGCTTTTGCTGGTCACCCGAATCAGAATGTCATCTTGCAGTTGGCCAGTGTCTGTCGTGCTTTGACTTTCCTTCACACCGGAAGGGACGAGAGTCCAGATTTTGACCATAGCTCCCATCTTTATCGCCCCTGTCGACACTTCTCTTCCAGTTCCGGAGAAAGGACTTCCTTTCGTAGCTGATCCCAAGTGCAAGATTGTCTCCAGTAAAGTCACTATGACTTGTACTTTGGAGTTTTGCACATACTGATTTTGTTGTGACAGAGCACTCACTATCTCCTGCCTCCCCTCTTTTTTTGATTTCAGGTTTGACAAATGTGGCCCCAGAAGTGCCCCAAAGTTTTCTTGCTCTCGGGATGGAGTTGTCTGACCATCCTCAGTTTGGTGTAGTATTGACAGATGCCGTTTCTGGCCAAAATAACGCACCTCACCTGAACCGTTATATTTGTTTAATGGACCCACATCACTCCGTTATACTCCTCAGGAGCCTTTCTCAAACAATGGTAATTTAACGCACTCAATGGTACCCATTATTCTCTTGACGGATCACTTATGGTCCATTAATGTTTCCAGAACGCAACAACCTGGTTGGTTTTCCTGAGTTGTTATTATGACGGATGGTATTTAGTCCGTTATGCTCATATGACGACTTGGTATAGGTCCGTTATGGTATCCAGAAGCTCTATTCCCAGAACTAGTTTGCTCAAATAACAGAATCAAGTCAAGACCTTTTCATATAACAAAAAGCTTTCATTCTCATTATTCAATTGAATTACATTGTATATCAAACCCTCAAATTCCACTCTTCTCATTACATTAAGAAATAAAGAAAAATCAAAATACATTTATTTTCTTGTCGGCTTGAGGCCGAATTTTTCGTAATTCCTTCTTGTAGGCCCGGCAACGGTTGTCATCTTCTTCCACTTCCTCCTGCCATGGACGCACCTTGCTGATCTCCCACATGGTCGGCACGTTCCGAACTGATCTCTCATCTTCCTCGGTCCCTACCTTCCTAGCTTGAAGGGGAGGGTAGTGTGCAAGTGCAGGAGTGTTGATTCGGGGCAGCCCGATTTGGAGGTAGCATCGGTGATCGTTGTAGATCGCCAGGGTAGTGTCCCCCACTAGCTGAAGGTCTAGGCCAGGTCACCATGGTACTCTGAAAGAGGCACTCCGAAGCACGTTTGGGCGCATCTTGAACCCGTCCATTGGCATGGTGTTGAGGAAGAGATGCCAATCATCGCATGTCTTTTTATCCGCTGTCCGGCACTCAACTTGTTGGGAAAATTCGAAGGCCCCTCCAATGAAGAAGAGTGGGTGGCTCCCAAAGATCTGGCTCATCGTGGTCAACTCTTCCTTGTGCTGAAATTTAATTCTGATCCCTATCCAACACTCTAGTAAAACCATAAAGCCGAAGAGAGGTCCTCCAAGGCAAGTTGAGCTGAGCCCTTCATACAAATATGCGAGGACCGCTTGAGAAATAGACATTCCCCGTCATAGCCCACTAATAATGCTCAGATTTTAGATATCTAGAAGATGGTCGGTGGTGGAGAAAAGGAAAACCCTACATAAGCACACCGACACCGCTTTGGCTATCGCTTCAAATCTTCCACTCTTATTTTTACAATAAGCGGTTATCCATTGGGCTATTGGGAGCAAGTGGATATGTTTGGGGCTAATCATCATCCTCACATCCTTCTCACTATGGATGAAGTCGCTCAAGATCAGTGCGGGGTCTATTGGTTCTACGGTATGACACACTAGATCTTCATCCCCGACTTTAGTCTTGGTTAAGGAAAAATAGGTTTCTAATTCTTCCAATAAGACGGTGGCTTCGAAGGAAGGGAAGACAAAGGTATGAGTTTGGGGATGCCATAACTCTATAAGGGCAGAGATGCTTGCCCAATCCAAATGCAATTTCTGGAAATTCTTCCCTAAGACGACCAAAGGTTGAAGATGTCACGCCCTTAAGATTGAAAGGACCTCTGAAGGAAGCTCTTTGATCATGGGAGCCACCCACTTCAGGTTGGAATAACGTCTGGTGCCAGGTAAAGCCTATAGGAAAAGAAGCAAAGAAGAAAAAGAAGAGAAGAAGATCATGAGAGAGGAAGAGCAGAAAAATCGAATCTTTAATGACAATTTGAGGACTTACCTCTCTTCGGGGATTGGAACTTAGGTGCTTAGGGATGCAGGTTAGCATATGAGGTTCTCCATATTCCCTCCTACCTGCTTTGGGCCCAGTATAGACCCTCTCCTCCATGGCCAAGGCTCCATGGCTTCTCTTCATGGTTCTCTAGCTTTTTTTTCTGGTTTTCTGAACTTCTAAGCAGAAAAATAGGATGGGCTGTGAGTTTTGAGGTTTGATTCCTACTTATAGAGGCTTGGTGTTGATACATTATGGCTAGGTAATCCTATCCTAGGCCTGGAAGGGTTCTAATAGGGATTAGGCTTCTTTTTACTCCACTCCGGATGGCTTTTAAGCAGTCCCGATCCAACTCTGCCATGGATTTATTTAACGGCCTGTCGTGGACCCGTTATGTAAATCATGATGCATCCCTTATGGTCCGTTAAGCTCTGGCTGATAACAGAATTCTTTCTATCAGGTGTAATGGATAGGGCTTGGTCCGTTATGGTTACTTAATGGTCTCAAGGAGGTCCGTTAAATTCTTCTATGATCGAGTAAGGATCTGTTTGTCCTCTTTGTTCTGATTAGCCCAGCCGGCCTTTCCTACAATTCACACACACATCCTTCGCTCCATTCTTTATTAACCTGCTCACATTCATGCATTCACTCACATTCATCTACACACACTCGCATCCATTTACAACCATTCATTCTCACATTTCATTCCCACAAACCCATTCACACAAGTCATGCATTTCACTCACAATCACACATACATCTTCCCTTCCTCGTGTTCATCCATTCCATCCATTCATACAATCGCATTCATTCATACACAATCATCCACAATCTCATTTTCACACAAAATAAAAATTTTCTTCATTTTATATCAAGTGTCACATAGTGTGTGTAAACAAAAAAAAACCAGAAAAAAAAAGAGCTACAAATCACAAAACAACAAAAATATCACTCCGCCGGTCTATCGCTATCTCCGGTGCCCTCGTGTCACTTCGGCAGTGGATCCATGGCACAGTGCTCCTCTTCTTCCCTCGGGCGTCTTCTCTCCGCCTCCTCATTCCTCTGGTGGGTGGAGGAGCTAGCCAGGATGTCGCCCACCGACGCGCTCGGTGCCATACTCCGTGAGCCTCCTACTGCGCCACTCAGTGACGTCGTCCCCTTGGGTGCTTGGCCCATCAGCCGGACAGTCCGCTCCATGGTTCGCAGCTCGATCTTCAATTCAAAAATCTTGAGCCGTGCCTCACAAGCCTCGGCACGGTATCGCTCAATGTCCGCTGCCTCCCCACTCAGACGGGTCACATCGCCCCTCAGTCGGGTCACCTCCCCCTGGAGTCGGTCAACCTCTCCTCAGAGATGGGGCACCTCGGCCGCTTCCGCTAGCGCTGCAGCCAAATCCCTCGCCTGCACATTGCATTGCATATTGGTCAGTTTAAGAACATGCATAATCATGAAGCACTTTTAGGAAAATTTTAGTTTCTTACCCGCCCCGCGAGGCTAGCCTCGGCCTCCTCGGCTCGAGCTACGGCCCGGGTAAACTCAGCATCCCGCTCAGCCCGTCCCCCAGCTGGCTGTGAGGAGGAGGATGGCGGATCTGGTCCAGTCCTCTGGGCTCCTTCGGCCCGCTGCATTTTAAAGAGGTCTGTTAGGTTTGCATAAAGCATTTCGATTTTTAAGTCTAGGAAACTCACCAGATGCTCTAAGGCTGCTCGGTACTTGTCCCGCTACTGCACGGTAGCGTGGAGGAGTCCCTCGAGCTCGGCTATGCGACCTTGTGGGTCCAACTGCATGTTAGAAAGAGAGTGTCATACATAGCAGTCATTTATTCATTCATATAGGAAAGTTTGAGTTCAGCATTTCATACCGGTCGTCGGGTGCCGCGGTAGACCTGGTTGCCATGCCGGCAGGTGAAGGCTTGTAAGTATGTCTCATCGCTGTCCACCCACTCCGACAAGGCCTTGCCTTTGTGCTTCCAATCTTGAACATACTTTCTGGCCCGGCCACTCCAATCAATGTCACTGCCAATCCCTTTGGCAGATTTCCCCAGGCGTTCGTCATGTCGGTGCGGGAACCTCACCGCCGGCTGGTGCACTCCCAGTGTCCTCATAATTAGACGGTAATAGAGGGGCTCGATTACATTTATGCAATGTAGCCAGATGTCCCGACCTCGATAAGCCAGGGAGGCCTCGACCCACGGCTGCCCCGTATGGTCCTCGTCCCGATACGGTGTCCACCACACCTGAAAGGGCCATTCATTTGTCAGTATATAGCATTCATGCATATAGCATTCATGTAGCATTCATATAAGAAAAGCATTTAGTAGCATATAGAAGAGCATGTAGGAAGTCAGGCTATTTACTGATGCATGTGGGAATGAGTCGAGGTCCTCTTGGATCGCCCGAGTCGACCGCTGGATCGACCCCGCACTCCGGGCAACGTTCCACCGCCTCGCGATGGGAAACCACCCTGGGTACAACTCGACACCTCGACCAATCCCCGGCAGATACAAAAAAGCCCAAAATTGCATTTATAACAGATGTCAGCATTTGCAGCATTTCAAGCATATTAGAAGCATAATAGAAGGCATATAAAGGCATTTAGGCATTTACCTACAAGAAGGGCGAGAAGCCGCTGAGCATGGTCACCCGGTCGGTGGCGCAGAGCGAATGGAATAGAAAAGCCAGCACTGCTGCTCCCCACACATACTTCCGCACCCGGCTCAGATCCGCCAGTGGGGGAAGAAGCTGACAGCTGATCACATCGGCTCGTGTCACGAATATTAGCTTCCCGAACAGCAGCATCAGGAAGCGTCTAAGGACCATGTCACCATCCGGTCCCAACTCCGTCGCTACACTCGAATGAGCCTGCTCGATCACTCGGTCACTATGCTGCTCTGGTAACTCACCCACTGTCGCTGCTGCTCTCCGGAGTCCCATGCTTTCTTAAAGCACCGATCGTGATAGTTGGGATGATGTATGCCCCAGCCTCATCAGATCCAAGCCAAGTAGCTCCTGAGTGAGCTCCCGGTAGTCGACGTACGCCCACCCGGTCACCGCCTTGCCGTGCACCCGCAAGTCGCTGATCCGGGCCATGTCTTCTAGGGTCGGTATCATGTGCCCCCACGGGAATATGAAAGCCTGGCTGACCGGGTCCCATCTCTCGTGTAGAGCCAGTAGGAGTGCCATATCCACTCGGGCCACCTCGATGCTCAGGACTTCCTCGAAGCCCATGGCCGCCAAGCGTTCCCACTGATACTCCGGCAGCGCGAGGTAGACCACCCAGACTTGTAACCATGTGATTCGTGTCCGTCTCTTCCCCTGCATAGTTAAGTCATAGGGTTAGTCATAGAGTCATAGGGTTTAATTGCATTACATTTGTAATAATTAAAACAACAAAAAAATTAGAAATCATAAAACTAATGCACGAACTTTATAAGATGCTCGGACTTGGTATAAGCATGTGCATGGACTTGAAGCATCTCATCCTGAGGTTCCTCCACCTCTTGATATAATCGAGGGTTGTCTCATCTGCCCTCTGCTTTGTTGAGTAGAGTTTGACCACTGTGACCTCCCTCTCTGTAACATGGAATCTTTCTCTTAACTTCCTCTACATGTCTGACCAGTCGCTGATCGACCCAGTCGGAAGGCTGGAGTACCATTCAAATGTGAGCCCCATCAGCGAGGACCTAAAAAACTTCAGCAGATATGGCTCATCCGATGCCAGGTCACACATGATGGTCATGTAGTACGTGACATGCTCCTTCGGGGATCCCTTCCCATTGAACTTGTCAAACTTCAGCAGCTTGTTGATCCTTGGGGGAAGCCATTTAGCAGCATGGTGCAGTGGGTATGGTACCCGATAGGCATCAAATGCGACGTAGTCGCCTTCACTTCTTTCTGCAAGCTTCAGCTCAATCATTCTCTCCACCATTATCTTGTTCACGATCGTGGGATCAACCAGCTCCGGGTAAAAATGTGCTGACTGCAGGTAGGGGGTGACCAGCGTGGTCGCCTGCGGAGGGCACAATAGTAGAGGCGTCTGGTGCACCTGAGGGAACACTGGTGGCATCAGCAGCTTTGGTGGTCATTGTTGATTTGTCGCCAAGCTTGGCTCTGATGGTTGAGGTAGAGTGTAGAGCGGTGGATGGTCAGCTTGATGGATGGCTCCCCGAGATGATTCACCCTGAACTTCGGGAGGCTTGAAAGTTGATAATTTTTTAGTTTTCTCCATCAGTTGCTTCTTCAGCAGGTCTATCTCCTGCCGGTATTTATAAAGTAACATGAGGACTACTGGATTCATGGCCGCATTACTGGGGATGGCTTCTAGTGCTTCCCCAGGTGCATTCTCAGGCAGGATGTCAAATAGAGCCTCATCTTCATCCTCTGTCGTCACCACGTTGGCAGTTAGAATAGTTGCTTCGCCACCTGGCTGACGGTAGATCAGGGGTTGCTTGCCCTTAGCCGCTGTCAACAGCTCTTTTGCAGCCTCGATCCTCTGAGTATTCGGCCCCGGCCTCGTGGCGTGAGGGTCTTCAGGCAGCCGTCCATATCGGCCGAACACGTCGGCCATATTGTAGGTGAAGATCTGTATCCTCTTCTTCTGTCGGTGGGCCTTCCTTCTAGCTCATTCCGGAAAGGTCAACCTCTCAAAGATGAAAATTCTTCTCTTTTCTTCCCACCGAGGGGCGGTTTCATCGACTTCAAACTCAAAGTCATCTTCATGTCCATTGTCATCCACCGACGACACCATCTTCCTTTCCCTTTCATCTTCTTCAACTGCCATTGACGGGCAGTGGTCTTCATCAGTTGCGGCTGCCTGCATCAGTCGCTGTTGTCCAAGCGAGGGGTTTCCTAGCCCTCAGAAGTAGTTTCTAACCATATTGGTCATCTCTTCTCGACCCCGCTCTTGATGTAGTACGGGGGACAGTCTTCGGCCTCCCTCAGGAGGGATATAAGTAAGCCGAACCCGGTCGATGGGCTGCTGAAATCTTCATCCCATAGTAGGAACATTGGCTTGTCGGGCGCAGGCCCTGAAGCTCCCACGGCATGGAGGGTCCACAACTGCTTCCTCCTCTTTCGAGGCCAGGCCCCTCTCCTTTTTCTCTTTCACTCCATCGCGAGCAGGATGACTACGGATTGATGCAGCTCGGTGGACAGGTCGGACCCTCTTGGGGACCCACACCTATTTAAACTTCCTTGGCCTCGGGGCCAACTACTCCTGGCCATAGTGGCCGGCTTCTTCTCTTTCCTCCCTCCTTCCAGCAAGGGCTTGGTATGAGTTGCGGACAGGGACGGCGGGGACGACCCGACCCAGGACTATTCGTGCGTCGCGTTCGTTAAGGAAGACGCGCACACCGCCAACCATCATAGATTTGCCGGACTGAGACAGGGATCTGATAACCACAACAGTACTTTTCTGGAGTTCCTTGCACTGGCAACCTCCAGAGTTCTTGTTGACAGCATCGGGGTGAGCCCCGGGGACGGCATGGTACACCAAGCAGCTAGCAACCTGAATTGGACTCTTGAGCAAGTCATGGCTGCATCGAGTCTTTAGAGGCTCCATCTTCTTTACAGCTCCCATGACGGGTTCCGAGGGTTCCACCTTTAGCATATCTATGAAGGCCAACCCCAAGAAGTTGGGGAAGCCAACAACAGTAGGGAAGTCGTCGAACATCGTGGGCACTGCCAGGTACCCGTGCTCAGCATGATCAGCAACAACTGATGGGCCAAAGCCGATGCCAGTCAATCCAAAGGTCATCATCATTCGTCTGCAAAAATAAACAAACCGATGATCAGCAACCTTTGGGAGGGCCTCGAAGCCCAAGTATCTCAGCAAAGAGATGAAAGGTGACATTGGTCCCACCGGGCATGCCAGACTATTTACAGACTCCCGTCCGAATATGAAGGGGTCTATGACTGACCGATATGTCCAATTGCCCGTGTCCCGGCACAGGCTCTTGTACAATTCATTCCTGCCTCTTTCTTTTATAATTAGCATTAATTCTTTTGGCCACAGGGCCCCTAGTTTCGGTAATTAATCAAGGGTGTTCCCTCGTATGGGGGATGTAAATAACGTCGTGACCTTTATGGCGCGACGGGATGTGGTCCCGACCCGAACCATACAATCACTTGACGAAGTCAGATCGAGCGCACCACAAGCTTCCATGAAGCCCGAATAAATCGTCACTTCGTGACTGGCACGCCCTTGCACTAAATAGACAAATAAAACACACTAACAAACGAATGGAATATCCAAGTGAATTTTAGTGCGTCCACAAGTCTGGCACGCCCGGTGAGACCCATCCATCCTTCATCTCTTTGCCAAAATTAGGGACCCTGCGGCCCCCTTCATGTAATGTTAATTGTTCCATTTTTGCAAATGTAGGAAGATCACGTTTTAACCTCAAAAATGGCGGTCTCCTATGGCCCGCAAGTCATGGAGAGCCACGTCCGAGAAGGCTACTTCACTGTCCCGCTCTACTTCGGGAGCTTCCCTCCGGTCATGGGCTTCCCCAACTTCCTTGGGGTAGCCTTCGTGAAAATCCTGGGCATAGAGGCATCTGACGAGCCCAAATCCAACGCTCCCATCCTGGGAGCCACTGAAGCTGTTGTTGGCCGAACTCTGGCCAAAGACAACAACAGCGTCTCAGTCGAGGTGCTAAGCTACAACGTGCACCATGTGCACCAGGCTGTCGGTCCATCTCATCAAGGCTCAGCATCTCACCAGAGGAGGCTCCGAAGGAACAATGCTGGCACTACCTCGGGGCACCAAATCTCCAACTCTGGAAGATCCGTGACCATGGGAGGCGTCCGAGTCCACCTTGATGGATGGAGATCTGAAGTGATTCCAGACTGAGTCATGCCAACGGTCCCTGTCTGTAACTCCTTCTAGGGGTTGGAGAAGATGAGAGAAAGGGTGGTGCGACTGTCCCAGCCACAGCGTCGAAGAACACGCCGATTCACAAGCCGGTCAAGCTCAAACAAGTTTGGACTCCCAAGGAGGCCCAAACCACTGCGCCCCCCCCAGGCGGGGCCTAGCTGCATCTGCCTGAGGAGGGCCCGAAGAGATGAAAGGGTCAAGTTGACGACCCCAATTTACCGACCAGCAGTTGCTGCACTGGCCCCATCGAAAGATGCCCGTCGCCAGCACCGTAGGCGCCTACACCAGGCTGCCCGCCTAGAGCTAGAAGTCTACACCCCTGCTGCTGCCATCGGCTCGCGAGCGCCGGCTGCTCTCCCTGACCAGGAGTGGGAAGGGATCAAGCAAGTCATGAGGAATTATCTCCGAGGCCCGGGGAGCACCTCTTTGGGTCGTCAAAGATTACTGGGAGCAGTGGCCTCCGCTTTTCAGGAAGGAGAAGAGATCCGGTCGATGCCCAGCGCAGAGTGGAAGAACCGCTCGGAGGAGCTACGTCAGTCCCCTCTGTGGGAGGAAATGCCACCTCGATGATCAGTTTTTGATAGATTGGTGTTCCCAAATAGGCCATCAAGGAGAATGGTGAGGAGGGACAAGAACAGGAGGGTTTACACCTGCAACATGGTTGGAGTCTTCGGTCGGTGTGGGGCTCTACCCACCGACCCAGAAGAGGTAGCCAGATTCGTCGCCAGGCCCGATCCCCCCACTGGAAGAGGGAAAGCAATAGGCGAGATAGCACTGGTGGGTGCCAAAAAGACCTCTCGTGAAGAACCTTCTATGGCTTTAGCGGCTGATGCTATCACGATCGGAGGCACCAGTAGCAGACCCTCCACATCATCCGGGGGCGTGCCGGTCGAAGAGACAACGGGCACGCCCAATCTGTCCACGAATGACGCTGCAATGCTGTACATGATACAACAATACCAACTGCAGATTGGGCTACTGAAGAGACAATTCAGCGAGAGGAATGCACAACCCTCGACACCTGGGCTGGCTGAAGTTTTGCTCGAAGCGCCTGGGGGCAATGGGCAGTCTTCAGAAACACCTCCGTAAGGAGCGGCACCTTCACCGGTACCCGACTATACCAGGGGCACATCCCTACAGCAAGCACAACACACAACACCGGCCCCGTCCCCGTCGTTGATTCTGTCTCCCCAAGAGTCTCCTACGGCCCCGCTGGCGACGGTGCTGACTACTCCAAGGGCACGGCCTGCCCACTCTTACCCAAGCCCGGTCGACCCAGCAGCGGCCAGCCGACTGATGCTAGAATAAATGATTGATATGAAGCTGGCGGAGAGGGGCGATGCTGATCAAACCCCCTTTGACATTTACCGAGTACCCTATCCGGCTCATTACGCCGCCAAGAGGTTAGTGGTACTTCAAACTTCTGATTGAAGCCGGCGATATGCATATCTCTGACTTTGTCGAGGCGCACATTAAAGTAGTACGTCTGGTATATTCTGTATGGCAGGATATTGACAGCTGCTCCAGGATCTATAAGGATTCTATTCAGCTCCCGACCATTCAGCTGCCCCTTCATGTGCAGCGGTCTATTATGGCTGATAGTGGGGAGTAACATGCCCTCTTGAGTAAAGGTCATGTTGGCTTCCGGTAGTGCTTCAGCCAAACATGTTTCATATTGGGTAGGCGTCTGCAGAGCAGTGATGATCGCATGTCGGGTCTCTTCACTCAGGGAGAGGATCTCCCAGATAGTGAACATTGTCGGAAGCTTTTTAAGTAGCTTCATTATCCTACTTCCAGCTCGGACATTAGATAGCTTCATTTCTTCTGCCCACTTGGGCTTGGAAGAGTCTTGAACTGTGACCTCTGATAGACCTGCTTCGTCGGACTCTGAGTCTGCACCTTTCTGTTGGGTGTCATTCTCTTGCAGTCCCTTGTCGCCTGTCATCGGGCGGGTCTTGTCTTCATTCGGAGTACCAGAAGGTTGCTGAAGTTGCAGGTGAGTGCCCCCGGCCATAGGGCTGGCATCTTGACATGGTTGCTTGCCCTTTGACATCTTCAGGAATTCAAAAAAGGAAGGGACTATGGTGTTGCCCCCACTCTGAGTGTATAAGCCTGAAGGAGGAGGGATTTGGCCTCCCTTGACCTCTGGAGGGGGTATCTTATAGGGTTGCTCTCCCCTAAAGATAATATTGTGGTTGGCGAGTGGCTGGCGCCCCCATTTTCGACCTGATCGGGTTGCATGAGTAACGGTCGTGACTTCGGCCTGGCTTGCCCTGGCAGCGGGTGTAAAGCATATCTCCTCCTCGTCTTCCTCATTGGCAGATTGAAGATGGCAGAGAGGGTATTGCAGGAGAGCACTGTCTAACTCTTGCCCTTGTTGGCTCTTCTTTTCTTCTTTTGCTTCTTCTTCTTTTCTTTGGCTGGCGCTTACCCCCAGAATAGGCTGTCATCCTTTTCTGGCACTTTGTCAGCCTCTCCTTCTTGTTCTAGTGAGAGCTACTCCAATTCTTGCCATGGGACATGGTCCCGTATTAGCAAAGGCTTCAATTCGGGCTGTTCATATTCATCTAGCCCATTTATGTAGTCCTACAGCCGTCGGGCTTCTAGACTAATTTCTTTAGCCACTGGTAGGGGAGTCTGCCTTCTCCGGTTGTGTGTGTGTATCCTGATGACTGCAGGTGGGCTGATCCATGCGAGTGTTGTCGCTAGAGGAATGGGTTATGGTGTGATGCCACGAACATGTGCCCCTACCTTCGGGCGAGGTGTGGCCTTCTTCTTGGTCTTCACAGGGACTTGTTGTCATCCCTGTTGCTCTTTAATTGGTGTCAGAAAGCAGGCCTCATAAGTGTGTTGAGTGCTGGCTTCTGTGACTTCTTCTGGCAAAGCCTGATATAAGGAAATCATGTTGGCCGTTGCTCTCTTCAGAGGTGCTTCCTGAGGCTGGGGAGGGTCAACCTTGTACTCCCCCAATTTTATTTCTTATTTCTTCACTGTACCTTTGATGATGTCTTTGAATACGTAGCAGTCCTCGATTGGGTGCCCCAGCATCTGATGATAAGGGCAGAATCTCGAGCTGTCTCTTCTTTTCAGGTCCTCTGGCCTTTTTGGCTCGGGCAGGGTGACCTTATTATACTGGGTAACCCATTCAAATAGAACCTTGGTCTTCACCTTTGGAAAAGAATAGGCCCTCTTCATTTTGTCCCTCAGAGAGGGACCCTCCTTCTTCTCTTCTATTTTGGTGGGCTGGGGCATAGTTGCCTTCTTGCCCATATCCCTTTGTTGTTCAAACGCCCTGATACCAAGAGTGTTTGCTTCTTTAGGCGCTTGCCGTCACTCTACTACCTTTGCCTTTTGTGCCGTGGTACCGGTTGATGTAGGGGCAGGTCTGGCGAGGAAGGCTTCTACCTCGGCCACTACATTATTCAAACGACCGAACGATCAGATTTTCATACCAATCATCTTTTCCAGTACCTCCCTCCTGAGGTTCTATTTACAAATTCGTACAGCGTCCTCCTGAGGTGGGGGCCGCTTGCACCTCATTCTGAGGTTCCTCCACCTCTTGATGTATTCAAGGGCTGTTTCATCCGCCCTTTGCCTTGTCGAGTAGAGCTCAACCATCGTGACCTCCCTCTCAGTGACGTGAAATCTTTCTCTGAACTTTCACTGCATAACTGGCCAGTCAGCAATTGAAACACCCAGTAGGCTGGAATACCATTCAAATGTGATCCTCGTCAGCAAGAACCTAAAAAGTTTTAGCAAATATGACTCGTCTGTGGCCAGGTCACCCATGACGGTCATGTAATATGTGACCCACTACCTCCATTAGGTATAGTGGATTTACATGTTGGGCTAAGGGCCCTATTGATGTTCACCTTCTGGTGGCCCATGGTGATTCATGCCATGAGTGGACATGACCCTTTGACCCCGTGGTGACTAAGAGATGTCGATGGGGAATGTCCCCCCTCCTCGGTTATAGACGATCATTCTCGAGAAAATAGAACACAGCAATGTAATCCGTGTACAAGGCAAGAGAGTCGTTCAGTCATTAAATTGTCTACGTTTAGCCATACATCAAGGGGAGTTAGATGGTCAGCAGGTTAGTGGGTTAGCAAGCTAGCGTCCGGAATTAGCAAGTTAGCATATGAACTACAGAGGTTGAAAGGGGCAAACCCTCAAATAATCAGCTAGTAGTATATGAAAAGGCGATGATCCCGGAAGTCCTTATGCCCAATTTATAGGGACGGCCCTACTTCCCCGGCCCATGATTAGGACAGGGAAGGTAACAAGGAGCCAGTCTTAGGATTGGCCAGAGAAGCACATTTGTGCATGCCTCTGGTGATAAAACCCCTAATGGGCATGGGGGAAAACTTGATTACAAAGAAACCCCCGGGGAGGGGGTTGACATTAATATTGCCCTAGAAAAGACCAAGGCGTGTTCGGCACTGACAAAAAAGACAATAATCCACAAACGATAGGAAATCAAGTGCAATCGATGAGAGGAGAGGAGGATTCAAACGTGTACCACATTCTCATTAAATCTCATAACTCATTACATAGCCTGATGATCAAATGAAATACTACATATGCGAGTGGGGCTTGGCGTTGTCACGCAAAGCTGATCAAGAGTCCAAATCAACATTAAAAAGGGGAGTGAAATGAAGCAAGCACTAGGGGCGTATCAGGTTCATATCATTGCCCGTTCATTATGGAAACCCACAGAGGGAAAGATTTACAGAGGGGAGAGAAAAGATGAATGGGGGACGCTATGCCACCCACCTAATTCTTCACTGCGGAAAACAGAGTATCAGAAGAGCAGTGACTTCTCTCTCTGACTTCAGGCTTCTTTGGTCAGATGGACGAAGGAGCTGACCTCTCTCTCTGGCTTCCCCTCTCAGCGAAGAAACCTCCCCTTACTTCTTCCCCAATCCTCCTCTCTCTCAGATGATTGGCTCTCTCTGGTTTTTCTTCTCCTTTATCCCCCTTTTTTTCTTCAATTGGTCGAACCAATTAGGGTTATATAGATGAAGCTATTACGGCGTGGAGAAAGCTTATCGGGGAAGGCTTTCTTGATCATTTTGGCGCGCCATTTACTAGGGCGCCGGGAAGAGGGGCGTGTCGGTGAAAGGGCACACCGGCTATATCCCCTTCACTTGACGTGGGTCAGACAGTGGGTCCCGAACTTGATTCGGGAGTCACCGTGATCTTTCACCTTGCCGTAGCCTTGCAAAACCTTGGTGAGAAGCCCTAACAAAGCTTTTGGATCGGCATACGACCGTTTCCAGAACCCCGTGTACCTTTAGTTCAGATTCGTGGGTTTTTCACTGACTCGGCCCTCGGCACTATGGTTTGTGCTGCTGGCTTGCTTTGACTTATGCTTGTAGCTTTCCCGAATGGTGAAATACCACCAAGGATGTTTTCTGCCTTGACTGGGCGATCATTTGGTGACTAACAGACCCAATTTGCTAAGAAGTCGTACCCACGTCGGGCCATCGGGGTCTTCTACTGATGGGCCCTTCGGTCCCTTGTTCTGAAGTGCCAAGGGCGTTCTGTCACCTCAGGAGGATCTTGTGTTCAGGTGGCAGGCCACCGAGTATATCGTCGTCCTTTGTCAGACAACGGATGTTGTTTATGCGGCACAACTGAGTCGATGCCGGTTCATCGGGCAGGTTTGTTTACACTGTCAGTTTGTTTGTGAATTCTCCTCGATTCTCCTGAGGTGAAGTCCCTGGCGTTCATCCCGGGTGACCTGAGGCTCTGGCAGCTTGAGAAGGCTTTGGTATATCAGCTTCCTTCAGCTTCTTTGCTTCAGTGGACCGCATCATCCATGTCCTTTAGGCTTGATCACCACCGAGTATATTTTGAGTGCGAATAGACTAGGGGCTGAGGACTCGGGTCAAGATCGTCACACATCATGGAAACTTACCGTTAATTAGCCGAGTCCCTAAGGCAAAAACATGATAAACCACAAGTCCTCAGCCCCTAGGCTACACACAGGACTATCAATTTCGCATAACACAAATCACGGAACATGAGGGAATATGAAAGCCCTCAAACCACATAGGCACGTAAATCAAGATAAGACGATACCTGCAAGTATCCAAAACTAGAGTCTTAATCCATATAGGATACCCGAGACACTCATGAGGTCACGTGTCAACCACTGGGTCACAACCGGGTTGACCAGATACCATAATGACCCTCGAAATACACAAAATTGGTTCTGGTCTTTGCGGTCTCACGATAGACCATTTCTTGGGGCTAGCGGCCCATTGTTGGACCGCTAAGCTTAGTCAAATGGCCCATTAGGTGACCGCTTGACATTAGTGTTGTATTAGTTGGGCAGAGTGATCTTATGATAGACCGCTAAGCTTGCTCTGGTGGCCTTACATGAGACTGCTAAGCATCGTTTGACTTTAGTCAATGATTTTAGGTCAGTTCGGGCTAGCGGTCTAGCTACAACCAATAGAGTCTTGTGGCGGCCCTTTGGTAGGCCGCTACTTCCTGTTTGACCGAAGTCAAGAGTTTAAGTCAGTTGAATCTGTTCCATTAGCAGCCCATTGGTAGACCGCTTAGGTGTGTGTGGCAGTTCTATGTAAGATCGTTTGGTGGTTTGACTGAGTAAGTCGGTTGTGGGTTGACTAGGTCTAGCGGCCTAAGGAATGACCACTACAGTCCACTCGTGGCCTTGTTTATGACCGCCATGTGTCTGTGTCTCCGTCGGTGGCTAGTGGCCTATTGTCTGACCGCTTAAGGTTGCTTAGCGGTCGGACATACGACTGTTTACCCCCACAGTGTTGTTTTACCGGGGTGTTGGCTTCCAATTATCTTGGCTCAACATTGTGATTTGCCCGTTGTCTCGTGGATGTCTTGGACGTCCTATGAGGGCTATGACCATGTTATAGGGTAGCCAAGTGTGCCTTTACATCGAGTAGTGCTCCGTACTGCTTTAGAGTCATTATTTAGTTTCTGGTCAACCTGGTGTGACCCAGTGGTTGACACGTGACCTCGTGAGTATCTCATCTATCCATTTCTCAATAAGCTATGAGTCCACAACCTGTTTGGTCCTTAGCCTTTTCCATCTGCTTGGCAGAATTATGATGTACAGTTCTACTTTCTTTTAATACAAATACCATATTACTTACCAAAAAAAGTATATCATCTATCCTGTAAGGATTGAGACATGGTTTTGGACATCTCGAGGTGTTATCTTACCTCGATTTGTGTGTCCATGAGCTTTGAGAGTCTTGATGATCTCTCAGGTCTCCGTGATTTGTGCTGTACGAATATTTGGATCCGACTACCTTGTGCCATTTCCTTTGTCAGTATTTTACCGTGACCTTGGCTTAGGGATTAGGCTGATTGGTGGCATGTTACCGCTTTTGTGTACGATGATCTTGACCCCGAGTCGTGAGACTCAAGGATCATTGTATCGGCGGGTCTAGTTGTTATCCTCAGTCTGAAGGCAGTTTAATGTGATGCCTTATGTTTTGTGGCTCATGCTTGGTGTTCTGAGGTATGTGCAACGGTGCTTGTTTAGCATGTCTGTACCTCAGCACTAGTGTTTCAGAATCTCTGTGTCTAGTGAGCCTCCACTAGTCGTAGCCTGACCACACTTTCCTATGTGTCGGCCCACTTGGGAGTGGTGGCGGGGCAGAGTTCCAGACTCAAATGGTTTTTAGGCTAGTTTCCATGGGCTCCCTCGCCTTACAGTAGCGTCCTACTGGGGGAGAAAACTAACTAGAGGCCTTGCTCAAGACATTAAGCTTATGTGTGCACATGTGGTTAGGGGCGTTTAGACGAGCACTGACGGGCGTGACCCTGACTAGTCACTCGTTACTATTGTTCCTTGTATTTGATTATGTGAGTATCTCAGTTACTGCCATTCCAGGCGTGTGTGAGAGATACCTGTGGCGCAGTGTAATACGTAAGTAGACGTATCTGGTTGTTCTTCTAGTGAGGAGGTACTTCTGTCACCTGACACTTAACTCCTTGCATTTTTATGACTGGTTTCCATCAGGTTTGACGTGACTTGTCGGGTAGTCTGCGTTGACTTCACCCGCGATCTAGTCTTCTGTAGCGTACATGACAGTGAGTTCGTGTATGTATGTGCTTTTGACTGTGTAGGTCTTTTGCATGGCTTTTTACTTGTTTGGTAGGCTTCAGCTATGAAGCTAGTGCTTTGTCGACGGATCGGCAATGCCCAACTTTGTGAGATTGGGGTTCACCTTTTTGTTGCTGTTTAGAGTAGCTTAGAGAGCTGAGGTTCATTCGGCAGCTGTGTTTCTATTTGGTACGGCTTTGCTCTTTCTTTTAGTTGTTCTTACACCTGTGTTTACAGTTTTATGTTGTAGTTTAGCACTGCTGTTACTCCAACTCTTTTTGTTCTTCCTGCTTTACTGTTTAGCGTAATTATCTTGTGTGTTATTGCGTTGTTTGCAGTGGGGATCTGCGTGACCCCTACTGAGCCAGTGACACGAGGCTCACCCCTACTTTTCAGGTGTTGTTGTTCTTCTTCCTCACAGGTCGTGGGCGTGGTGTGTCAGTTCGTAGTTGCCAGCATTGTCTGCGTCAGATTTTCCCCAACTTCAGTGTACGTTCTCTGTTCTGTTAGATTGTACAGAGCGGCGGCCCATTAAGGCCCATTTGGATGCTTAAATGTGCTTGTTTGGCTAAGTCCGAGGTCGTTTCACATCAGCTCCACTCTAAAGAGAACATCGTACATAAAAAGCAAGGGGGTGAACCTCATCTCATAGGCTCACTAGGGGTCCCACGGATTCCCACCTCACAAAAGTAGTAACAAAAGTGCAGCACAGAAATAATAACAATAAAGGAAGGCAGTAAGAAAAGCAATAATGGGAGCTACAAAGTAAGGACGTCGGCATGACACGATGATGGTGACTAGCAATAGAGACTATCAACCAAGGGAAAACACACACATGGGCCCTCTACACAACCCCGACCCCATGGTTGGACAGTCCGTCCTAGCCGACGAAACTATAAACATGGCCATACGGCCACATGCTAAACCAACATCCTCGGGAGAATCTCTCGATCCCAAGCTAGAACAGCGGAAGAACCACTCCCCATGCATAGAGGGCAACACTAGCTCGACAACCAGAAGGGCCACGATAGTCCAGTTGGTACCTCCACCTTCACGGCACAAGAAAAGAACCACGCCAAACATAGAACAGAACGAACTGAGCCACCAATACAGTAAACTACACCGAAGAGAAACCCACATTGAAACCTCTCAGGTGATAGGAGTACTACCCCACTGACAATGAGACCAGAAGCGTCCTCTGATGACTTACACTGCAGCCTCACGTGTCTCCCTACTCACCCTCCAATGAAAACAAAGACACGGTACATTGTACCACAAAATAAGGACTAGACAGGGCCATGCTCATTAGCACACCTCCACCGCCCTAGACCACGTGCGCATACATAGACCATCTGCTCTAGGTCGGTCCTCTAGCCAGTTTTCCCCCCAACCGGACTCAAGCTTCAAAGGCAAGGGGCCCTCAGGTAAACGGCCTAAAAACCACTACATGGGACAAGCCTCCACCACTCCTAGGTGGGTCAGCATGCAATGTGCCCAGGTCATCCACGTCTAGTGGGTAGAGTCACCAAGGGTGAGAACCCGTCGTAACCACGGAAACCACCGGAGTACCACCGGTCCACATCAATCCACTACAAGGTGGATCACTAGCATGAGAACCAATGACCACTAACCAGTTAGCAAAACCATGACTACCGGTCCACGGAAGACTAACCACAGCACAGGACAAGAACACAAGGACCACAGTCTACGATTCCTATGAAGGCACCTACTCGCGATCGCAGCCCTCATGTAGGAACACCTCTCACGGTCACGGAACTCTCACCAGGACAGTCGACACTCGATGCGGAAAGCCCAACACAGAACTGACTGTCCACACTATGGGGCCACACACCTGGGTGGTCCACACCCCCATCGAGACTTGACAGAACCCCGAGAATTACATGGATACACCTCACGCGAAGCCCCAACTCCCACAGACACCATGGATGCCAGAACTCAGGACAAGAATGCACCTGGGCTAAAGGGAGCTAGGTGCCCAAGGCACTGGCTGCCCAAAGTGCTGGGCGGCTAGATCCCTAGCCACCCAATAGGGTTGGGTGGCCAGCCACTTGGCCGCCCACCTAGGGGCATGCACTGGCCTGGGCAGCCATCCCTCTGGACGCCTAGAGCCCAGAGCTGGGCGGCCATCCATGGTTGGGCGGCTAGACCTCTGGCAGCCCACCCAGGGGCTGAACATGCCTAGGCAGCAACAGCTCTAGTCACCTAGGGGCCTAGGCCGCCAACCCCTTGGCCACCCAGACAGTGGGCTTCGAAATCAGACAGGACACGCAGAACGGCCAGAGCCCTGGCCATCTGCACTCCTGGGTAGCCAAACCCCTGGCCGCCCAACAGACCTGGGCGGCCAGACCATTGGTCGCCAAGTGCTGGACATGGCGGCCACTTGTGTGGCCACCTCCTGCAACTTTTGTGGAAAAATGACAACCGAGCTCACCCAGAGCTCGACCGGAAGCCTATTCATCGCCTGACAAAGGGCAAAATGTGGGGAATACATCCCTGGACCTTCCAACGATTGGAGAACCACAATCCAACCACAAGTCAAGGCCTCCAATGGCCAGAATTGTTGCTCAACCCCCGACATGCGTAAAACCCCAAAGCATGAAGACCACCCCATCTCGAGCTCACCAGGCATGGAATAGCGGGGAAATCACGCAGGAGAAGCAGGCAACCATCCCCCTACCTGAATCGACACTTTAAACCTCACCCAAAACCCTGAAATGGTGATCAATCCCCCAGCTAGCTTCTCACGAACACGAGCATGACCGCCCCCACCTCTAGTTTAGCATGCCCTCAAGCCTCCCCTCATCGCATGCCGCTGTCGTCGCTCCGCCTCCGGGCCTCGCCATCGCCATTGGCTGCTGGTGGTGGGAAATGGGGAAGGGGAAGAAAGACGGGAGAGTGGGTGCACTCGCTTGCTGCCCAGCAGGCAGAATAGAACCAAACCGGACCAGCAGCCCGCATCGACCTGAGCGCTCGTCGGCACGCTGCCCGTCAACCCAGGATCGGCACACTCGGACCGCTGTTGTATCCAGTTACCTCCCTGCGTGGAGTGGGCCATAATTTTCATGTTGTAATTAACTATATTTACTAAACCGGGATTACGATTCCTGACTGGGAAGGTCTTCCCCACGCCCCGAGCATGGAGGTATGTTTCCGCTCCTCACTTTGTTGCTTGCTGGCTTAGTATATGTTTGAATTTCATGCTTGCATGAGATAGGATTCCTAGCTCACTGCAAATTCCATCACCGCTGTGAGAGAGTGTACATGTGACCCATCCCGTGACCCGATTCAGGCACGGAGGAGTGTAGACCACCCTTGACTCAGCGCCGATTTCTCAACCGTGCGGATCCACGTGCTTCTATTGCTAGGGACGAGTCGTGAGTTTGTGCTTCTAGTTGAGGACATTTCTTCTCTTCTGAAGCTCCTTAGTGCTTCACTGAGGTGTTCTTATTGTACGTGTCTTGCTGGTTGTGTCCGTCCCAAGCGAGTCAAGTTAACGTAGTGAGTCCAAGGTTGCATTGCCCGTTCAAGTCACACCCGTCCCGCATCAAATTGGTATCAGAGCAAGGTTGAGTCTAGGGTAGTCACCAAAGCACGGTCTAAGTCTGTCCAAGGTGTTGAACCTCAACCATTTATCTGGTATATGAAAAGGCACTGCCAGAACGATAGGTTATGCCTATTTAGAAGGTAGTCTACTTGCGTGAGTTGGGTCTTCAGATCAATACCTGCGCTAGGTACTAGATACTGGTTTGAGTCTAGGTTCTTCACTTCACATTGGTTAGTGCATTCCCGCCTTGTGTCATTGCATGCCCACTCATAGAGTTACTCAATACTCACCACCACCACCACTTATGGCAGATCTCCGAGTCCATAGTCCCGATGAGCCATCGGTGGTCGACATGTTTCAAACTCTTATGGAAAAATTTGATGGGCTGAGTACGCAAGTGGATAAGTTGGATGGGTTGAGTACGCATGTGGATGGCCTCAACACACGCTTGGAAGAGAGAATGAAGGCCTTAGAGGATCGGGCCGAAGGGTCAGACCAGTCTTTTCAGGGTTTGGTAGGGAGAGTCGACGTCCTAGAGAGAGCTTCGGTTGGAGTGCACCCTGCCCCGATGATTAGTCAATGGGAGTCAGTTCAGCAACCTACTGCAAGGGCTCAAGGGGTAGATGATAGGAGGCGTCGAGTCCCCGAGGTGGATGACTATGTGTCCGATAAGGAGAATGGGGGTCATGGTCGTGACCATCATGTTCAATGACAGAATCGTGATTATGATAAGGACGAGCGGATCCTCAAGACCGTTCGTGCCGACCCTCCCACTTTTGATGGGCCTTTGGACCCAACGGTCTATCTAGATTAGGAGGCCAGGATGGATCGGTACTTCGAGTGGTTTGATATGATGGACCGTCAAAGAATCTAATTCGTAACCCTGAAGCTAATAGGATAGGCGCAGACTTATTAGAAGAACGTAGAGAGCCTATTGTTTAAACATGTAGAGCCCCGGGTTGATACAAGATGTGAGATGAAGGTCAAACTCCTGCAAAAGTACCTTCCTGCCACATATCGTCAATGACTCATCGATAGATGGCAGAGTCTTAGCCAGGGAGATCGGTCCGTCTCTGAGTACATCACTGAATTTAATGAGTATTTTCTACGATGTGGCGTCTCGGAGGAGAGCTCTATGCCCGTTTCCCACTGCCGACGTGGTTTGCGGCCACACCTTTAATATGAGATTTTTCGCCGCAACGCGACCACGCTGGAAGTCGCATATCAGGGTGCTCTCGAGTTGGAACAGTTCGAGGCAGAGTTCGACCTGCCCAATGATTGGGACCCTTTCCTCATCGTGGGGTTAAGCCTCGTAGCTCATCGAGCCCATATCAGAGGGCTCCCATGGCTCGACCTCCGAAGCCCACTCATCAGGAGCCACCCACCCCAAGGCCTCACCTTCCCCCACCGAGGGATATTCCACCTCAACCCCAACCATCTGCACCCATTGCTCGTCCCCCGACACCCACACCTTCTGCTCGTCCCCTATTGCCTCCACCCCTCGCACCCACACTGGTGAGGACACACGAGCTATTAATCGACATTACAGGACGCGTAGCATGACTCGAGCTATGCAGACATCACTATGGCTTGGAGATAGCTTGAAGTCCTAGTTATGAGGCATGATTTCATCATTATTTTTATTCTGGATTCCTTTTTGTAGGCCATTTGGTTAAATAGGTTATTAAGAGTCTAGGTTGAGGGAATTGGGTCATTTAGAGTGCATAAGGCCCAAGCCTTCCTTCTCCTGGTATTGGGCTCAGAGTCCAGTCCTACAGAAAGACAAGTACAGTTGACAGAAAGGAAAGACGTACCCTCAAGTCGGGGGAAACCCACAGCAGGTATAGCTGGCATCTACAGACGCGTCACCAGGAATCGCGGAAGCAGAACAATACCACCCACCTGAAAAGCAGCGGTGAGCCTTGTGTCACTGGCTCAGTAGGGGTCACGTGGATCCCCACCGAAAAACACGCAGTAACACGGAAATAGAAACCAGCAGGTGTAGCAAAGCAAGAAAACTACACTAGAAAGCCGTAAAGAAGAGGAAGCAGGAGTAGGGAACAAGCAAGGAAGAGGGAAGCTAAAAGAAAAGGGAAAAGTCATACCGAATGAGCACGGCTGTCGAACTAACCTCAGCTCCCAAGCTACTCCTAATAGCAACAGAAGGGCGAACTCTGAACTGGTGAAGTCAGAAGTTGTTGATCCGTTGATGAGACACCAGGCAAGTGAAGGCCTGCAAGGAAAAAGGGAAAAGACAAAAGCCTAGAAGAGATCTAGACAGACCCAACACGACTAAAATACCGTGCATACAACATAACGCTGACCTCGGGCAAAGCCACAAGAGGGCTAACCTAGAAAGGTCATGACACTCGAGAAATATGAGAGTCACGCGAAAGTCACGTGTCACATGTTTGAAGTCCTGCCCTCACTAGAAGAACAGCTAGCTGCATCCACTGATGTCTTATGCTGCGCCTACTAGCGTCTCGTCTGCCTGTCGACAAAAAGCATGACCGAGACCAAGACACTGTTAGAACCAGAACAGAATTACAGTCGCGAGTGACTAGACAGGGTAATGCCCATCGGCGTCAGTCCAAATCCCTGACCACGTGTGCACACACCAGCTCGTGCCTAGAGCCGGGCCTCTAGCTAATATTCCCCCCTGTGGACGCTGCAGTATAGAGCTGGGGTCCCACGGAACTAGCCTAAGAACCGTAAATTGGGAAGTGCCCCGCTACAAGAGTTGACACGCCGTAACGTGTCATAAGGCTACGACTAGTGGAGGATCACGAGACACAGACTCTAAAATGTGAGTGCTGGAGTATAGATCAGAAAAGAAACATTATCACACGTACTACGAAGCACCAATGGCAGCACAGGAAACTACTGATAGACTCAGGACAAGGCAGCTAGACCTAAAGCTACAACGATCCTTGAGTCTCACGACTCGGAGTCAAGATTGTCATACAAAGCAGAGCAAAGTGCCAATCGATCTAACCCTAAGCCAGAGAAAATGACACGATCGAAGGAAACGACACGACGAGACTTGAGGGAACACTGAGAACCCTCAACATAGTTGGACACGTACATCGAGATAAGACGATACCTCACGGCATCCAGAACACTCTCTCGAACTAGACAGAACCATCGAGATACACATAAGGTCACCTGTCAACCACTGGGTCACACCAGGTTGACGAGAACCAGAAAATGACATAAAAAGTAGTACAGAAGACTGCCCACAACAAGAACACTCCTCGCCACCTTGTATCATGGTCATAGCCCTCATAGGACATCAAGAGACATCCACGGGACAACGGGCAATCCATAAGGTCAAGCAAAGATATACGGAAACCAAGACGTTGCGAAATGACGTTTTGCATAATGGAAGCCCTAGACTGAGTCATTAGGAAAACTGCGGTAGTCTGAGAACAGACCACACTCAGTCAACCTTCAACCAACCAATCCAGCTACCACCGACACACAGACACCGCCCTAGGACACAAACCTAAGACAGATAGACACAGCACAGGCCATCACGGCCAACTGACAACTCAACGAACATAGCAACATCAGCGGTCAACACAGGGCTGCTCATAGGGATGAGCGGTCTGGATCAGACCACTCAAGGGAAGAAGAACGGTCCACAATGGACCACTCAAGGGGGATGAATGGTTGGGGGACAACCGCTCAACAGAACTGACCCCTAGACACTAAAAGGATGGATGGTTAGGGCTGGGCTGCCCAAAGATATGAGCGGTTAAGGACTAGCTGCTCAACCCAACCGACATACCACAGTGTTGGTCAGAACAGTTTTGACCAAATCGCCTATCTGAACTGACACACAACTGTTGACCAAAGGTCAACTGGGATAAGCGGGCAGAGGCTGGCCGCTCAACCCAATGGGGAAGATGAACGGTTTGAGATGGACCACTTAAGGGGGATGAGTGGTCTATCGAACGACCACTCAACCCAAACTGACACAAGATAAGCGGTTAGAAGACAGCTGCCCATACACATGAACGGTCTTTGGTGCGACCGTTCAAGCGTCACGACGAGCAAACCCGGGGGTTCCTCCGATCGTGGCCTTTCCACGCCCCGTTCGTGCCAAAACGAAGGGGATACAACCACATCACCCTGGCAATCACATAGACTCCGACCAGAGTCATAAAATATATACATGCAATCAAGCAAGGTGATGGAAATATGTTCACACAAGTTGATTTTCGGTACGTGGATGTTTACGTGCGCGGGGAACTTCCCTTCTGTTCTTTCCCTCGCGGCAGGGACACACACTCGCCTTTTACAAAGGACCGAGATGGGTCGACTTGGCACGCGGGGACTCCAGGGGTATTGAAAGGAGGGTAAAGAGAATGATAGGAAAGCACAGGAAGGAACGACGTATGGTTAATCGTTCTGGAAGACTAGGACAGAGATGACTGGATGGAATGCGGGCGTGCCAGTCGATTTCTTGACGATCACCAGCGGAACCAAGTGTTTGACTGGGGATGTGCCGCCAGGGCACGGCACGTGGGCGCTGAGTGTTATGTGCCACTTGGAGAGAAGGAGGTTCCGCTGGTATGAGTGTAGGCGATTGTGGGAGCTCGTGTATTGGACGTCTTCCCCACCGACTGTAAGCGATCGATGCTTATTTTACATCAGGCGGAGCCTGAACACCTTTATTTCTACTGCCAAAAAGAGAGTCAGGGACCCTGAGAGCCGCGACGTCGGGAGGGCTTAGTCCGTGCAACAGCGACAAGGCAACAGCAACACAACAGGAATGACTGGAGGCAGAGAGACTGGTTCCAGTGAGGAGGGGGATCCGCTCCCTGACTGTATTACATGACTTATATGCCATGAAAGGTATTTATATGGGGGCATGAGAGCCCGATTATAGGTGCTTGCAAGCCGTAGGAGAATTTCGTCATTTGTGACGGTCCCCGGGTCATTGTATTATTGTATGGGTAGTTCTGCATTCGTACATAGTGTCCGTCAAAGGACCTGGGACTTAGTAGGATGCTGTCTAAGGGGCGTCACAATGTATTCTCGACATGAAATAGTGTCGAGGTCGGGGTAGTAGGGGTGCCGTGGACACCATTGTGCTGGAGCGGTCAAGCGTCGCTACGGTCGAGGCGACCAAACGGCGCAAGCACCACTAGTGAAGGGAGCGACCAGGCACTGTTGAGACAGAGGTGGCCGAGCACTGTTGAGACTGGAGAGGTCGGACGGTGTGAGTGTCACCCTGCCTGGAGAGACCAAGAACCGTTGAGCTTGGAGTCTCCGGGTGTCGTGGGCATCATTGCGACCAGAGTCGTTGAGGCCTTGGGCCTCGCTTTGATTGGAGTAGTTTGGTGTCGTTGGCACAGTGGTGACTGGAGTAGCTGGGCGGTCGGGTGCCGCGGGACACCGTTGTGATTGAGGTTGTTGAGTGGTCAGGCACCGTGAGCCCCGATGTGACTGGAGTAGCTGGCAGTCGGGTGCCGAGGGCACCGTTGTGACTGAAGACCTTGATGGTCATGCTTGGGGCCCACCTAGGACTAGCAGTCGGGTGCTAGAGGCACCGTTGTGACTGATAGAGTTGGGCGCCACGAGACCTTGATGGTCATGCCTGGGGCCCATTGACAAAGGCAGAGGCCTGACACTTCATCTTGGGCCGGGACTTGTAAAATATGCCCATTGTCTGGGTAAGGGCATTAAGGGCACACTTATCGAGGTGACACCAAGGTGGCGTACGATCATCGAGGTGGGGAGCCGGACAGGGTGCTTCGATTGAGCCATGTCTGATGGTGCGCGATCATTGAAATAGAGACTGGGCAGGGTGCTCTCATCAGGCAATGTCTGTGTCGTGCATGAAAGTTGAGGCAGAGACCAGGCAAGGCATCTCGATCGAGCAACATTTGATGGTGCACAATCATTGAGGCAGAGACTGCTAGGGGCACTCTCATGGAGCAGCATCTGGGTCATGCACGAACATCGAGGTAGGGTCGAGTAGGGTGCTCCTATAAAGTGACATCCGAGGCCGTACATAATTATCAAGTCAAGGCCAGCTAGGGTGCTTTCGTCAAGCAACATCTGGGGTCGTGCACGACTATCGAGGCAGGGTCGGGCGGGGTGCTTTCATACAGCAGTGTTTGGGTCATATGCGATCATCAAACGACACCCAAATAAGGCATGTTCATCAAAGCCAAGGCCGAACTTAAGGGGGTCTGTGTCTTGGCTAAAGACCGGAGGGGGCGCAATCATGCGGCATGCCCTCGGCGTGATCCTAGCGAACACAAAACTAGCCAACCAAGCCCTTCATGCGTGGTTCGTCATCCGGGGGATGAGCTCCTCGCCTGCGCTCCTGTTGCTTGCCCATTTGGCTTCCAGAGGGGAGGGTTTTATAGTGGAAGATGAAGGGTCTGGGGGGTTTAGGTGGACCAGGTTGAGGGTAAAACTTGGTCCACGTAAACCCTTGGGAATATGTGTTTTTTTTTGTTTAAGGAGTAAGGGAGGGAGGGTTTACGCAGACCAACCCAAGGGGCTGGTTTGGTCCGCCTAAACCCTCCCCCAGGGGGTTTAGGCAGGCCAACTTCCTTCTAGGTGTGGGCCTAGACCATCCACGTGCCCATCGATCCTATCTACCCGTATGGTCAACTCGTCCATGCGTGTACTCAACCCATCCATAAGCGTATTCAACCCTTTTATTTCGCCCATAATGGCTTGGAACATGGCGGCCACTTCATCGGAACTATGGGCTCAGGATTTGGCCATGGGTGGTGGTGGTGGTGAGTACTTGGTGCCTCTACGCGTGTGCATGCAAATGATGACTAGGACAAGACACTCTAGACTTAGACCCTAGACTTAAGACACGTTTTTTTTTGTGATTTTGGTTTATGAAAAGACTAATGCAAGGACTACCGTAGACTCAACCACGCTCTGATACCAATTTGATGCGGGACGGATAGTGAACTTGGGACTCTAGCTCGCGGGCGTTCCTAAGTGAGGGAAACATGGGACCATGCGCGGTTGAGGAACCGGCTATGAGTCTCGGGTATCGGCCCTTTCTGCGTTAACTCGGGTTGAGTCACGGGACGGTACACTCACTCACTCTCGCAACAGTGATAGCAAATATATATGGCTAGAATCCTACACTCGCAGTGGCATTCAAATATATACGAGGTAAGCAAAATACATTAAAGAGTGGGGGCGAGTTTACCTCCACGCTCTAGGCGTGGGGAAGACGTTCCCGGCTAGTTACGGTAACTCCCGGTTAACAACAGTTAAAAAACTTTAATTACACCAGTAATTCTATTGCCCACTCCACGCAGGGAGGTAAAGGGCTACAAGTGAGCCCGGGAGGACCGACCCTGAGTTGATGGGCAGCAATCTGGAGGCGAACTCGGCACGAACTCAGTCTGCTGGTCCGACTCGGCACTATTGCAACTCAGTACTGCGCCAACTCGGTTGCTGACTCGCTAGGTAGCAAGGTACGGATTCCAAAGGAACGCTATCTTTCGGGGATCTTCTGAAGGCGCCGCTGGGCTGGGACGACGGCGAGACATCCCTGATCGACTCTCTGAAGTGGCGGCTCCTGAAGTTGACCTTTGGTAATTTTTCTTGAATTTATCCCAGACTACATTTTCAGACCAGCATAAAGAATAGATCTGCAGGCCTCGACAGTAGGAATTCTTGCAACCAGATCTGGAGGTCGATCGAGGCATGGCCGGTACCATTGGAAAGAGCACTCAGAGTATTACAACATATATTTTTTTCAGCTATTTTATTGGCTCCACCTCAAGACTTATAGCCAGTTCATGTTGCGAAACTGTAGGGCTGAGTCCTGGCATCTCCTTATAGCTCTAGGCAAAATAGTCTCAGAATTCATGTAGCAGCTGGATGTACAACTTTTGTTCTTCTGAGGAGAGTTGAGCACTAAGGAAAGTTGGCCTAGGGTCATCCTCACTTCCCAAATTGACTTCTATCAGCTCATCGACCGTGGCTTGGCCTCCGTCTTCAATCTCTAGGGGCACCAGCTAGAGGTCGACGAAGTCTGGAATATCATCTTCGAGTTCAAGCACCTTGACCTTTTCACCTTGTTGGCCCTGGGCCTCGTCGGGAGCTTCTGATTTAGCCGGTGATGACAGTGTGAGCTGTTCTATCAGCGGGCCTTCTATAGCTTTGGCTTTAGCAGATGTGCAAGTAGCTTTGACTTTCGTTGGCATATTGGTAGCCGCGAAGGGTAGGCAGTTGTTTATTACTGATTCAGAGGAGTAGCATTCCAACTCCATAACACATGAGGATGATTCTGCCTTCATGTTGCCTTGAATCACCATATCTTTAGTGGAGGTGGCTTGTTCTTTCCTGGTAGGGGACATTTCCCGATCGATCTCAGCAAAAACCTCCTCAATTGGTATAACAGGTGCTGACATCACTACTAGTGGAGGGCTGCAGGAGAGGGCAGCCCCTCCTTCTTCAGTGTCTTTGGCTTTGTTGTTGCTTGTTATGTCAAATTTGGCTCGAAAAGTCATCTCTTGATAGTAAACCTGTTCCTAGCATCTGTAGGAGGTCATTGTTTCTAATCCTTGATCTTCTGGTCGAGGTTACCAGGCATATTCAGCTTCTGTCGGGTACTCATCATAAGTTGCCCCCGGAGGACTGTCCTTTATTGAAAAGAAAGTGGAAATGGTGTCCACTTCATAGCGTCCACTATAATAGTATTCTTCAAGGGTGTAGCCCAGCCCTGTGTGCTGGGAGACACGCCTTAGCTCCTTGTCTAGGCGGGTAGGATACCAATAGCTTATTGAATGGTTCCTTCTCTTTGCGAGGCTGGCCAGAGAGGATGTGCTGCTTCCTAAACATCTTAGCCACCCTCTCTGATGTAAACGTCAGCCCTTTAATAGGGGCTGTAATACCCTGGATCCTTAATGGGTCTTCTCGGATCTTTATTAGGTCTTTTGGATCCTTTTTGGAGAGTTTCAGATCGCTTTTGTGACGCCCATATCATGAGGTGATAGGCCACATCATCCACAACTGCCAGTCGTTCAAGGATCTCGCTAAGGACTTAATCAGGCGAGGGAAGGTCAATATGGGTGAATTCCTGGTCAATCCACCGCAGTCGCATGTGCAGGAGAGTTTTCATTTCTCCATCAATGTCATACATGCTTCAATCACTTTCCAACCCCCCGAGCCGCAGGAGGAGGGAGTTAGTTCCCAGGGAGTCAATTCCCAGCCACCTAAATCTACACTGTGGTACCTAGGGTGGCGATCCTCTCATCAGTGTTCTTTCCTCAAGGAGGACATTGAGAAGATTTTTGACAAGCTTCTAGAAGATGGTCGGGTACTGACACATGACCCGCCATCCTACTATAATGAGACGATCAAGAGTCACCCCCGTTATTGCAAGTATCATGCTAATGTGTCTCACCCTACTTGGGAATGCCTGGAAGTGCAAGATTACATTGAAGTCTTCATCCAAAGAGGGGAAATCGATGCACAGGGGAACTCTATGGTAAGGCGGTGTCTTAAAGAGGCCGTTAAGAAGCTTCTCTGACAAGCTCAACAAGGGTAGGTCAAGCCACAAGAGACTCAGCTCACCTCTCAGCAGGTCCAACCAGGCAAGTCTACAGACAACAACAATCCTCTGCCAAACCCCAAAGGCTAGGCTAGGTGCGAGGGGCCTAAGGCCCAGAGCCCAGAAAGCCAAGCCGAGGGAGAGGGTTCTAAACCCCTTTCCAGACAGAGTCAACCCGGCATTGTCATAAGGGGAAACCCTCCGCCAGACAATAAAGGCAAAGCTAAGGTGAAGGAGCCAGGAGTAAAGCCTCGTGTTGAGCCGACAAGGTCATTAGTTGTAGAAAGACCTCAACAGCTCAAACTCGCGAAGGCATTTGTCAAAGCAAAATCGGTGGAATTGAAAAGCCTCCAAGGGCCCCTCTATGGATTGGTAGAGTTTCAGGAGCTGCCTCCTGAAATAATTGCTCAAGTGATCAATGCCACCTTCCAGGTGCACCGGTAGGAGACCAATTGGACTAAGGTCACCCCCAGAAAGAGCCGCGACACTAAGACTCCTAAGGAGCTAGACCAGAGAAAAAAGTAAAATTCTGGGGGCAAACCAGTCCTACCTTCAAAGTAAAGTCCCCTCTCTTCTCAAGAGGCAGCACGCCGGAAGAAGCAAGAGAAGAATTGCAAGAAAAACTTGAAAAGGAGGTTGGAGAAGCAAGCCGAACAGGAAGCACCTATGGAGGTCCCTAAGGAGCCGACTCCTCTGCAAAGACTACAAAAGCTCATAGATGAGGTAGAGGAGTACACTCCCCCTCGTCCCACCAGGGTCATCACTCTAGATGAATATATTCCCTGAGACAAGCTTGGGCATAAAGCCCACCTTCTTCAGTGGCTCTGGGAGATGGTTCACTATCTCGAAGAAGGTGAAGAGTTTCCAATCCCGGAAGAGCTCTCCTTATTTTACAAGGATGAGGAGCTCACCATTGAAATGCTCGAGAAAATATTGCAAGAGCTCTCCTATAACATGGTGGCGATCCCACCGCCCGATAACATTAACTCTCCTTTGGCTGATAGCATTGGAGGCAAAGCTCCCATGGCGACATATCAACGTCGTCCAGCCAAAAACAGCTGAAGTCCTGGCCAAGTTTGAGGACGCGGGCTTGAAGGTCCCCTAACTCTCGACTGGGTCATACTGTTCAGAGGGAAGGAACTAAGTCCTACCCTAGAAACCCAAGTTCGGGGGGATCCCTTTCATCATCAACTCCTCAGAGGGTTCATGCCCCAACTCAGAAGCTAAATTAGGTGGCGTCCCTTTCATAATCCCCTCTTTTGATGAGGAAGAGGAGCCAGCCAAGTCGCCTGGGAGAGATGAGGCGTCAGAGCAAGCTATCCCCTCTAGCAGGGTTGAGCCTACAAGCTAGGCAAGTCCCCCTAATAAAGGTCAACATGATGAGCCTTTGCCACCTCCGGAGGAGTCTCTGGGACCGCTGTTCCAAGAAAATGCGGAGGGCCAAAATGAGGAGGAGCACCCTTCTAAAAAGTAAGAGAAGCCTCGCCAGGTGTCGAAGACTTTGGCAGAGATCATCCCGGCATTTGACAAGACCCGTGCTCGGGCAGACCACAAGATTATTCACCACATGAAGTGGTTTCCAACAAATGTCACCATATGGGAGGCCATCGCCTAGAGAAAGGATCTCAGAGACAGCATCTCATTCTCTTTCCTAGCATCAATTAACATAGTTTTCAATTCATCAATTTCAGCAGCAGATTTTTTAAGATAGTCATTCTCTGTTTCAAGATATGCAATTCTATCTGACAATGTAGTATCATTAACAAGAGAATTAACTTTCCTTTTCAATTGCCTATTCTCCTTTCTGATGTCATCAACTTTATCTAAGACGAATAAGGAGAAAAGGAAGAGAGGCGAGGGCTAGAACTCCCTCACTAAGGTGCGGAGACCCTGATCACATGAATGGTCTACAGAAGAAGTAGAAATTCAAGAGGAAAGGTGAGGACTAAAGCCTCGAAAATAGTGTGAGAACAGGCAGATGCCTAGAGCTGTGGATGTGGAAGAAGTTGGGCCTGACCCAGAATCGGGAAGAATTAGAGGAAGAAATTGATAGATCGAAAGAGGAGGATCTGGAGGGTCCGGAAGCAAGAGAGGAGAATCATGATGGGAAGAAGAATCCAGAGGCTCCGGAGGAGAAAATTGATGGGGAACGCAATGCCCTAAGAAGAAGTAAGGGAAAAGGTGAGTTAAGAGGAAGAAGAGAACAAAGGACGTGATGTCCCGGACAAATCGGAGGAAAGATGGGGATGAACGGGCGTGATGCCCGGGAAGGATGGTGTAGTAGAAAGAAGAGTCTGCAGGTTCTGGAGAAGGCCAAAGACGGGAAGGGGTGTGATGCCCTAGGTAGAAGAGAGAAAGAGGATCTGGGGGTTCTGGGGGAATAGGATGGAAAGGGGCATGATGCCCAAGGAGATTGGAGGGAAGATAAGATGGAGAGTCTAGAGGTTCCGAAGGAATAGGATGAAGAGGGGCGTGATGCCCTGGGAAAAGGGATAAGGAGTAAGATAGAGAATTCGGAGATTCCGGAGGAGGACAAAGACAGAAAGGGGCGTGATGCCCAAAGGAAAGAGGGAAAGAACTCGAAAATTTCAGAGGCAAAGGTAAATCGGAAGAAGAAGGGTCCGGAGACCCTGGGAGACGGGGAAGATACGGGTCTAGAAACCCAGGAAAGAAGGAACGGAAATGCAATGAATGCAATGGGTGCATGAAATGCATGACATGCAAAGAGTGCAAAGAATGCATGGAATGAGAGGATGAGATCCCCTCCCTCACCCACGGAGTGTCCCATGAAGAAAAGTCAGTGGCGAATGGAAATGTGGATAGAAGATAGTAAAAAGTGAATGGGTTGGTAGAAGGCCTTTTATCAAAAGAATGCCCACCCCTCCACGGCAAGCAAAGTGCCCAGCCAAATGGCCCATGAGGCGGACTCAATGCTCGGGTGCTCTCATTGAGAGTAGAATGTGTGACTGTGATACAGGGAGAAAACCCCTTAGGAAGTTGTATAATGACGGACCAAGGGGTAATGAGAGTATTAAAAGAGTATCGACCAATGAATAAGGTGACAATGGTAAAAGGCCGATATGGCATCATCTTGGAAGAATCTATCTTGGTGAGCTTTGAGGGGACTTCTCATAAATGTCTGGCACAAGAACGTGAATCGGCATTCGGTAAATGAACTCTTGAATCTTGAACGACATAGCCATGATGAAATCTTTCTTGCCTGGCTCTTGATTATCATCCTTGGCATAAATACTCATAGAAATATACCCATTCCGAGGGGTGATGAAAGATGGGGTGGAAGCGATAATAGGCTTGATGAGTGATGGTGGTTTAATGGAGAGCGTTAAAGGAAGTGGAAGTGGAGGCGGAGATTGAGACACGTCGGGCTTCTCCCCTTCCTTGGAAGTAAATGGGGTTGGCTCGAGTGTAAAAAGGGATGGACCCTACTCAGGATCTGCCATAGGTTTGGAAAAAGAGTTTAGTGGAGATATAGGCAAAGTGGGATTTAGTGTAATTGGCCTTGGGGTTATAGCGATAATGGAGGCATTAGGTGGTGGCAATGGGGTGTTATTTGGTTTAGGAAAAGGTTTAATGGAAGGTTCAGCGGAGGCCGATGGTGTGGAGATAAGTTTGGATGGCTTGGTGGAGGGTAATGGTGTGGGAATTGGTTGGGATGTAGCGGGAGGTTCAGCGGAAGCCGGTGTCATGGAAGTTAATGGTGCTGTAATCGTAGGTGTAAAAAGAGAAGGTTTGGTGCGTTGGAAGCACCGGATGGGGCGAGAGGTATTAGTGATGTGATACCAATATCTTCAGAATTGTGAGGCCAAATGACTCCAAATTTAGGTCTCTCTTCCTTTTGATACCTAATGTTTCAACTATTTCACTGATGTCCTTGACGTTATTCCACAACCCAACCTCTGCCTGAACATTTGATAATACAATGAACTTTCCAACGTTATTTAGTACCAGTTCAAAGAACCTCTCTTCTGCAACCTTGACAAGCTCATATGCCTTATCTAACTTTCCACATCACCCAATAAATCCACCTAGTTAATATCTGAAATACAGTAGTCTGAAATGTTTCCAACCTTCAGACTTAGCCATACCCAGACTCAGCCCCCCTGGTTAATGTCTGACCATTAGGAGGGTCACAAAAATAGCAGCGAGCCTAGGCCAGCGAGCTTCTCAGGCGGTTCAGTCAGCAGTTGGGTTATATAAAAAAAACATCTCGGAATACTAGCTAGAGGCCTGGCTTAGGCAGTGGGCCAGTGTGTGCACACGTGGTCAGGGACTTTAGACTTGTGTCGCTAGACGTGACCCTGACTAGTCACTCACGTTATGGTACTGTTCTGGTTCTAGCAGTGTCTTTGTCACGGCCTAGTCCTTGCGGTAGGTGACGTGGACAAGACGCTAGTAGGCGCAGCATAAGACGCCAGTGGATGCATCTGGCTATTCTTCTGGTGGTGAGACACTCTAGTCACGTGGCACGTCACTCTTCGTGGTTCTCTTCGCGTTTCCTACGCGTCGTGACCTCCCGGGTTAGCCCTCTCGTGGCTGCACTTGAGGTCAGCTTCCTGTCGCATGCACGACGTTCTAGCCATGCATGGGGCAGTGTGCGCGACGTTCTAGTCGTGGCGCGTCTGTGTCTGTCTAGGTCTTTTCTAGACTTTTGGTCTGGTCTCGTAGGCCTTGTCCTTGGCCTTGTGGTTGCCGACAGATCGGTGACTCCTGATCTTCCGAGTTCAGGGTCGACCCTTCTGTCGTTGTTAGGAATAGCTTCGGGTGCTAAAGTTAGTTCAGCAGCCTTGCTAGTGTGGTACGGGTTCGTCCTCTTTTCCTTACCTACTCCCTACTCCTACTCCCTTTTTCTTTACAGCTTTGTAGTTTAGTTTTTCTGCTTTACTACTATTGCTTACCTGTTGCTACCTGTTGTTTACCTACTATTTTAGCATATTACTACGTGTTTTTCAGTGGGGATCCGCGTGACCCCTACTGAGCCAGTGACACGACGCTCACCCCTACTTTTTAGGTGGGTCGTTGTTCGTTCTACTTCCGTGGTTCCTGGTGTGCGAGTTCGTACTGGCCAGCTGGTACCTTCATCGGGCTTCTCCCGACTTTCTGGTACGTCTTTTCTATTCTGTCGACTGTACTATTAGACTTGTTGTCTCTCCTTTGGACTGGACTCTGGTATATAATTGTTAATTGAAACTGTTAATTAAAAAATAATTTTATTTCAGCTACTTTAGCAACCCGATCTAATGAAATTTAATTGCTTACTGTTATATCTCTGTGGCTTCAATATACTACACGACAGTCCTTTTATCCCTTCAGGAGCTTTCCCACTCTTGGGAGGCCTCGCGGGTTCCAAGTGGTATCAGGTGTATTCGATACTCCTATCGAGTATATCTGGTATCCGGGATCCGGGTCATCACACATGTGGCTAGGTGTACTTGTATAGCAAGAATCTTCGGATCACGTGCTTCAATCATGGAAACTTGGAACATGTGGCTCACTTAAGGTTCTGCCAATAAGAGAAAAACCAATTAGTCAATTCGTTGTCATATTAGAATTCACGCTTAGGTACAATTAAGAAGAGCCTTGATCTATCAAGTGTACTGACTTGAAAGCATGCACCGACCTGATGCTGACAAGTTAAAATGAGCACAGACCTATACATGCTATATGCAGAGCATGCACTGACCTATATGTGTTCTTTGTGAAACATGCACTAACCTTCATGTGTTATATGTGAAGCATGCACGAACCTTGTATTGCACACGCCAAAGGATGCCCTAACTTTTAATTACATTAAAGCAAAGAAGATGCACTGACTTCAGTTGTGCAGGATGCATGTGTGCACTGACCACAATGTATGCACCAACCTAATTTAGCCAAATGAGGAATGTGCACCGACCGTGTTTTGCCTAATGAGGAATATGCACCGACCTATATATGCAATCAACAAAAAAATTGCACCGACCTTATATGCAATGGAAGAAAAGTGCACCAACCTTTGTATGCATCTTTACACAGACATGCACCAACCTTATATGCCGAAGGGAAGTATGCACCGACCTTTGTATGCATCTTTACACAGACATGCACCGACCTTCTATGTAGAAGGGAAGCATGCACCAACCTATGTAGGCATTTGTACGAAGACATGCACTGACCTATGTCTTGCACAGATTGAAGATGCGCCGACCTTGGTCTTGCTCAGATTGGATGTGCACCGACCTTGCTCTTACACAGATGGGATGTGCACCAACCTTGCTCTTTTATATGCATGAATATGCACTGACCCTACACTTAGACGTACAAACTATGCACTGACCTATATGCATCATTATTGAACAAGCACTGACCTTGTATATCACATATACTTAGACAAACACAACTAGATTTGATTGAAGAATTTATGCATTTTAGTATCAACATGATTCATAGTACGTCATTATCAAAATCAGGGTTCCAACAATCTCCCCCTTTTTGATGATGACAACTATGAGTCATGTATGATACTGTGAGGTGAGATTAACAAACATCTACACACAATTATTCCATCAATCATTCAGCCAAGTGTTTTAGTCTAAGATTCATGGACTAACATGCATGGCAAGGTCATTCAAAACAAAATCAGGATTTGCTAAAGTAGCAAAAATGAAATTACTTTCTTATTAACAGTTTAAAATTTACAATTAACCCAGAGTCAAGTCCAAGAGAGATAACAAGTCCAACAAGTACAATCGACAGAGAAAAAAGACGTACCAGAGAGTCGGGGGAAGCCCGGCGGAGGTACCAGCTAGCCACAACAGAACGCGCACCAGGAATCACACGGAAGCAGAACGAACAAGTCACCCCACCTAAAAAGCAGGGGTGAGCCTCGTGTCACTAGCTCAGTAGGGGTCACGCGGATCCCCACTGAAAAACACGCAGTAACACGGAATAGAAAATAACAGGTAGTTGTAAAGTAGGAAAAGTTACACTACAAAGCTGTAAAGAAGAGGAAGCAGGAGTGGGGAACGAGCAAGGAAGAGGGAAGCTAAAAGAAAAGGGGAAAGCCATATCAAACAAGTGCGGCTGTTGAACTAACCACGGCTCCCAAGCTACTCCTAATAGCAACAGAAAGCGAACTCTGAACTGGCGAAGTCAGAAGTTGTCGATCTGTCGATGGAAAACCAAGCAAGCAAAGGCCTGCAGGGAGAAAAGACAAGAGCCTAGGAAAACCTACACAGACCAGATGGACGCTAAGCACACACGACTCGAAAGCTGTGCGCGCCCATCTAGACACGACCATGTGCACGACTAGAACATCGGGCACAGGACACACCACTATACTGACCTCAGGTAAAGCCACGAGCAGGCTAACCCGGTAAGGTCACAATGCTCGAGAAACACGAGAGTCACAGAAGAGTAACTGGTCACGTGACTGGAGTACCCACCACTAGAAGAACAACCAGTTGCGTCCCCTGACGTCTTATGCTATGCCTACAAGTATCTCATCTATGATGCCGCCTGTACAAGCACGGTAGAGACTAAGACACTCTGAGAACCAGAACAGAAGTACCGTCACGAGTGACTAGACAGGGTAACGCCCATCGGAGTCAGTCCAAATCCCCTGACCACGTGTGCACACACCAGCTCGTGCCTAGAGTCGAGCCTCTAGCTAGTATTCCCCCCTGCGGACGCTGCAGTACAGAGCCGGGGGCCCACGGACCTAGCCTAAGAACCATAAATCGGGAAGTGCCCTGCTATAAGAGCTAACACGCTGTAACGTGTCGTAAGTCTATGACTAGTGGAGGATCACGAGACACAGACTCTAAAATGCAAGTGCTGGAGTACAGACAGGTAAAGAAACACAGTCGCACATACTACGAAGCACCAATGGCAGCATGGGAAACTGTCGACATACTCAGGACAAGGCAACTAGACCTGAAGCTACAATTATTCTTGAGTCTCACGACTCGAAGTCAAGATCATCGTACAAAGCAGAACAAGCCACCAATTGGTCTAATCCTAAGCCAGAGAAAATGACGTTGTCAAAAGAAATGACACGCGGAGACCTAAGGGAACACCGAGGACCCTCAGCACACCTGGACATGCAGACCGAGGTAGGATGATACCTCAAGGCATCCAGAACCATGTCTTGAGCTAGACAGAGCCGTCGAGACACACAAGGTTACCTGCCAACCACTGGGTGAACCCGGGTTGACTGGAACCAAACAAAGACAACTCAACAGTAGGAAAGAGAATCCTACCACAAGCAAGAAGACTCCTGACTACCTTGTAACGTAGTCTTAGCCCTCATAGGATATCGGGAGACACCCATGGGAAAATGGGCAAGCCACAGGGACAAGCCAAGATAATCAGAAACGAAAATACCGGAGGACGACACTCTGGGCAAAGCAAACCATCACTCAACTGCTAGGCAAACCCGACAGTCAAGGAATGGCCACTACAGGACCAGAGACAAGGACGCTGGCAGTTCTAGATTGAGTCGTTAGGGAACTATCGCAGTCAGGGAAGAGACCGCACCTAGTTACCTGAACCAACCTACCCAGAGATTACCGACACACAGACACCACCCTATAACACAACCTAAGACAGACCAACATAGAATAGATCAACCAAAAACACCAAGGGGATGAGCGGTCACAAGAGGGCCGGCCAAAGGCATGAACTATCCAGAGAGGGCCGCTCAAGGGTCAGACACCTACATTCCTAAGGGGGATAGGCGGTCAGGGTAGAACCACCCAAGGGGATGAGTGGTCAAGTCTTGGCCGCTCAAGCCCACGACCTAGAACAGTTCCTGGTCAAAATGATCTTGACCAGACCGCTGAACAGAATCGACATACTACAATGTCAGTCAAAATGCTCTTGACCAGACCGTCGAACGCGACCAACACGTAATAGTTGACCAAGGGTCAACGGGGATGAACGGTCAGATCTTGGCCGCTCAACCTAGACAGTAAGATAGGCGGCTAGAACCTGGCCACCCAAGGGGGGATGGGCAGACCTTATCGGGTCGCACAAACCATGGGCTAGCTAAATAAGGCCCAAAGGGCTACTATTGAGACTAGCTCGGTTACTGGTCTTAGGTAGCTTATGTTCACCACCTCGGATAGCGGGGTAATTATTTGAACTTTAAGGGTATTTTTAGACTTTTGTCATCTCTGGTCTCTCCTATAAATAGGGGCCCAAGGACTTTATTTGGGGTTAATAAAGAATGAAGAATGAGCAAATTGAGTTGAAGAGATTTTGAATCCCTCCCCCTCTCTTTCTCTCCTGTGCACCAATTTCTCTCTCACTCTCTCTCTCTCTCGTGAGGCTGACCCCCTCTCTCTCTTGGCCGTGGCCCACACCCCCTCTCCACCTTCCCTTCTCCCCTTGCCACATCAACAAGAGGATTCCCTCCCCAATCATTCCTAATCCTCACCCCTCCTAAATCTCCCCCCTACCATATTCTCCCTTTGTAATCTAGTTCGCTCCCTCCCTCCAAGTTCAAATTCTTTCCTAAACCCCTCTCTCCCTCCTCCAACCATTCAAACCCTTCCCCACTCCACTGCCACCTCAGCTCCCATCTAGGAAAGAGAATCCCCAAACCCCTCCCCATTGCCATTGGAGCAGCTGCCCCTCATCCCCTCTCTCCTTCTCCCTAAATCCAGCGCCCCATAGTTTACCCTAACCCTAGCCCCCCCATCCACATATCCCCTCTGCGCCCCACTCTCTCCCCATCCCTAGATCAATCATGATGACGCCGGACCCTCGTACCATCACCCCACCCCTTATGTTTGAGGATCCGACGCCTTGCTGCTTGCAGACCCGAGACTGGACTTGTGATCCAATTTGCAGAAGCTGCCACGGCTCTCACAGTGAGAATCAGCAGAAGTCATCTTCTATAAAGTTGTTCTACTCCCGGTATACTTCGCTCCAGATGTGGTCCCGCCTCGATTCGACCTCGGCACCAATCGCGTTGTCCATTCTCGTACAACTGTGCTGGATTCGAGCCAGAATCAGAGGCCCAACTTGCAGAGACTACAGAGAGTTATCAAGCACGAATAAGCCAAAGCCATCTTCAGAATAGTTGTTCACCTCCGAGTCCACGTCCGTCCAGAAGTTGTCCCACCCCATTTTGACATCAGCACCACCTTTGGCGCCCGTTCTCGTGCGCCTGCGCACAGCCCACGCCAACCACCCGGCCCAGGACTAGCAGCAAACTAGCAGGGCATCCCACACCTACTCTGCTGGTGTCTGGGGTGAACCCTTCAGTGAAGATGCACCTCTCTACGTCTTGAAACCAACACCACTAGTTTCATCATGCCTCGATCTCCGCACTGGGTGTACTACTTCACGCACCTTCGCCCAGTCCATCTGCTCAGATAGGATCCAGAGCTTCAATCCAGAGGTGACCACGACCATCCCTGAGCTCCGACGGTCATCAAACTTGACCAGCACGTAGATCTCGCTGTCCTCTCTCGAGCCACACTGGTCCCACCTCGATCGGAGTTCGGTGGCAAGAGTTCTCCCTCCCACATGGCGACTGCACCAACCTGTCCTACGGGACAGAACTGTACAGGTCGGCTCGTCAGCACTGCCCCACCCACCAGCGACCTCAATCCATCACCAGACAATGCAGAGTGTTGCAGTATCCCTCCAGTGATGATTCAGCACCAGCAGCATGTCTTTTGGAGTCTGGAGCGTGTCGTACAGCCCCTGAGCTCTTCCGTTCTGTCCTTCTGGTGGGAGTGCCGATCCGGTTGATTATTCCCCTCCTCGTGCTCCCCCCTCCTACGTGAAGGTAGTGCTGTACCTCGTGCCCCTCCCCAAGCTCCCCCTCCCTACGTGGAGGTTGTTCTTGTACTTGTACTAGCAGGGCCGACTGTAAGCGATATCGACGCAGCGTGATCATCGGGTGCACACGCCCCCCGGTGTGCCTTCGTCTCCGATCGGCACCGGCCTCTTCAGGCTTGGCAAGGTACGTGGCTGACCACCTACTCTCTTGTGGTTTGCTCCTTCATATTTTCTTTGTGCTTGCACTGACGGTGAGAGAGGGCCCGCTCCCGACCCCCGGTACACGTGAGTTTGCTGCCATGTGAGAGAGCGAACCCCATTATGCCCTTGGGCGCGAGGTCTGCCCCGGCTGAAACTGGGTGATCCCTCCCCTTTTGGTCGGTCTTCCACCGACTCACCTCAAGAGCTCTGACCTCACAAGCTGCTTGTGGGCCAAAGCCCATCTTCCTATCGCCGGGTTACACCGAATTCCAAGTGCATTGCGTGTTTGTCTGTCATCTCTAACCTGGACTGTTTGGCCTTGCTTGCTGTCCACTAGAGTCTAGCTGATGCAGGACGAGACAAGGACTTGACATAGAGTTGGATATGCAGCCTGGGACTCTAGCAAGCTCGCACTCGTCCCTAGCGAGGGAAGCGTCGGACTTGCACGGTGAGATTCTAAGGGCTGGAAGCTCATATTGAAATTAGGCTATCAGCCGGGAAGGGGTCTCAACGCTCAGTTGTAGGGGCAGACCAAGCCGGTCCCCAGGGGCAGAAAGATGAGTAAAAGAGACCTCGATTATCGAGAGTCGTCATTGTCTACCTTGGGAGATTCAATGCCACTGACTTGGGATTACCGTCAGCATTTTGTAAGGGGCCCATTGCAGCCAGACACTTTAAAGGCCCTGCCAAGTCAGGTCAACAAGGAAGATACTGCTTGCACAGTTTCTGGCCCGCCGTTGTTGCCTAGGGGGCCTGTTGATGATATGGATGATTTCTGTAAAGCTTTTGACAGAATGTTTCATGAAGAAGATTGTCCGAGAAGCCCAGAGGTGCGGCTTGTGCAATACATGCCAGGAAAGCCGGCTTACCGTCTGCGGGAAGAGGGGAGCTCACCAATTATTTTCACTTGGTCTCCTTCCTGCTTATTCTCATTTCTACAAAAGCTGGACTTTATACCCCGCTCACCTCCCATTCTGATCAATCCTATGTTATTCGAAACTCCAACTGATTTTCTTATCATCAAAGTCTGTGATTATGGGCATTCCCCACCCATCGATTTGTCCAGTCTGATCTCTTCCTCAATCTTTCCTGTCCATCCGTTTACCCTCTTGCGCTTCCTTCTCCTCCACCCTCCTCTCCATCTTGTTGCATGATCTCTACTGATCTCCAAAAAAAAATGTCAATTTTGAAACGGAGATTTTACTAGAAGATTACGCTGTGTTCTCCTCCTAGGGGCATGAAGCCCCTGCTTCCCTCCCATTAGATTTCCTCTCTCCTAGGTTAGATTTAGGGTCCGTTGAGTCTAGGGAAATTGGGTTTGTCAAATCTATAGAAATAGGGTCTTGTATTAGTGCGTCCAACCCTTCCTCCATGTCTAAGGCGCGTCTGCTAGTGCGTCATTCTAAATCCATTCCTGATAAGTTTTTGCAGGATTTAGCTCAGCGATGTCATACTCTTCTCAAGTGCCCAGAATTTGTGGAAATGACGATTGTGCTAGAAGAGGATGATGAGCAAGATGAGGTGTAGAGCGATGACAGATTAGGTGTTTATGAAATCGTGGATGAAAAGGACCTGGTTGATCTTGAGGATAGTGATGTAGATGACACTGTCGACTTATATGCATAAGGTTTGAAGAGGTTTGATGAGCCATCATCGGTAGTGGATGAACCTACAAAGAAAATTAATCTTGGAACCAATGAGGACCCCAGGCCTATTATTATTTCTACTAATCTCCCTCCTAAAATTGAAGAAGAGTTGATTAAGGTCTTAAGAGAGTATAGCGATTCCTTTGCCTAGTCATACGAGGACATGCCAGGTCTTGACCCCTCCTTGGTGGAACATCGGCTTGTGCTTAAGCCAGAGGCAACACCCGTAAAATAAAAATTGAGAAGATTTCACCCCCACATGGCCTTAAGGATGAAACAAGAAGTTGATAAGTTGCATAAGGCCAGATTTATTTGAGTCGTTCTATATCCTCAGTGGGTGGCGAATATAGTCTCTGTCATCAAGAAGGAGGGAAATGTTTGAATTTGCATTGACTTCAGGGATCTAAACAAGACATGTCCCAAGGATGATTTCCCATTGCCTTACATAGATGTATTCGTAGATAACACAGCTGGGTATGAAGCTTTGTCATTCATGGATGGTTATTCTTATTACAACCAGATCCATCTAGCTTTGGAAAATTAAGAGAAAATCTCCTTCACCATGCCCCGGGACACTTATTGCTATATGGTAATGCCGTTTGGATTGAAGAACATAGGCGCCACCTATCAAAGGGCAATGATGGCTATATTCTACAATATGATGCATGTTTATATGGAAACCTACGTGGATGATATTTTGGTAAAGTCAAGGACCAAAGAGGGACACCCCGCTATCCTGGTTAAGGTGCTTCAAAGAGTTAGGGAGTACAAGCTGAAAATGAATCCTAAGAAATGCGTGTTTAGAGTATCTTCAGGGAAGCTTTTAGGTTTCATAGTTAGCAAACGGGGGATTCAAATTGATCCTAATAAAGTCAAGGCCGTTATGGACATGCCCCCACCTAAGAACATCACAAAATTTTGAGGATTAATTGGACACCTATAGTTCATTAGAAGATTCATATCTCAACATTCTCAGAGGTACCACCCATTTCATGAACTGCTAAAGGCGGGGGTCAAATTTAAATGGAATTAGGATTGTCAAAAGGCTTATGAAGACTTGAAGGTCTACTTGTCCAATCTCCCGATTTTGCAGCCTCTTGTCCCTGGAAAATCACTAATCCTATACATTTCTGTCATTGAGGACTCCCTCAGAGCTATCCTGCCACAAGTGGATGATGAAGGCAAAGAAAGGGCAGCTTATTACCTCTTGCTTGGCCATCAAATTCAAGCATGAACTATCACTGGGCTAGTTCGGAGAGTTGAAGCTCTAAGATGCACATAGTTTCAGAGAAGGGGCCGTAGAATTCACGGAGCACGTGCTATTCAACTACGCCCCGCTACTCGTCTGAGCCGACATTTATCATAGCGTCTATGCCTCCCGCTATGAGTGTCCCATCTCCAAAGGACTCTGCTGCGACATGATAGAAGCATTCAGCGTGGAGACCAACACATTTTACACAGCGGAGGGTGAGACATCTTTAGACCTGTGGAGCCTCAGCCAGCTCAGCGGCTTGCCCATTGACGGGGAGCCCTACGAAGAAGTCTGCCTCCCCACCATAATCAAGGATGAAACCAATGGGGATGGCTATTATTCCTTGGGGTATTCATATCGGTACTTGGTGAACGCGTATCGAGAATTATACCAGCTGTCGCATGGAGAGAAGCAGCCTCACCGCGGGGACCGAAAGAGGGTCCGGATGACCTTATGGCTGTAATACTTCTACGATGGGCTGAAGAAGTACGAGGACTTTCCATGTGTCGGCACCGTCATCGCCCGTAAGAAGCGTGCCAAGCCCAAGACAGATGTGAGGATCCCTTCCAAGGGGCGTCGGAGTGGGCCTAACCCAATGGCAGTCGACCCCTTGACGCACTGTGCGGCATATCTGACATACTGGCTATGCTCATTTGCCGTCCCGTACGGAGATGAGACGGTGATTCGGCCGGACGTGATCTACCCCGCGTGCCAGATGGCGCGGGGGATCAGGCTATCTCAGAGCCCGGCTGCCCTCTGCTTAATATACAAATCGCTGGGAGACATCAGTACCCACTAGTTCTCAAGGCAAGCCCAGTACGTGTGCCCCCTGCACTTCTTTAACACGTGGGTTTGCTCCTTGTTTCCAGAATTCGCCAGCGTGCTATCCAAGACTGGGGGCTAGTGCCGAGAATGCTGGAGTTTGCCAATGCAGAGCCGGGCATCACCTCCCAAAAACTTTATGACATTCGGGGCCGGCTGACGACAGTCCCTCAAGATACTGCAGGCACTATTCATTTTTGGACACTAGCCGTGCACTCAAGCCACCTGGTGAACAATAAAAGGGAGTGCAGGGATGATTAGGTGGAGAAGTACATCCACCCGATCAGCCAAGAAAATGTAGTCCGCCCTCTATTGGAGCTTGAGCTAAGGGACTGGGCATTATCGATTCGTCCGAGCGTGCTGGTGTTCAGGAAGGGAGAGATACTGCTGCTCGAGCCATACTACCCCTTCTGCTTTAGCCAAAATTTTGGGTATGATCAGTATATCCCAGCATATAGTGCCCAGTTCAACCTGGCGACACGGAACCTGCGAGGCAGCTTGACTGTCGAAACTGCCCGGGCCTGGTGGGATTTCTTCCACCGGTCAGATGCCGCTATGTTCCGGGTACCAGCTCCTGGCCGCGTTCCTCGTGTAACGCCGAAGTACGTAAAGTAGTGGAATGCCAGGACAGCCTTCTATCGACAGTGCAAGATCGACTGCTGGGACGGAGCAGAAAGGAGATTCCTGAGTCGACAGTCCGCACCCGCCCTTGACATCGATCCAGATCATCTCCTCTGGCTGTGGCACGACAAGAGCAAGGACGTGGCCAACTATATGATCACCCGCAAGGCAGCTCGAGAGGCCAAGTCGGCCCCGTAGGTCAAATTGCCCTCAGTGGCGAAGGACAGCCTCAGGAAGACCCGGTGAGACCTCTATCGCATCGCATCGGGACCGACCGTCTGGAGCTGATCAACTACCCGTTCCCGGTAGAGGAAGCAGGCACTCCGGTGAAGAGCTGGTGCCCGAAGAGTGACCGAACCTGCCCGTATCGCACCTTCATGAGGAGGGAGGAGCGCAGGCCCGAGAACTACACAGACACCACCTGGCTGTATGTCCTCCTCTGAGTGCATGGGCTGACGATTGAGGATCGACCGGTGGTCATCCTAGGCAAGTGTCTGCAAGTTGCCTATTATTATGCTGATGGGTGGGGGATGGACCACTTCAGCCTCTTCTACCATCTCGCCGCCAAGAAGCATGTGGATTTAGCCACTCTTGCCGATCGCTGCCAGATGATCGGAGCTGTATGTTGGCTGGTTTGAGAGGCCGCTCGCTGTGACAAGGAGTCATCTCTCAGCTACTGGCCGACAACATTACGGCTTTACACTGCCCCCCACGGTATTTTGATGTTTCCTTTCTGCTTGCGTTCTTCATAGTCGCCTCCTTCAGGGTATTGGGAGCCAATCAATTCTTTGCTCCCCTTGTTCTCTTCTTCTAACAGACCACCCGGACAGCACGCAAATAGCGACCTGTCAGAACCTTCTCCGGCAGGTGGAGAAATTGGATTACTTCGAGGCGGCGTCTTCGGCCCCAACTACAACTCCCCTGCCCCCGCCTGCAAAGAGGTCCAGGGCGAAATCGCCTACGAGGAAGGCCTTAGACGAGGCTAAGGCTGCCGGGCGACGGGAGGCCAAACGACGGAAGACAGAGGCTACCCAGGCCGCGAAGACCATTCCCCAGACACCCCCAGTCCTGACGATCGAGGAATTTGCCGCTGCCCCGGTTGAGCCGAGCTAGCCCGGAGGTGAGGTTCCTCCATCATGGACGTCTTCCAGAATTTGCCCCTACTGCAGTGTAAAGACTTCATATCTGAGCATCTCTTTCTTTCCTTCTTTCTTTTTAGCTACCGTGGAGGAGCCAGCCTATGTGCCGATCCTAGAAGCGGATGAGCCTGTAGTCGGAGGCAGCTTCCACCCCAACTCCCCCGCTGAAGGTCATCGAGGAACCTCAAGCGGAGTTGCCGGTAGCGAAAGTGCTGGCGGCTGCCAAAATGGCTGGGCAACAAGAGGTGGAGCGACGGAGGATGAAGGCTGTTCTGACCACTTCAGCTCCTCCTCTGCCTTCCATCCCCTCTTTCGTGGAGTTTGCTACGGCCCGGACTGAGACGGGTTGCTCCATAGGTGAGGTTCCCGGGGCACCGGTATTCTTCAGGGTTTATCCACCTCCCAGAGTGGGGCCTCTATGCATGCATAACACACACGTTTCTCCCTTTCAGCCGGCGCAGAGGAGTCAGCTCCTGTGCCATCCCCTGCTGCGGGCGAGACTGCAGTTCCCAAGGCCGCAACTCTTGCTGAGGAGGCCAACCATGAGCCACCTCCTACCGTAGACGTCGAAGAGGGTAACCATCTCTGCCACCCTAAATACCTTCCTTGATCTTTCGGGGACTCTCTGGCTCCAACTCGATCCAAATCTTGTTTTGTTTGGCAGGCCCTGATGCGGTCACTGAACCGAAGGTGCACCTGGGAGTTCGCCCAGAGGAGCGTGTCTACGTGAGGAGGAGGCTAAGGTCTGGGACCTCCCGTTGCCAAGCTCGCGTAAGGAAGCACCGGCTATCGGCCCCGCGAGGGAGACTCCCATGCAAGTGAGGGAAGTGCCTGCTCAAACCGCATCCTCATTGGGTGAGAAGGTGGATTATGATTATTCCTCTGACGAGGTGGTTTCAGGGGAAGGCGTGCCCGAGGAGTCCAGACCTCCTGAGCCGCCCCCTGTAAGTGTGAGTCCATTCGTGTAGGGCTTCCCCCCATGCCCATCCACTGATCTTGTGTCTGCTGCTTGTTGACTTTCAGGAGTTGCCCCCACCGAAGGTTGCAGAGGTCGCCACCCCGGGCCTATCAGTTGTTGGACTGGAGGGAGTCCAGGCGGGCTTAGACAAACTGGCGTATTTATTTGAAATTCTGCGACAGGAGGCGGCCGTAGAAACTTCCAGTACTCCCGGGTCGATGGACGAGCCTCTAGAGGAGGGGGAGATCGCGCCCGAGTGTAGCATAGTCTCAGTGGCCGAGGTAAGCATAGGGACCTTCCAGCTCTCCCTTTGTCTTTTCACGACTTTTGGGTGATTCACCTCAGGCAATGGGTGACTAACCCTGTCTTGTATATTCAGGAGGAGGCAGAGCTCCGAGAAGCACGCGCCGCTGAAGCTCGCAGGGCTATCCCCAAGCAGAGGGAGCTTCTCAGTCTTGCAGGAGCGGACAGGCTGTGATCGCTCTGGGGGCCGGAGGTGGAGCCGCTGGTGTCACTTCTGCAGTCAGGGGCCAGCCTGGAGCTAACGGTTCCTCTTCCGCCTCTTCCGAAGCTCTTGACACCAGAGGAGACCCAGCTGTTGCGGGGGATCCTGGCAAGCATCACCATTCCCGGGGAGGAGGAAGTGCAAGCAGAAGGGGCTGCATGTCTCTTGGCAATAACGTCTGGTCCGGCTTCCTCCGACGTCCCTCCCCCGATCGAGAGTGAGACGCTTGCCTTGCCAGGCCGCAAAGCGACGGTGTCAAGTGATCTGGCGATGGTTTCGCCTGCTCCTCTGGCGGTGGCCGGCCGAGAGTTATCTTTTGAAGCCGGAGGGCCTAGTGATTTGGCTATGGCACTCCCTTCTTCCTCGACCGCGGTGGGTGCAGAGATATGGGCTGCCGTGGACAGCGTGGTGGAGTTTAATCTTCCGACAGTACCTTCAATCGGCCACGCCACTTCAGACGCACCGGTTCGACAGATGCTATTGATGCTTCGGTCGATGATACATGCCGACCCCTCCCTTACATACCAAGGGGCGCATGCTATAGTGATGCAGCTAACCGAGGCACTACAAGTGCTGGGTTACCCACTGGAGGAATGGTCACGACGAGTCCTACTATTGTTGAAATACATGAACCGTCGTAAATTCCTTGAGACTCGGGCCCCCAATGAGCTTGCCGCTATCAAGGCCCAAGAGGGTGAATATCTACAAGTTTTGGGGGTGCGTCGAAGCAGCGAGGAACAGAACGAGAAGGCCTTGGAAGGAGGTCACGGTGACATCCACGCCCTTATGAATAGAATCGAGAAACTAGAGGGCTATCTCGTTGCAGCCCGGTCTGAGCTGGCCGAGACCGAGGCGACCATCGAGAGGGAGAGTGAGGTGCTCGCCGTTGCCAGAGCCAAGGTGGCGTCCGTAGAAACAGAGCTGGCGCACCTTGAAGAGTAGAGGGGCCGATTACGCGACATGGCAGACTTTCCTTGCGTCGGGATTCTCCCCCTCAAGGATATCTTCCGGGGCATCAACTGAGCGCTGCTCTCCTCGACCCTCCTCTTGTACTCTACTTCTCTCTCTTTCTCTTCTCTTTTTTTTTTGACATGTAACCAGGGGTATGCCCCGAAGCACGTTTATACAATGCCTCAGTTCCATACCCAGAAAACTACAAAAGCAAAAGGGAGGGGGCAGGCTAAAGAAAGAAGCCTTAACTAAAGCCCCAAAGGTGGTCGGCGGCAAAGGCACTAGCTACTCCGGTCTCAATGCCAGTGCCCGGGCCGCCATCGCGACGGCCTCCCGAATGTCCCGTAGAGTGTGCACACACTCGATCTGGGACACAAACTCCACAGGCCTAGCTGACCTGATCGCATGAGCGATGTGCCGTCTGCAGTCATCGACCGCAGTGTCAGTAAAGCTCCCATGCGGGAGCGCCTGGTCCAGCGAGCCTCTGCTCTGAAAGCCACAATCAGCCAAGAACTGAGCCCACCAAGCCCTAGGTGCCCTCGGTTGAGACACCTTCGCTCCAGTCGCTGCTGTCGAGGCCTGTCTCAGGGGCTTCAGTGCCCCTCCATTGCTTCGGCTCCAAGAAGATGAACCCCAGCCACTCCGGGGCCATTGCTCTAAAACTCGCTCGATCTCTCGACGGATCCAAGCAACATGGGTCCTCAGGTACCCCTCATCCAGCACAATAGGAGGTAGATCCTCCCTCAATAAGCGACTTTCCTCCGCTTTCCTGATCGCGGAGGCCTTCTGTCAGTATAGGTGGTTGTGCTCAAACCACCACCTAGCGTAGTGTATGTCAAATCGCCCCCGACATCCCTGTCCTGGCATCGGGAATCGCTCTGGCTCCCGACGGTAGTAAAAGTCCCACCATGTTGCTACAAGTAGGTGGGTATCCCTGTCCCTGTACTGTCTATCTGTCAGAGGGAACTCCCCATTCGGTGGGATCCCCTGATCATACCCGAAGTTCATTGTAAATCGATACGGGTAGTACGGCTCCAAGGAACTCATCGCCGATCGGTGCAACGTCAACGCTGCCGATCGGGTGCTCAGTATCCACTTAGTCTGTGACCCTGAACCGGCTGCCCCCTGATCGGTGTGGGTGCTGGTCGCCCCTCCACCTAAAGCCCCCAGAAAAAGACTGCAGTCTCTTGCGGCACTGTCAAACGGTAACCCCTCCTCGCCCCGGGCGGGCAGGTAGCAAAGGGCTCTCCTAGCCCCCTCTAGCTGGGCCTCCGTGTCCCCGTCAGGCTGGCCAGTGAAGCTAAACAGAAGTGGTGCCGTCGGGTTCGCCATGGTCCCTCGCGTCTCCAGTCTTGGAAACAGCAGCCCAGCCCACACACTGAGATAGTGGGTCGGCAGGATTATACTCCTCTCTCTCGGCGCTGAGTGTGCCACCAGAACTCCCAGTCCCTGGTATATGTTGGCCAATGCAGCAGGAGCTAGGGCCAACTATCGCCCCTCCACCAACAAATAAGTCGGCCTCAGCAACTCAGCTCTCAGTAGCCCATCCTCTCCGTGCGGGACCACAAAAGTTGCCAACCAGTACGCTAAGTAGGCGGCGAGGAGCGTCATGTCTGGCAAACCGTTGGGGTTCCACCCCTCCTATGGCGTGTAGATGTATCTGGTGTAAGTCTGAAAATGAAGCTCCATCTCAGTATACTCCTCCCACGGAGTCTGATCCCTGGCGAACTCCTGGTAGAAACAAAAGGACCCGTTGTAGAAGTGGCAGATCCATACATTCAGTGGCACTCGGGGAGTTTGTGTAGCTCTCTCTCTCCCCGCCAGGGCTAAATCTCTCCAAGTCTTCGTGAGATACCGGTAGCTGTAAGGTACTCGATATCTCCCCAGTCCATCGCTGTGGCTGCGGTGGAGGTCATCTAGTACTACCTCCTCGTACCCCTCGTCGCTAATTAGTAGTCCAGAAATTTGGAATAGAGACCACAAGTCAAGTGAGGTCTCTCCCTTAGTTGTCTCCACCATGTTCCATCGGTGGTTGAAGCGCTCCAGCAAACCTTGCAACAGCCCAGTGTAGCACGGGTACGCGTACAAAGCGACAGTCACAGCATACCTGATCCCAGCCCGATCCAGCAACACCCGGTAGTGGTGAACGATCCCCATCATCCACTCAGTAGCACCCTGGCGATTGTAGTGTGATGGGATCACCGCACAACGACCGTACCAGCTGATGATGGCCTGCTGCATAACCCCATCTAGGATGCTGTAGTCGTCATAGCCCTCTCAAGCATATTGCAAGCCCGCGGGCTCCAGCACTAACCCAGCGGTCCCCTCTGTCTCTGTACAGTGGTGACCATGCAAGTCCCAGGATGCAGGGCCTAGTGGCCCAACTCTAACTCTAGACTACTCTGCCAGGCCGAAGAACCCCAAGCACTCAACACTGGGAAACTACCGCTACCTCCAGTAGTCTTCCGAGAAGCTCGGATAACTGTAGAAGGCTACACCATGCAGGCTATCCCTGCAAATCAAGATAGCCCGCTCAAGCCGGTGACGGGCCCTTGGAATCTGTGACTCACCCTCTACGCCAATACCCCCTGGGTATTCGCCCTGCTTCACTCACATGGGCTTTCTGTGGCTGGCTCTTTGGATGCCATCCGAGACCATCCACTATCAGTGTCCTTCAAATACGCCGATGGATGGGGCCTGGATCATTTGAACTTGGCATGCCACTTATCTTCCCGTGGCTATGAAGACCTGGCGTCGTTAGCCGAGAAGAGCGAGAAGATTGGGGACCTTTGCTGGCTTATCTAGGAGGCGGCTTCCCGAGATAAAGTGCCCCCGCTGTTGCATTGGCCGCTCTCTCCTTTGTACACGGGACCACCAGGTGTGCTTGTTCCCCATCTTAGTACTGCACTGCTCTCTTTTATACTCGTCATGTGTCTTTCTCACCCAGACGTCTTTTGCAGCTCACCTTTCTCTAGAGGCGACTCAGCATTATAGGGAGCTGATTTCCAGGGCGCAGAAGCCCTCTTATTTCGAAATCTCAAAGCCACCCCCGACTACGATGCCGCTGCCCCGTGGTGACTCGCGGAAGCGGACCCGGTCCCAGGTCAGAGAGGCTATCAGCGAGGCCAAAAAGGCTAAAAGAGCAGAGACCCGGGCCGAGCGGGCACGTCGGAGGAAGGCTACGAAGGGAGGACCAGACATGGTGCCTCCTCCAGTTCCTTCCTTTGCTGACTTTGAGGCCGCCTGGACACAAGGGCCTACTGATGAAGGTAACTCCCCTTCTTCCTTTATGGGTCATCCCACCCACTTGTGTCATTGTGCTGATCACCATTTCTGTGGCCGCAGGCACTGTTTCTGCTATCATTGGGCTAGCGGCGGTGCCGAGTGACGCAACTCGAGAGAGGGAGGAGGAGACTCCTTCGGCTTTTGTTGAAAGTGATCTACCTTCACTGACACCTCGCCAAGAACCGGGAGATAACGTAGAGTTCATCCATAGAATTCCATGGCCCATTATGTCTTCAGTCAGGTCTTGAATGTTCATTATTTTTGCTTTCAGTTGATATTCAACCCTCGACGCTCCCTGAGGTTGGAGTCGTCAGGGAAGCGACTGCGGGCGAATCAACAGTTTCCAGGGGCGAGCCTCAAGCTACTCATCAGGTTGATGTCCCTGGGACGAAGACTACTGATGAAGCCCCAATGGAAGGAGTCGCCTTTGGCAGCACAGCACCTGCTCAGATGCTGGAGATCCGGGAGCAAGCCGAGGAATCCTCCTCCTCTAAATAAGTTGACTATGGGGGTGGCTCCAGCGATGATAAGCCCCTTCGAGCTGACATAGAGACTGAAGATGTCGGGGCTTCTTAAGCTTATGAGAGCGACCTTCTAACATTCAGCCCTCCGAGGCTGTCCATAATTGGGCAAGGGCCATCACACCCTGTAGAAAGAAGAGGGCCGAAGCCAGCGGGGATCCCTCTTGGAGGCTTGAACATAGTGCTGGTCGAGGTGGGAAGCATTCCCCAGCCCGTCTGTAGCCTCTCTTGTCAACTCAACTGGTTGACATACATATTTGCGATGCAGGCTGAGGTGGCGCCGTCGACCATAATGATGCAAATACCCCTCCCGGACTTGGGCATGAGCCAGCCTACTCTTCTGCCAGTTCTGCGGCCTATTACTCTACGACCTCCATAGACATATGTGGCAGCAGCAGCTTCAGAAGGTGTCACAGCAATTATAGTAGCTGGCGATTTGACGGAGGTTGGAGTACCCCAACCCCTGGCTACTGACCAATAATCGCTACTAGAGTAGGGTAGCCTCCCGGAGATAGAAGCGAGAGAAATTATTGAAAAGGAGGCCGGTGTTTCCAGGATGCTAACTGTTGTCGTGGAGTCTACTCCCATGGAAGTCGGTGAAGCTGTACACAGGGAGCCAGCGTCTCCAGCTATTGAGGTGGCTGGCACGACTTCACCCCGAGAGGTAGGTAAAGAGGTCATTGTAGAGGAGACTTCTTCAGCTATACCAGCTGTTATCATCGAACCCGACATTAGTGCCTTACAAATCATGCCGTCGACGTCCTCCGGGGCAAGTGACAATATCTGGGCGGAGATTGACAGCAGGGTCGATTTTCAGCTCCCAGAGACTTCGCCGCTGGGCTTACAATTCTCCGGCGACATGGTGTGGCAATCTTTGGATAATCTGTAGCAAGCTATGTCAACTTCTCCTGGCTTAACTTATGCACAGTTGAGGAGCTTAATAGAACATCTCTCGCGTTCGCTGTTGGCTTTCGAGTGCCTGGTGGAGGATTGGACTCCATGGGTTACAATGTTATTGAAGCATGCCAATAGGCAAGAGTATCTCAGCCGAGAAGTGTCCGACCAGCTGGTGGCTGTGAAACTGGAGAGAGCTGACTGCCGGGCTATTACTGCTTCGCTGAGGGGGACCGTGGGACAACTAAGAGATGCCGCTAGCACCACTTCCGAGCGTCAGTGGTTCTTCAAGCTGTGTGGCAGCGGAATCCACACTCTAGTTTGCGTTTGGGGAGGACGTAGGTCTGGAGGACCAAACCACCTTAAAAATCTCCTGTGCATGTGGTTTGATTGCCTATTTTGATTCTGGTAGATGAATGATTAGGCTCAGGTCTTCTGCACAGTCACACTGTGCTTACTGATGTTGCAAGATATATGTTTGATTGTTTGCCTTACTATAACACCTGTTTAGAACAAGGTGTCTATACTATGTCTCTATCTTCTACCAGTTGTCTCCGGCTAAGTGTTAGACCGAATGCATTATAGAACCATTGTATTTAATTTCGCAAGAGTTTATTGGTTCAGTTTGTTAATCGAGTCTTTTGTTTCAAATTGGGCAAAGTTTTTAGAGGGGATTCATTCACCCCCCCTGAATCCAGGTCTAACAACCCAACAAGTGGTATCAGAGTAGGTCTCTGTGCAGTCAGATCCAACTATCTACAGAGGATCCTGCTATTTTAGGTGCATTTATTTGTTGCTGTCTATTCAGTTCCGATCGAGGACCTTGGTGCATTCCTTAGTGATTGTCTTATGTGTTGAAGTTATTTTCTATCCTTCTCCATGGCTCATCCTTGCCCTTTTGATGGCTCTAACTTCAACAAATGGTTGGGAGGCCTATGTGTCTACATGAATTCCATTGATCGAAGTCTATGGGATCTCGTATCAAAAGGCCCACATAAGTTGCCTTGAAATGAGAATAAGTGGACCAGTAAGGATAGGTCAAAGAACCATGATAATGTCACAGTTCTTAGAATTCTAAGAGATGAAGTTGATTCTGACAAATTTTCATTTGTTTCCAGGTGTGCATCTAGAAAAGAAATCTTGGACAGAGTAACTGCTGTAAATAGGGAGAAGAAGGATCAATGTCTGATGGCCAACCGGAGGAATGAGGATGATGGTACTACTTCTCAGGTAAGCTCCAGATCTGAAGAACCCTCGTTCGATGAGCTAGCTGATGTGTATGAGGAACTGCTAGACGTGTCCAAGAAATTAAAGTCAGAAAATAAAAAGTTGAAGAAAAAGATTGAACAATGTAAATCTAAAATTACTTGTGATGTTTGTCCTGCATTAAAACAGTCATATGATACTTGCTTGATTGATGTTCATAATTTTAAGGAACAAAATGCTTCTTTAAAAATTGAGAATCAAAACTGTTTGGATAAGATTATTGAACTGGAAGATAAGCTGAATGCGAAAGGTAATGAACATCTAAAGAGCAGGGAAGAGTTGAATGAGATTAATTCAATAATGGACAAACTGAAGTTTGAAAATGTGGAATTTCAAAAAGAAAATGAAAATCTCAAGGCTAGATTAAATGAAGTCAATGAGCGAGCTGTTCATACTTCTGCTGTTAAGATAAGCTGCAACAAATGCTCAGCTCTGAGAGAACGTAATGAGGAGCTTTACATGGAAAATGAATGGCAAAGCAAGCTGATTGCCTCTCTCAAGGAAGAAGTTAAAGGTTTGATGGAAGCTATTCTTAAAGTTGAGGAGAGAGAGGAGAATATAATTGAAAGACTAGAGTCTGCATCCAGTAATGAAAAATGTGCTGAAAAATTTGAGAAGTTGAATGAAGAAAACAAACAGTTGAAAGAATAGAACAAAAAGCCTATGATCCTAAACGTTGTTATGGGAGAAAAATGGATAGACATTGAGAAAGAAAAAGTTGTCATTAAAGAGATTGAACCTGAAAAGGAACTGAAACTAAAATAGGAATTAGAAATGATTAAGAACTTGAATGATGCTTTGCAGAGATAGATTCTTGTTTGTGAGGAAGATTTAATAAATTCTGAATTCAAAATATCTTCTCTGCAATCTGAAATTAATTCCATGACCAAATCAGTTAGAGGGAAAGAGAAAATGAGTGTTTCTTTGAGTGATAAAAATTCTGATCCATGTAGAGAGGAAAGGTGTACCTCTCAGACTGAGAGATCCATAAGAAGTAAGGTGTACACCACTTTCATTCGAAGCTCTGATGGTGCTAGCTGCTCTGGGCCTCCTAAGACACCTCCCTCATCTGTATTTCAGTTCAAGGCCCAGAAAAATGAAAAACTAACAAAAAATGTGAAAAATGATAAAAGATTGAAAAATAAGGGACAAACGAAGAAGGTCAAGACTGTCCCTGCTCGTGTCTTGAAATCAGCCAGCTCTATGGAGTCTGATGGGTCGATGCATACTACTCATGCTTCATCTACTTATTCACATGCATCCGGTGAATCTGTTAGTAACTATGCCTCTAGGAAATCACAGGTGTCATGTCATTACTGTGGTAGGCATGGTCATTATACGGATGACTGCAGTGTAATGAAAAATGATGATATGATGCATGATAAATTCTTTACAAGTCATCATGACCCCAAAAGACACGAATGCCAAACCTTCGAATTCCTCTCATGGGCGATACATTCAAAAACACATGTTTGCCGACTTGAAATTCCAAAGCTCTTCTTCTACAATCAGCATAACTTTTCTGTCTTGATTGTGCCACTTGCAGACGATCTCTAATAATACGGATATTCTTATATGATTCTGAAATGAGATCCGGTCCCAGCCATTGCTTCTCGCCTACCTCATCCCAACACAAAGGTGATCGATAACTTCTTCCATAGAGAGACTCAAACGGAGCCATCTGAATGCTAGACTGGTAACTATTATTGTAGGCGAACTCAATCAAAGCCAAATGCTCATGCCAACTACCTCTGAAATCCATGATGCAAGCTCTTAGCATATCTTCAACAATCTGATTAGTTCTTTCAGTCTGTCCGTCTGTCTGAGGATGAAAAGTAGTGCTGAAATTTAGATGAGTTCTCAAGGACTCTTGCAGTCCTCTCTAGAAGTGTGAAGTAAACCTGGGGTCTCTATCTGACACGATACTTATGGGTATTCCATGAAGTCTTACAACTTCCTTTACAAACAAAGCAGCCAGAACATCAACTGTCTATTTTGACTTAATGGATAAGAAATGAGTAGACTTAGTCAGTCTATCAACAATGACCCATATTGCATCAAATCCACTGCGAGTCCTAGGTAGATCGATGATAAATTCCATGCCGATGCTCTCCCATTTCTATTGTGGCATATCAAGTGGCTTTAATTTCCCAGTAGGTCTGAAGTGCTCGGCCTTTACTTGCTGACATACCAAATATCTATTCACAAATTCTACAGCTTCCTTTTTCATGCTCGGACACCAAAATGATCTTTTCAAATCCCGGTACATCTTAGTACCTCCAGGGTGAATAGTATACCTGGACCTATGGGCTTCCTCTAAGATCTTGCTTTTCACTTTAGCCATATCAGGAACATAGGTCCTTCCTCGAAATAATAATCTGCCATCATCAGCTAAACAAAAATCAGGTCTACTACTCAGACTTTCCTTGATCTCTACCAGCATCGAATCATCTTCTTGCAAGGACTTGATTTCCATCAATAACTCTGGATGAAGCTGAATCTGTGCAATCATGACCCGGTCCTTATGAACATTGAGGTCTAAATTAGCCAACTGTTCGAGCAATCTCCATTCTTGCAACATGAGACTTGATAATTTTGCTATCGGCTTGCGGCTAAAAGCATCTGGCACCACATTGCCTTTTCCAGGATGTTATTCTATAGAAAAATTGAAGTCCTTCAAATACTCCAGCCATCTTCTCTGCCTCATATTAAGTTCCTTTTGAGAAAATAGGTACTTCAAACTCTTATGATCAGAAAACACCGTAAATGTTTCTCCATACAAGTAGTGCCTCCAAATCTTCAAGGCAAATACTACGACTGCTAGCTCCAAATCATGGACAAGATAATTCTCTTCGTGCTTCCTTAACTGTCTAGAAGAGTAAGCAATCACCTTCTCATGCTGCATAAGCACACAGCCTAGGCCAATACCTGAAGCATCATTGTAAACAACAAAACCTCCTTCCCCCAAAGGCAAGGCCAAAACAGGGGCGGTGGTTAAACATTCCTTCAGAGTCTAAAAACTCTTCTCGCAATCTTCCGACCACTCAAATCGGTACTCCTTGTGGGTTAATCGTGTTAAAGGTACCGCAATTTTAGAGAAATCCCTAATAAACCTTTGATAATAACCTGCCAAGTCTAGAAATCTTCTTACTTCCATCACATTAGCAGGCTGGTCCCTGTTCTTTACTGCCTCCACTTTCGAGGGATCAACAGAAATACCCTCCTTAGTGATAATATGACCCAGAAAAGACACTTCCTGTAACCAGAAGTCGCATTTACTAAACTTGGCATACAACTGATGATCTATCAATAATCACAATGCCATCTTCAAGTGCTCAGCATGCTCCTCCTCATTGATAAACACTACGACCCACTGATCTAGGTAGGGCCGGAATATGCTATTCATCAACTGCATGAAAGCTGCAAGAGCATTCGTTAGTCGAGAAGGTATTACTACAAATTCAAAGTGTCCGTACCTGCCCCGAAAAGCTGTTTTAAAGATATCATCATCCTTGATCCATAGCTGATGGTATCTAGATCAGAGATCACTCTTAGAGAAATATTGTTCTCCTGCTATTTGATCAAACAATTCATCTATCCTCGGCAATGGGTACTTGTTCTTGATAGTAAGCTGGTTCAATTGCTGGTAATTCATGCGCAACCTCATCGAACCATCTTTCTTCCAGATGAACAATACTGGGGCTCCGCACGGGGATATACTTGGATGAATAAACCCCTTCTCGAGCAACTCCATTAATTGTCGTTTTAGCTCCCTCAGCTCCGCAGGAGACATACGATACGGAGCCTTAGAAATAGGGAAATTAATATTATTTCTAGCTAGTTTCTAACTGTACGTCCCGATATTCTGCGTTGGGGCGTGACACTGACACTGGCGTATTGGATGCTCATGGTTGAGCATCGGCTAGGGGCGTGCCAAACCCGGTTGTTGTTAGGGTTCGGGCAGCTGTCGTTGAGGCATCGCCACCATTGTGCCCACTTGGCAAGGCCAGTGCTTCGACCGGAGGCCTAGCAAGCGGCTGGGGGTGAAGGTCTCATTCCTGAAGAAGGTCTTGCAGGAGGGCCTTCAAGTGCTGGTTTTCCTTCATGAGAGTCTCGAGAGTCACCTCTTGAACCTCATTTGCTAGAGGATCATTGTTGATCGGTTCTGCATTGATGGGACCAGCACTGTCCTCGACTGGAACTTCTTCTTCTCGTTCCAATGCCTGAGGTCCATCGGAAGTGCCAACGTGACCTACCGGGGCCGGAGGCTGAGTCTGGTGACGAGGCCTCCTAAGCTGGGCCAGAGGTTGGTTCAGGTCGTCAGAATGAGTTTCAGGTTCGTGACCAGTAGCATAACACACAAACACCCTAACTACGTCATTAATGAACTAGACCATCCGCTTCCTCTAGGAATGCTTCTCAGAGCGGACTGGTGCCCCCAGTCTGTCAAAGACCAAGGTCCGTTGCGATGGAGCCTCCGCTATGGTGTCGACCTATGGAGAGCTTGGATCTGGGTGCTGGCGGGGCCTGGAACAAGCTTGTCTTTGTCTCCACATATTTAGGCAGGAGATACTAGGTGACTGAGTGTCATTAGATTGTGCCGATGTAAACTCAACTATGTCTTGTCTGACGCCACACCTGAGCGCTCAAACGGGGTTTTTGGTATGTGCCCTCTGAACAACTTGAGCCTCTTCTGGGGTAACCCAGATTCTTCTCAGGCTAAGTTGTTGCTTTCCCTTGTCATTGTTCCTTGGACGAGACTGGGGAGCTTGGGTATCGGGCTGGTGTGGGTGCCCTTGGACCATTGCCGAGGTGCCTACTTCTCTGAGCTCCACTTTGTCCTCCCGCGTTCACTGCAGGATGCTGAAGCGGTTGGTAGTGGGGACCGTAGGGACAACCCGCTCTTGGGGTAGGATCAGCTCACTCCCGTTGAGGTGAATCCGCAGGTCGCCGACAAGAATGGTCTTGTCAGAGTTACTGGTTGCAGCGACGAGTCATCTGCCTTTGTGGCAGTGGCAACGCTTCTTCTGGGGAGTGAAGGAAGATCCTACTCCGAGATGGTAGACTGAGAAGACCCAATCTCCCATTGCTGACAGCGTGAGGCCGCCAGTTGAAAGCATTGGATCAGCCTCCAGGGCACGAGGCTCGTATCGGGAGCCGATGGCTGGGTGATTCTGGTGTAAGCTCTCACCCGAGCCAACAGAAGTGTTGCCGACACTCGAGGTAACGCTCTTGCACTGGGAACTAATGTTGCAGAAGATACTGGGGTGCTAGTAACCCGAGGTAGTAAACCTGCGTTGGGTGCTAGCGTAGCTGGAGTGTTGGGCTGAGAGCCCATGACGGGTGCTGAGGTTGTCGCATCCCAAAGAGGAAGACCTGTGCTGGGAGTTGGCATTACTGGATGGTAGGGGGAAAGACCCCGTGGCAGAGCTGAGAGGCCAGGGGCCCGATGTGGGGAGTCCACACCGAGGACTGATCTTGGGACATCCCAGGGTTGTGGGCCCGGGCTGGATGCTGAGGAGCCACGAACTGGAGGTTGAGAACCCGCACTGAGTGACGACACTTTCGGAGTCTAGGTCGGAAGACCCGAGTGTAGGAGCCGGAAGGTGGTAGGTGGGGGCGCGATAGCGAATGTGATGGCGTGTGCGTAGGCGTGTGTGGATGCACTTTTCGTTAAAGTCATGTTGAGGTGGCCATTTGTTAGTTTTGTTAGGTTTATTAAGTGCGTGGGTGTGCCAGTCACCTAGGTGATGATTTATTCGGGCTTCATGGAAGCCCATGGTACATTCAATCTGACTTCGTCAAGTGATTGTGTAGTTCGGGTCGGGACCAAATCCTGTCGCGCCATAAAGGTCACGACGTTATTTACATCCACCATACGAGGGAACACCCTTAATTAATTGTCGAAATTAGGGGCCCTGTAGCCAAAAGAATTAATACTAATTGTGGAGGAAAGAGCAGGAATAAATCACACTAAGGGCCCACATCGGGATGCGGGACGTCGGCCATATCGATCACTCACGGCCCTTTTCATGTTCGGACGGAAGTCCGTGACGAAAATGTGGTGAAAACTAAGATAAATCCGTTCTGATGTCTGCTGCGAGTGCGGCAATTTTAATGATGATTCGAAAAGAGTCCAGCTCGAAAAACAAGTCCGGTTTGATCAGAATGTCGGCCCGAAGCACGGTCGGGTCATGGCCATGTCGGGACAATTCCCAAAGCTCCTTGGCTGCTAGCCCCAACACCACCATCGCCCCTCCCTTGAACCAGACCTCCTCCACCCCATCTCCACCTCTCCACTACCCCTTCCCATATCCTAATCCCACCCCCTTTCTTCACCACCCCATATCCAATAGCCCTCCACCAAAGAAACACCCCTTTTCTTCACCCCTTATCCACTAGTTGTGCACTGTTGAAGCTCTGCTGAGTCCCCACCTGCTACAGCGCCGACCTCCACTACAGCCCAGAGTTCGTAGTGGCCCACCTTATATTGCTGGAAAGCACTTCAAGTCAGCTTCGTCGGCGAGGTGATCCCACTTTCATCCAAGTTCGGGACAGGCTGGGAGGTCCATTCTCGTCAGAGTGCACATCTGGCATCCGAGGGAAGACTAGATCACTGGTGTAGAAGCTCCTACGTCCTCACCCTAGCTCCCCTTGGTGCGCCATTTGGCTGGGACGAGCCACTACCTGTCATCTGTCCAACGCAGCCAACGGAGCATCATTTGGAGCTCGGAGCTATCCGTTCTAATTATTCTTCCCTCAGTGCGCAGGTCAGTCCACTCAGAATCAGCATAGACACCCCTCCACTCTTCATCCTCAGAGATCGAAGAGGACTCATTCACGGACGCGTCCATTTTGGTCCCGTACCATTTCGAGTACAGGAGTGTTCGTGACGATGTCGTATACCTACTGCTGCGACCTGAGAGCAGTCCCAGTCCGTGCGGAGCAACTCGGTTCCAGAGCCAGCCACGACCGGCAACGACATCGGACGATCCCTGGAAAATTCAGGAGCCTTCCTGGACCCGTCAGTAAAGGATTGGCGCTGGTTTCGACGTCTTCCAAGTTCGGTACAGTCTGTGGTGGCTCCAAGAGTGACCCACTGTCGTGCAATTCTAGGCCTGGACAGAACTGGGTATTGCCCTCCCGACGCGAGTTTAGCTAACCTCCCATCCCCCTGGCCGACTTAGTGCCCCTCCCTGCGTGGAGGTACTGTTTGGTTGTAATCTCAATCTCCCCTCCCTGAGTCCAACCCCCCTACGCGGGGAGTAGTGCATGCACTATTAAATAGTGGAAGCTACATCGGCGCAGTGTACGGGGAACCCACAATTTCTCGCTTGCCCTCGTCTCCGAACAGGGTTGGCTTCTTCAAGCCAACTAGGTAAGCCCTAAACCTTGCTCCTTCACTAGTATTTGTTCACTTAATATCCGTGGAATTGCTCCGTTGAGCGAGAGAGAGAGCGCCCGACCCCAGAGTGTTCCACTTCCGAGCGGTCACCATGGGTTGTGTGAGAGAGGGACCTAGTGCCCCAATTGGCACCCGGCCAGCCCTTGGAGTGTGGGCTTCGCACCCTCGAGAGGGCAACCTTATCCCTGCTGGCCCTCTACCTGCTAGGGTCTTGATCCACTACCTCCACTCGGCATCGTCAAGTCACCCCGGGTTCGTGTGTGTGCAACGGTGGTTCGGCCACTTTCAAGGACCTCGCTCTATGGTTGAACGTGTTTGTGTAGTAGGTCTGAGGATCCTTGTCTTGTTGCTGCATTCCCCCTAGGGGTGTCACATCACTTTCACTTCTACGGTTGTCCCTCTGGCACCTTTGATCCCATCCTTTAAAGAGTTTGCCGCCATTCAGGCCGAGCCAAGCCAGCCCGCAGGTCAGACTTCTTGAACCATTGGTGCCCCTTTTAGAACTGCTTGCATCTTGGGCCAAGGTCCTTACCAACGCATGCTTCTTCTCCTTTTCCAGCTGTCGTGGAGGAGCCCGCAGTTGTATCTATCCCCAGCGTGGGTGAGGCTGTGGCCACGGCAGGACTGACTCCTACTCTGACTCCTCTGCCTAAGGCTAAAGGGAAGCCCCAGGTGCGGTCGCCTATGAAGAAGGCGCTGGCTGCCGCCAAGGTGGCTGGTCGGCAAGAAGTAGAGTGGAGAAAAGTAGAGGTGGCTTCGGCTTCAGCGACAGCCCCTCCAGTGCCCCAGATTCCATCCTTCAAGGAATTTGCAACCACTCAGGCCGAGCCGAGTCAACCTGTAGGTTAGACTTGATGTGACACAACCTCTTGGACCTAGATTCACAAGCAATCGAACCGAATGGTGGATCCACTCAAGCGGGTTTACTCGCGTCGTGCACACCTGGGTCCGTAGGTGGACCGGCGATGATGGTGAGGGTTCGAGGTTGGACCTTGGCGTTCTAGGGGTATGGCTAGCTCGGGGAGGACCCCAATGGGCCAGGGATGTCCAATTCACTGGCGGCCGGCACGCCAAGGGCGTAGGAAGTAGTGTCTCGCTCACAACTCACCCGCGGTGGCACTCAACTTGATGAGAATTCGAGACCAGGCACTCACCTCACCGCCGATGAGCAACTTAGAAACAATACTAAGCTAAGCAGAGTTAAACCAGCAAGGAGAGGGGGCAGGGATCCGCGTGACCCCTACTGAGTCTGGCTGTGACTCACCCTTCCTTCTTGCAGGTGAGCCATCCCAGCCTCCCGTCGGTCTTCCTCGTGCTTTTCCAGATCGAGTCAAGAGCGCCAGCTGTGTTTGTCTGTCCCAGTGTACTTTTGTCCAGGGTATGCCCCGTGTAGTTGTACAGTGGGACCGCTGTTGTTGTTGCAGTCGTTCCGGACTTGTACATTTGTAAATTCTGGACTATCATTATAATTATCACTATGATATACTTCTTTTAATTACTTCCGCACTTTAATTTAATTTCCTGCTCTAATAAATTTTACTATGCGCGATGTAATTCCAATTGTTTATGCGCCTCCTCAACAATCCTCACTAACCCTTCAGGGGCCTCATCAACCTCCTGGGTGGCGTCCCTAGTTCTTGGTGACGATAATTCGATACTTGTATCGGGTTATCGGTACCCTGAGATCTGGGTCATTACAGTTGGTATCAGAGCGACGTTGGGGAACCGTATAACGAATTAAAATTTCATGCGAGTGTCTAGAACAAGTCTAGTCGTATTGTCTGTTGCTAGTTTAGGATGTTTTTCGTGATTATTAATGTATTTTTCTGTTGTCATATGTTTTAGATGCCGCCCGGTAAAAGAAGAGCTCCTGTTCCCCTGGAAGAGAGTGGCAGCGTTCCGCCTCCTGTCGTGCTTGCTCCTCCGATCGTGCCAGTCCCTGCTCCTGCTGTAACAGCTCCGCATAATGACTTACCCGGTTTCCGTGGTAGAGCACTCAAGAAATTTCTGCTATTCCACCCGCCGACATATGAAGGTCAGTCAGATCCGGATGCTGCTAGGATTTGGATCGAGGCGATTGAGCGCATGTTTCGGTCGATGGAGTGCGCGGAGGATGAGAAGGTCATGCTCACTACTTTTCAGCTTTAGGGTGTAGCATTGATGTGGTGGAGTTCAGAGTGGGAAGTCGCCTTCCGTTCCCGACCACTTCGTCAGATCACTTGGGCAGAGTTCGTAACTACCTTTGAGCGCACCTATAGTCTGACCTGTCTTCGCATGGATAAGATGCACCAATTTCTAGATCTAGTGTAGGGTGAAATGGCCGTGTTGCAGTATCGGAACAAGTTCATCGAGTTGGGTCGGTATGCGCCGCATATTATTACTGATGAAGCCTTAAAGACCGAGCAGTTTCTCTGAGGTTTGCGAGCCGAATTGAGAGTGCCGCTACTTGCTACCCATGTCACTGTCATGGACGATGCATATCAGGCAGCAGTCGCGGTTGAGCTCGATTTGGCAAGGTCTGTAGCGTTTTCTTAGTCCAGTGTCGCTCAGTCGGTTGCACCATTTCAACAGTCTTTTCAGCCGTCAGCACCTGGCATTCCGTCTGTTGTGTCTACTCCTGGTGGTCCTTCGAGGTGGATGTTTAGAAAGTCCAAGAAGCCTTTTAACCGTCAAGCATCTTCGGGTTTTGTGCAGCAGCAATCGGCGTCTTCTGATTCTATCCAGCAGTCTATTTCTCCTTTTCAGCAACGCCGAGAGTTTCCCGTGAGTCAGCTGAGACCGTGTCTGAGGTGTGGTGGCAGCCATCCCGGTGCACCATGCTCCTTACCGGTAGTCTGCTATCGCTGTGATCAGCCGGGTCACATTGTTCGAGATTGCCCTATGAAGTCTGTTTCGGCGCAGTTCTCGCAAGTTACCCAACTGCAGCAGTCTCAATTTCATCTTCCTGCACCACCTCTGCCTCAGCCGTCATATTTGCAAGTTCCATCTTCTTCCCAACAATCTTCTGCAGCCTCTAGTCGGAAGCCGAGGAGCCGGATTACGCACATCACTCGTGTAGAAGCCATTGCGTCTAATCTTGTAAAAGATACAGTTTCGATTTTTGGTCGTTCAGCTCGCGTTCTATTCGATTCAGGTGCCACTCATTCATTTGTTTCTGAGAATTTTCTTGCTTGTCTCGAGGAGCCGGTAATCGAGTCACCTTGTGAACTGCTCGTTGAGTTACCCTCCGGAGATTTCATGTCCACTCCATTTTGCCTAGAAGAGTCTCATGTTATCGTCAGTGACCGACAGTTGCCAATGAAGTTGTATGCACTACAGTTGGCTGATTACGATGCGATTCTAGGCATGAACTGGTTAGAGTCGTATGGTGCGGTGGTTGACTGTAGATCTAAGAAAGTCTACTTTTAGCAACGCGGGAAATCAACTTTCTATTTTCAAGGTACCCGGCTCTGTTCTTCTCGTTTTCTGTAGTTAGGTGTAGTTCTCTTTCAGTTTCCTCCTTATTCTTTCTTGTAAATTTCGAGGATGAAATTTCTTTAAGGAGGGGGGGACTGTAATGCCCGTACTTTAGTGGATCTTTAGTGGTCTAGGTCTAGAATTTATCCCGTGATTTTAGGTGATTTTTACAAGAGAACCGCGAAGAGTCACGTGCCACGTGACTAGAGTGCCTCACCACCAGAAGAATAGCCAGCTGCGTCCACTGATATCTTATGCTGTGCCTACTAGCGTCTTGTCCACGTCACCTACCGCAAGGACTAGGCTGAGACAAAGACACTGCTAGAACCAGCACAATACTATAACGCGAGTGACTAGTCAGGGTCACGTCTGATGATGCAAGTCCAAAGTCTCTGACCATGTGCGCACACACTGGCCCGATGCCTAAGCCAGGCCTCTAGCTAGTATTCCCCCTCCGAAAGACGCTACGGTTGGACCGGGGGCCCACGGAACTAGCTTAAGAATCATATACCGGGAAAGTGCCCCGCTACAAGAGCCATCACGCCGAAGCGTTCCGTAAGGCTACGACTAGTGGAGGCTCACAAGACACAGAGACTCAAAACACGAGTGCAGAAGTATAGACATGCAAGAGAGCACTATCGCACGTACTTTAAAGTGCCAATGGCAGCATAGCCACTGCCGACAACTCAGGACAAGGCAACTAGACCTACTCACGTAACAATTCTTGAGTCTCATGGCTCAAAGGCAAGATCGTCACAGACAGCGGAACATGCCGCCAATCAGTCTACTCCTAAGCCAGAGGAAATAGCGCTCCGCAGGAAATGACTCACGGAGACCCGAGGGGACATCAAGAACCCTCAGCACACCTGGACACGCAACCGAGGTAGGACAGTACCCCGAGGCACCCAGAACACTGTCTCGAGCTGGACAGAACTGTTGAGACACAGACAAGTTCGCCTGTCAACCCCTGGTCTCACTGGGTTGACCGGAACCAGACACGACACACACAGCAATGCACAAGCAGAGAAGACGACACTCTATACAAAGCGAATCACCACTCAACCACTAGGTGAACCCAGCAATCAAGGGATAGTCGCTATGCAACCAGAGACAAGGACGCTAGTAGTTTTAGATTGAGTGGTTAGGGGACTGTCGCAGTTAGGGAAGGGACCGCATCCAGTCACCTGAACCGACCAATCCAGAAACCACCGACACACTGACACCACCCTAGAACACAAACCTAAGATAGACCAACTGACGAACAAATGAACACCTTACAACACAGAATAGAACACTGGCTATCACGGCCACAACAGGACTGTAAAGCACCACTATAGGGGCGTTACCTGCTCTAACGTGCCAAGGGTGGGGCGTCAGGGCAACTAGGCCTAAAATCTACACTCGAATGATGTAACGGCCTACTATAGGCGCGTCACACGCTCTGACGCACCAGGACTGGGGCGTCAGGGTGAACAGGCCTAAAACTAAAACCCAGACACTGTAATGCACCCAGCCAGGCGCGCTACACCACCTAATGCACCAAGAGAGGGGCGTCAGGGCCAACGAGCCTAAAGCCTAACACGAACAATGTAACGCACCAGTCCAGGGGCGTTACACGACCTGACGCACAAGGGGAGGTCCGTCAGGTCTAATCGATTGACACAGTCTTCGAGGTAGACACGATCTTCGGGGAACCAACAGCCACAGTCCTCAGAAACCACCATAACGTAACGCACCACCATAGGGGCGTTACAGTCATGTGACAGTCCAGTATTGGTCTGTCACACGACCCCAGCCTCGAAGGACCCAAAACGACTAACGGTTGTGGTGGTCTATCGTAGGACCGTCACATAGTGTGATGGCCTCTGGTAGGACCGTTACACCATACCGGCGAGCAAAATAGTAGAATGGCCAAATCAGCATGTTCCATGCCCCATTCACGCCGAAGCGCAGGGGAAATAAAGCTACATGATGAGAGAAGACATCTGGAAGCTAAAAATGGCACATGCATGCATCCGATCGTGAAAACGGGGCAATTCCAATGAATCTACCCAAATCGGGTCACCGAGGTTCCTGGACTCCTATCGGCCCCGAATGATAACTGATCGACATGAAATTGGCGGGTACGGGATCCTGACATCCCGATGGTCATTTTGACAGTAATTATACTACAAACCGTCACCATTTTTCGGTGAACCCTACAAACCCCAAAAAAAATGATTTTCCCTAAACTGGCCCGATCTCACTCGATAGGGCACCAAACCGTGCACAGAGATAGGGGAAACGTGCAGAACGAAGTGGCGATCCATCTCCCTACCTCCACCGAAGAAACCGAGTGCTGAAGTGACTATACCATGCTGAAAACCACAATGCGAACCGCCCACGTCGACTTTGAATCCACGAACGGGATCGCGCCAATGCCACGCCTCCATCACGCGTCTCAGCAGCCTCTCAGCGTCGTCAGCTCACCCACGGTCGCCTCCGTCTGCAATCGGAGCCGAGGGAACGAGAGAATGAGAGAGAATGGGAGAGAGAGAGTGAGAGAACGTGAGTGAGAGCAGAGAGAGGGTGGGGGGGGAGTTTAGGCAGACCAGCCTGGACCCCCAGGCTGGTCCGTCTAAACCCCCTGGGGGAGGGGGTTTAGGCGAACTAGCCTCACCCCTGAGGCTGGTCCACGTCAACCCCTCCAGCCCCCTCCGCACGCGCTAGTTTACCCCTCCAGGGGGTTTACGCGAACCCACCCCAACCTCCAGGCTAGTCCGCGTAAACCCCATCCAGGGGAGGGTGTTTACTCGGACCAGCCTTGACCCTTAGGCTAGTCCGCGTAAACCCCATCCATGGGAGGGGGTTTACGTGGACCAGCTTCAACCCTTAGGCTAGTCCGCATAAACCCCCACCATTCACTAGGTTTACACGGACCAGCCTTAACCCCTTGGCCAACCCACGTAAACCCCTTGACCCTTCAACTTCCCCTATAAAAACCCCTTAGGGGCTCAAGGGTAAAGGATCAAGGGCATCAAAAGGGCATCTAGCACGATCAAGGGCACTTAACCTCCAGCATCCGGCGGCTTCAAGGCTTCGTGCGGCTCCCTACAACGAGCCAAGGAGAATTGTGCGTGTGTGACTTATCAGTCGGCCTGGCACGCCGAGGGTACGTCTTTTGCACTTCCCTTACGTGTTAGCTAGCCATGACACACAATTCCACACCTGCCTCATGTGAGACGCTACGACAAGGGTAGACACTCGCTCATGCCGGGGTCACCCCTCACGTGCTCGTCAGCCACGACCATGCGCGCGTCATTACGTCTTGCTCCCTGTTAGTAACGAGGCCATTTCGATCGCTCAACTCGAGCCGTGATCGACCCTCGTCCAGATACCAGACCAATGTGTCCCCTCAGTCGCCCAGTCAGCCACAAGCCCCCGTTCGACACCGCGGCCACGGCCCACGTCACGGGAGGAACTATCTGTGAAACACACATGTACTCATACATCACGCATCAACCCGAGGATCGACTAGCACATCGGAATTGTCCCGTGGCATGCACCTGTTGTACCCTGGCCTCCATGACCCATCTGTAAAATATATACATCTCAATGTTACACCGCCAGTTGGATGTATGCTCTCGCATCCACATTCGGGCCCCCAGCTACCCTCTGTGCCACCTAGCGTGAACCCCTAGCACCCTTCACCCCCAGCCAACACGACCCAGTCTGAGACAAACCTACAACTACAAAGTGCTCTCGAGTCTTCATCTCGGGCTTTAGGAATATGGACTCCGCTTCGGCATGGAACAAAGGACTTTGGATTCAATCCGATGTAAATAAACAATGACTGCTTGCGATCGGTGGGGAAAGACGTCTTGTACACGACTCCCTACAGTCTCCTGCGCACTCACACCCACGAAACCGTTCTTCCCTCCACGTGTCACTCATCACCCGAGTCCACGTGCCGTGCCCTGGCGACGCATCCCCAATTAAACGTTCAGTTCCACGGGTGATTGTCAAGAAGTCGACTGGCATGCCCGCATCCCAGCCACGTTTCCCGTTAACCCAAAAAACCTCCCGTGTCACTCGGTCTCCCCTCGACTCTCCGTAAAAGGTGAGTGCACGGTGCCGCCTTGAAGCGGATACAGTCATGAGAGGGGGTGCCCGAGGCCCATTAACTTATGGCATCTCTCCTGTGGCTGTATCCTGCCCCTCACTCCAGTCACCGCCCACACCGGGCCCGACAGACCCTCCCGGGGCGGAACAAAAAGGATGGCACGCCCAGTGGGACGTCTCCCGCCTTCCTTCTTTTTGCTAATGCGAAAGTCCATGCCAGCCCTAAAGTCTAGGTGCCCTTTTCCTGTCCTTGTAAGAGGGGTAGTAGAAGAGCACCTGTTCGTACTTCCCAGCGCTTCCAATTCATCTCCCAGTTGCCAGACCACGTTCGACGATCGCGCCCATCCGTCACCTCTGCTCATCCAGGACTCCAGCAACTATGGCGGCCATCACCTACGGTCCCATCACCGCCGCCACCCATGCATGGGTGGGCTACATGGCAGTGTCGATCACTTTCGGTAGCTTCACCCCAGTCGTCGGGTCACCCTACTTCTTGGGTGTGGTCCCCGTGGCGGTTCCACCGCCACCTCGAGCTCTTGTTTCCTCTGGTGCCACCAGGGTGCCACGCCAGTTGCCAGTCTCGAAAACCAGGCCGAGAGTCAAGCTCGGCTCTCCAGCTACCGGTGCCCGTAGGGGTCCTAGACCAGTCCCAGCTCGGGCAAGCATGAGCCCCCGGGCCGAGTCTCGACCGGCTTCTGACGCAAGCCTTGCATCCCAGGTTCCGGTCTCCAGTCCTATAGTCCGCTCGGGCCTCCAGCCCCGAGCCCCAGCCAAGCTGACTTCCAATGTGGATGTCCACCCTACGGTGTTTGGCTCCCCAGCACTCTACTCAGACCGTCAATCCTGAGCTCCCACCGAGCCAGCTCCCCACACGGGCCCGACCACCACCTGAAAAGCAGGGGTGAGTCTCGTGTCACTGGCTCAGTAGGGGTCACGCGGATCCCCACCGAGAAAAACACGTAGTAACACGCTAAAATAGCAAGCAGCAACAAGTAAACAACAAGTAGTAGTAAAGTAGGAAAGCTAACTACAAAGCTGTAAAAGGAACAGAATAGGGAGCAGGAGTAGGGAGCAAGCTAAGGGGGGAAGGAAGAAGTCGTACCAGATAACGGCTACCGAACTAACCTCGGTACCCCAAACTACTCCAAGCAAGGGCAGGCGAGTGACTCAGAGCTGACAGAGTCAGGAGTTGCCGAACTACCTACGCAAGGAACCTACAAAACAGACACTACAGCAAGCAAAGATAGAAGGGTGAACTCTGAACTAAAGAAGTCAGGAGCTTACCGAACTGTCAACATGACGCCAGGCTCCAAATGAAGACCTGCAAGGACAACAAGAAAGACTAGGAAAACCTAGACAGATGATCGACACAGACGATGGACAACACGACAAGTACGTCGTGCACACTGTCACGTGCCTGACAAGAACGTCACACGTGTGACAGGACACTGACCTCGAGTACAGCCACAAAAAGAGCTAACTCAGAAGGTCATGACGCACGAGAAACGTCGAGAGAACCGCGAAGAGAAGAGTCACGCGTCACATGACTGGAGTGCCCCACACTAGAAGAACAACCAGTTGCGTCCACTGACATCTTATGCTGTGCCTACTAGCATCTCGTCTATGATACCTACAGATGGGTAGAGACTAAGACACTATTAGAACCAAAACAGTAACCAAGTCGCGAGTGACTAGATAGGGGAATGCCCGTCGGCATCAGTCCAAAGCCCCTAACCACGTGTGCACACACTGGCTTTTGCCTAAGCCAGGTCTCTAGCTAGTTTTCTCCCCCTATAGGATGCAAAGGTAACTACGGGAGCCGACGGAGACTAGCTTAAAAATCGTGAACCGAAAATGCCCCGTTGTAAAAGCCGTCATGCCGAAGCATGCTGTAAGGCTATGACTAGTGAAGGCTCACAAGACACGGACTCCAAAATACAAGTGTCGAAGTACCTACAGACAAGAGTGCCCTGTAACACGTACTTCGAAGCACCAAAGGCCGCACAGGAGACTGCCAACAGACTCAAGACAAGGCAACTAGACCTACAGCTACAACAGCCCCTGAGTCCTACGACTCTAAGTCAGGATCGTCGCACGTAGTGGAACAAGCCGCCAATCGATCTAATCCTAAGCCAAGGAAAATAACGCTCCGAGAAAATGACACACGAAAACCTGAGGGGACACTAAGAACCCTCAACACACCTGGACACACGAACCGAGCTAGAACGGTACCTTGAGGCATCCAGAACCAATGTATCGAATTGGACAAAGCTGTCGAGACATGACAAGACTTCTTGCCAACCATTAGGTAACCCCAGGTTGACCGAAACTAGACACAACACTGACACACTAACACATCCACCGCCATCGCAGCACAAGCAAGCAGAACCAACAAGGACAAGAGCGGCGGGAGATGACAACACTCTGGGCAGAGCAACTTGTCATTCAACTGCCAGGGGGAAACCCAACAGTCAAGAGACAACTGCTACATGACCAGAGACACGGACAATGGTAGCTTCTAGATTGAGTCGTTAGGGTACCGTTGTAGTCTAGGAAAAGACCACAGCCAGTCACCTAAACCGACCGATCTAGACAACCACCGACAGACAGACACCACCCTAAACAAGGACCTAAGACAGATAGATACACAACACAGAACAAGCAAACGGTCAATACGGCAAATAGAACTATAACGCACCAGCATAGGGGCAGTATACCCACATAACGCACCAAGGGAGGGGCGTTATGTCAACCAGACCAAAAACTACAAACAAATGAGATAATGCATCAGCTTAGGAGTGTTATATCAATGTAACACACCAGAGCATGTGCGTTATGCTCCACAGACTAACGTACTAACAACACGAAGTATAACGGACCACAACATGCGCATCATACTAGTATAACGCACAAGGGTAGGTGCGTTATACCCAACAGACACAAAAACGCAATAATCACGGATCGGGGGCATATAACAGACCCAACCTAATCCGTCATAGCCACAAGACGCGCAAGGTGAGGCGCGTTATATCAACCGCCATACCCAGTCAAAACATCGGTCAACGAATCATAACGGCTCTACACCTGGGCGTTATCTTAAACATAACGGATGGGGAGAAGTCCGTCATGCAAACTGATTGACACAGTCTTCGAGGTAGACACGATCGTCGAGGGGACTGACATGGTAGAACCTCAAAAACCACCCGACCATAACGCACTTAGGCAGGGGCGTTATGCTCCACATAACGGACCAGGCCTAGTCCATTATGCTCCAAGGCCTCCCCCCTCTAGTCACCCCTTCCCCTCCCTCCACCATTAACCACTCCCCTCCTCCATTTCTTGTACCCAATGAGCTGCACCCCAAGCAACCAGTTCGCATTCCAGAATCTATAGAGAACCAGTAGTTTACAGAGGTGACTGTGACTTCATCCTGACATCTCAAGAGGCCCTAGTGGTACAGTTGGAAGCGTCTCCTAGTCTTCTTCGCAACAGAGGTTGTCTCATCCCAATCTGAGTTCGTGGCTATCCAGGGGAGCCAATCTCCCCAGACTACGGATCTCCCACTAGACTTCCAACCAGAGGCTGATTGTAGAGGCTCCCAAGGCCGGCCAACTGAAGATTTGGAGACAAGTCTTGGCTGAGGTTTTCTACTGTGAGTCGTCATCCAGAATCAAGAAGCGGCTCCTCGATTGAACCCCAGAAGAGTAAGTTATCATTTTTATCCCTCGGGTGCGATGTTCTATCCACTCTAGGACTGAGTAGATGCCCGACCACTGTTCATGCTGCTACTGTCTGCGTCGACCTTCTCTGGCATCCCCGTGGGTACCATTTCAAAGAGGACTCAACAGCGGTTCCAACGACTCTAGCCACGCCAGAATCCAGGCTCAGGAGTGTTCGTGGTGACCCTAACTTCTTGCTGCTGAAATTTTGTAACAGTCAGAGCCAGAAAATAGATCCCCTGATCACTATCCTGCCCCAACCAGTGTCATCCTCCAAAAGTCCTACCAAATTTCAGAGGTCCTCCAGGGCCTATCAGGGAGGTTTTGCCACTGGTCTCGTCAACAACGGTGCTCGGGAGTGACTACAGAGGTGTCATCTTCGACTTGCTGTCCCCTGTTCCAAAGAGCAGGCAGATTTGGCGTCATCATTCCGTTTGATTTTCTAGCTCTCCAATTCCCCTCCCCGCCTAGCCGGCTTACAGCGCCTCCCTGTGGGAGTGATGTGACATGACCTCGGACCTAAGAAAGTAAGCACAATCGCAAGTCGAACGGGCCAATATCGGCGACCAACTCACCCGGCACTCACCCAAACCCGTGGGTAACTCGGCGATACTGAGTGGAGAATGTGAGGGCTGGTCCCTTGCTGGTAGAGGGCCAGCAAGGTCAGAGGGTCTCCCAAATGGTTTGGCTAGTCCGATTCTAAGGGCCGACCCGATGCCAAGGGCACGGGTAGTCACTCACTCCCACGGTGGTCACTCAAAAGTACGGGACTTGCAAGATCGGGCACTCTCTCTCACCGGCCAGCATGGCTAAGAGCTAATATTGACTGAAAAGCACTGAAATAAGAGCAAGGGAAGAATGTTTACTCGACCGGTTTGAAGAAACCGGCCCCGACCGGAGACGAGGGCGGATGGGGAAGCATGGGGTTTACCCCACGCCACGGCGAGGAAGCTTCAACCTGCTCAAACGATTACACCACTACGCCTCGTACAGGAGGGAGATCTTGGGGTGGGGGTTAATTTATTACAACCAAAACTACCTCCACGCAGGAAGGGGCCTTCAGCCGGCCAAGCGGGGAGGGGAAGAAAAGGGTGAGGACCTTCAACGGCCGGCGAAGTCGGTTCTGTCCTCTTTCTGGAACAAGGGATAGGGAGGCAGTGTCAACACCACTGTGACCACTCCCGAACTCCATTTTTGACGAAACCAGAGGCCAACTCCTCGTAATTGGACCATAGTCTTGACTGATTTTTCTGGAATTCCCAAGTCATCGGTGCCGATCAGGGAAGATCCACAAATAGGGTCTTTACTTCCTGGTTCTGACTGCTACAGAGCCACAACAGCAGGAAGTCGAGGCCGCCACGAACACTCCCGGACTCAGAATCGAGCGTGGCAGGAAGTGTTGGAACCGTTAACGAGTCACCGTCTAGACAAGATCCACGAGGATGCCTGCTAACGTTGAGGAGGGTGTCTGTTCAGCCCAAGAGGGGACAGAGCAGTGCACCTTGGGGAGACAATTAAGAAGTTACTGCTCCGGTCGCCGAATGGAGTCTCGCTTCTTGGAGAGGGAAGAAGACTCATTGTAGAAGGTCCCGGTCAAACCCCGCCTTCTGATCTTTAGGTGAGCAGGCGTGGCAGCTTCTACAAGTCACCTCTGGATGCTGATCAGAACCCTACTACGCAGTCGGAGTAGATTGCTTGCCCCGGATAGCCACAAACTCAGAATGAGACGGGATGACAAGCGTTACGGAGAAGACTCGAAGATGCTTCCAGTGGTAGCACTTGCACCTCCTGAATCACCTGGATGACATCGCAGCATCCTCTACAATTTGCTGGTTCTCTGCTACCTCCGAACTGAGAAATGCAGATTGAAGATGATGGGGGGAAAATGGGATTTTTGGCAGGGGAAGTGGGGTGGATGGGTATGGGGGTGACCCCTAGCTGTGAGGGTGTCTGGGAGGGGGTGTTCCCATCAAGGAGCAACTCGCCAAGGGGAAGGAGACCGGTCTCTTTCGTCCAGTCCTCTACCCAACGTGGCTCGCCTACGTCGTTCTGGTACCCAAAGCTTCGGGAAAGTGGCGAATGTGCGTAGACTTCACTGACCTCAACAAGTCCACACTGAAGGACTGTTACCCACTGTCGAGCATCGACCTGCTCATCGATTCAACCTCCGACAATGAGCTGCTCAGCTTCCTGGACGCTTAGTCTGGCTATCACCAGATCAGGATGGACCCAGAGGACATTGAGAAGACCGCTTTCATCACCAACTTCGGCGTGCATTGCTATACTCGGATGCCTTTTGGTTTAAAGAACGTCGGGGTGACATATTAGCGGCTGGTCAACCAAATCTTCGAGGGACAACTCGAGGCCTAGATCAATGATATGCTCGTCAAAACACCAAAGGATGAAGATCATCTTGCCGACCTAGCCGAGACCTTCAGCACCCTCCTCAAGTACAACATGAAGCTCAACCCCGTCAAGTGCACCCTCGGAGTCAGATCGAAAACATTTCTAGGTTTCCTGGTAACTCAGTGTGGGATTGAGGCAAACCCTGACATGGTTCAGGCCATCCTGGACATGCGGCCACCCACTTGCGTCAAGGACGTCCAGCGCCTTACCGTACGCATCGTCGCACTCAACCATTTCCTGTCTCGAGTGGCTGAACGGCGCCTACCCTTCTTCAAGCTATTGAGGGGACACAAAATGGCATTTGCCACATTCGCCTGGGACGAGGAATGTCAGAAGGCCTTTGAAGACCTCAAGGAATTCCTAGCCTCGCCCCCAGTACTATCAATGCCGGTCTCAGGCGAAGCACTGTAATTATATCTCTCAGCGACTCCCTCCACCGTAAGTTTGGTCCTAGTCCGAAACGATGCGGGAGTCGAGAGGCCGGTCTACTACACTAGCAAGGTGCTCAATGAGGTCGAAAGAAGGTACCCTGCAACCGAGAAACTCGTGCTAGCATTGGTTACCTTGGTCAAGTGCCTCCAACCTTACTTCCAAGGTCACTCTATCGTCGTGTTGACCGACGAACCCTTGAAGAAGATCCTCTCTCATCCTGATGCCTCAGGGTGCCTCATCAAATGGGCCATCATGCTCGGGGCCTATGACATCTCCTATAGCCCCCGTGCAGCCATCAAGGGACAGGCCCTTGCGGACTTCATCGCAGAGAGCACCATCCCGATCGAGGAAGAGTCACCGTCCACACGAGGACCCATATGGGACTTGTTCGTAGACGGATCATGCAACTCGGCCGGAAGCAGTGCTGGTGTCCTCCTCAAGTCACCCGAAGGAGTAGAACTACAATACGCCTTGAAGTTCAACTTCCAGGCATCCAATAATGCGTCCGAGTATGAAGCCCTCATTTCGGGGGCTAGGATGGCACGACGACTAGGGGCCGAGCGAGTCAGGATTCATACTAACTCCCAGCTAGTCGCCAGTCAGGTCAACGGTGACTACGAAGCTCGGGAAGCACCTATGATTAAGTACCTTCAAATGGTCCGCGGGTTGGCCTAGCTATTCAAGAGTTTCGAGGTAGTCCGAATAGCTTGGGAGGAAAACTCCTGAGCAGACGCCCTCTCTCACCTGGCCTCCTCCCTCAGCCCGGAAGGTACCTGTTCGGTCTTCCTCGAAGAGCTAGAATGACCAAGCATCGATGCTGAGCTCATGATCGTGGACCCGACTACTCTGAGCAACAGGCAGACCCCTTACGTCTCCTGGCTCCGAGACACCCAGGTGCCTTCTGACGCTCAGGAAGCTCAGAGATTGAAGTACCAAGCTCGGAGCTTTGTCATCTTAGACAACACTTTGTATCGAAGGTCTTTCTCCGGTCCCCTCCTTAAGTGCCTTAGTGCCGACGAAGCCGGTCAAGCAATTCAAGAAGTTCACGAAGGCATGTGCGGTGCACACCAGGGAGGAAGATCACTTGCCAAGATCTTGCTTCGGCGAGGCGACTGGTGGCCTACCCTTCGGTGCGACTATTCGACCTACGTGCAGATGTGCGACTGATGTCAACACTTCAAGCATCTGGTCCACCAGCCTACCTCAGAGCTCGTTACTCTTTATGATCCATATCCCTTTGCTCGATGGGGAATCGACATTCTGGGGCCATTCTGATGTGACACAACCTCGGACCTATCTTGCAAGTACAATTCACAAGCCGATCGGACCAATAGTGGCTGCAACTCACTCGACGCTCAACCAAAAACCCGGGGTGACTCAGTAATGCCGAGTGGAGGTTGTGAGGGCTGGTACCTTGCTGGTAGAGGGCCGGCAAGACCAGAGGGTCTCCCCAAAGGGTACGGCAAGTCCGATTCTAGAGGCCGACCCGGTGCAGAGGGCACGGGTAATCACTCACTCCCACGGTGGTCACTCAGATATGGGATAAATAAGCCCATTTACCCCCTAAGACCAGGTTAAATCAAGGCCCAGTAAGCCTAAATTCAAGGAAATTTGAGAGCAAGTCTAGCCAGGGAGAAAATACCGATAAAATAAGCCCAAAGAAATGTCTAGAAATGGCCCAACGAGTGGTGGACAGCTTGAGGCATCAAAAATGAGGATAAGAAAATGACTTTACTCAAAGGCAAAAAAATGGGTGTCAACACCTCCCCCTTGGGAGGATCAGTGCCGTGATGGGGTTAGCCAGAGTGGTCCGAGGACCACTAGAGGATCTATATTTGTATCTGGGCAGGTAACTTAGAAGCTCAGAGCCCGAGGGAGGAGTGACCAGCAGGAGTTGTGACTTTTCCTTCTTTACTTCTTCGAGAGGCTACTATTTGCCACTGCCTCGAACAAGGTGAACCTGAAGTACCTGCTATTGATATGGGATCTCGAGCAGAGACCCCAACTTGCATGGGGGAGAGCAATGCTGGCGCACCTCTTTGCCCACATAGATCATGTACGCTCAGGTTCGGGGAACCTGGGTGGCTTCACACCCTTCCTACAGGCACGAGTCTACCCTTTACACTTGTTAATTCTTGATTTGATTGATTGATTGTTCTTGTGTGTTTTTAGATTTGGGGGTACACCCGATTCCCACTAGGTCGCAACGCGATCCCGCGAGCCCGGATGCAGGCGGTCCCACTCATGGCGAGATGGGAGATGGTTCGGGATCACCGCTTGGTAGCCACTAGGCTCTCCGACCTTCGGACAGCCCTGGATGAGTTTCCACCCCACCAGGTGAGTGTTTGCCCAAAAGAGTCATGTGATATTTCTAGCATTTGTTATATGAACTCAATTTTAGCAAAACTTTCAACTTGTTGTGGCAGGTGATTTGGATGCCTTATGCGACGGAGGACATCACTCCTCAGCCATGGGTGAAGGAGGGGCAGGCTTGGTTCCATAGGAATACTGTGTTGTTTTACGTGAACCTGAGGGAGCCACTCTATCTTCGTCTAGTGCAGAGGACACTGGGATGGCTGCTAGTTGTGGTACCCGCTCAGCATGAGTCAGACAGGGGGCATCGACAGACCTCAGCGAGCGATCAAGATTGGGCCTCCCGCTACCATGCGGAAGTAGAGGCACTGCAGAGAGGACCTTCCCTAAAGTAGGATAGGACCATGACGAGCAGTGAGACCTACCTGGCAGACTATCAGGATCGGTACACTGGGTGACTCCGCCTTGACACTCGAGCAGTGAGTTACCCTCATAGCTTCCAAGATGTGATATTTTCATTTAATCATTGCAGCTGTATGAGTTTGTAGATTTGATGGGAAGATGCCCGAGACCGAGGCTGTGAGGATCCTTCAGGACCAGCTGGCTATCCTAAATCTGACTATTGTGAACTTGAGGCACGAGCTCCGAGAGATGGTAAGCCAAAATTGACTTGACTGATTTGAATCTTTGAGGATTCTTGAATCTTGACTGACCATTTGCCCCTGACTTACCAGTGTGGGGAGTTGGCGTACGTCCGGATGAGGGCAAGAATGATCAGGGAAGCTGGACCTTTGTCCCGAGCAGATGCCAGAGGGGAGTTGGAGGATCACCTGGCGGGGGCCCTCGAACGGGCTGAGGAGCGAGAGGCTGAGTTAGCCGAGATGGTGAGAGCCACACACCAAGATTAAGAGCAAACCCCTCTTATTTATCTTTGTCTAACTTGCATGATGGTTATTTTCTGCAGAAGGAGGAGTTAGAGGCTACCCTGGCAGCTCGAAGAGAGCAGGATGCACGCATTGAGGAGCTGACATGCCACCTGGGGGAGACAAGCACTGTGGAGAGACTCGAGGGTCACCTTGTCGAGGTGAAGGAGAGAGAGGCCAAGGCACGTGCTCTGGAGATGGCGATGGCGGTTCAGGAGCAGCAAGCTCTCAATCAGCTAGAGGCTTTGAGACGGTGAGTGTTGTGGAGGCATCAGGGCGGAGGTGCCCCAAGAGAGGGAGCCAGACTTGTGACCCCTTCAGAGTTGTTGTGGACCGACGGAGACGTGCACTTCACAATCGAGGAATTCATGGGTATGACACAGTCTCTTGCAGGGTAGGGGGTAATCCAGTTGGCAGCATCGGGCTCGAGGGCTTTGCGACCATCGAGGTTGCGAGACAGGGGGAGAGAGAGAGAGACAGCTGGGTAGCAACTACTTTTGTACACTGGGGGTATGCCCCTAGAATGATGTAGCTATGGAATGTAATTGTCACGCCCCGAGTCTTTATTTACAGTGGAAGACTCGCTTGGGGAGACACGAGCAGCCGGCATGGTAAGCCTCTCGGAAGCAAGCATGATCAGAGCGCGATACAATCACACATAAGATGTAATTGCACAAGTATTTACTCAAATTCAACTTCTAGCAAGAGACATGTCCCAGGCATGCAGACTGACAAAATTGCCACCAAACATGTGTTTTGGTAAGGTACTGATGACCAGAACAAAAGTCAAACATAGGAGCATATTTCTGACCTCGAAATCTATGCGTTTGGGCATTTACGGTACTTATTTTCTCTCTTTGGAACACCCAAATTATTTGACAGAAAATCAGCTTGAAGGCCTGTGGGAGAGCAGATAGGTCATGCCAGGAAATCTGGCTGCATGCTCCCCAGACACCAAGGATGCTCTTCTGAGGCCTTGAATGCTCTCCTGAGATCTTGAATGCTCTCCTGAGTTCTTGAATGCTCTCCTGAGGCCATAGATGCTCTCCTGAGATCTTGATTGCTCTCCTAAAGTCTTGAATGCTCTCCTGAGGCCATAGATGCTCTCTTGAGATTGCAAGTGCTCTCTTGAGGCCATGGATGCTCTTCTGAGATCTTGAGTGTTCTCCTGAGGTCATAGATGCTCTCTTGAGGTTGCAGGTGCTCTCCTAAGGCCATGGATGCTCTCTTGAGTTTGTATGTGCTTTGCCAAAGGGTTGATATCAAATGTCTTTGCCTACATGCTCCCCTAGCACCAAGAATGCTCTCCGGAGACTGTGGATGCTCTCTTGAGATTGCATGTGCTTGGACCTTATTCCAACTTGAAAACTCATGATGCATCGACCTTAGTTGCCAAGACTACATATGTGCATCGACCTTAGTGCGAGTCTTTATCATGAGCACCGACCTTAGTCTGGCATATGCACCGACGTTGATAGTGCAGGACCTCTGCAGTGCACTGACCTGTCTTCAGAATATGCGCAGACCTTGTTAGTTTGCTTCTATGCTTTGAGCCTGCTGATGCACTGACCTTGTAGCTTTGAAACTAAAAGATGCATTGACCATTCACATGCGCACAGACCTTGCTGTTCACATGTGCACAGACCTTGTAGTGTTGAAGGCAAAACATGCACCAACCTTTCACATGAAGACTTGAGGTGCATCGACCCATATGACCAGAAATGCAGATGTGCACTGACCTTAGTTCAGCATGTACACAGACCTTGTAGCATGCTAGCATGAGGTGCATCGACCTTACAGGCTATAATGTAGATGTGCACCGACCTTTATATGCAATGGTCTGAATGTGCATCGACCTTTATATGCAATGGTCTGAATATGCATCAACCCTTATATGCATCAGACTGAAATATGCATCGACCTTGCTAGTCCAAAATGCATATGTGCATCGACCTTATAATGCAGGACTTCTACATATGCATCAACCTAGCATGCCATAAAGCAAATGTGCATACACCTTACTTCAATAGATGACTTGAGGTAGCGTTGACCTTTGTTCTACATTGACCTTGGTTTTGCATCGACCTTGGGCATGTGCATCGACCTTTGTACTATTCTATCTCGATGTGCATCAACCTTACTTCATGTAGCAAGAATGTGCGTCGACCTTGGTTCTTCAACTTCGGCATGTGCATTGACCTTACTTCATGTATAGTGGCTATGCATCGACCTTAGTCTTGTGCAAACTTGATGTACATCGACCTTAGTTCTTCATTGCTTGAATGTGCACCGACCTGATTGCATGAACAGTAATGTGCATCAACCTTAGGCATGAAGCTTTTCAGCTAGATTTTTGTGCTACCAATTGCCTAGATTTCTATGCACCTAATATTATCATCTACCTCAATTTCTGTGTATCCAGTTTCCTCGATTTCTATGTAATCATGTATTTTGAGTTTCTCTTTCAACTTGAAAGGTTCTTGCTCTTGAATTTCTACATCTTAAATTATGCCTTGATTTTTGTGCTATCAATTACCTAGATTATTGTGCCATTCTTGATTTCTTATTCTTTACTTACAATGACCTGAAATGTATGAATGTGTTTATCAAATGCAAGTGAGACCTCACAATGAGTCAGAGTCAAACATCATCAAAATAATAGAATTAAGCATGTTACACATATGCCCAATATTCTCCCCCTTTTTGATGATATCAACTATGAGTCATTATGAGTCAAAGTGCAAAGAAATATACTCATGAGTTAAAGCACAAGGGCTTATATAATTCTCTCCCCATATAAGACTCTCCCCTTTAAGCAATCAAGCCTCTCACCCACATTCTAGAGAAAGACTCATATAATTCTCTCCCCATTGACATCATCAAAATAACGGCATTGGAGAGAATATATGCCATAGTTGGCATGGTAAGGAGTAGAGTAGGAGATAATTAGCACAGGATGTACAGAGTTAAAGGAAATACATACCTGTAGGGAGCAAAGAAACGTGCAGCAACCTGAAATACCAGCTTAGTATTCCACAAATTGACGTGGAATTGCATGCCAATGGTTGTACACTGATTAAAGTGGATAATTGTTGGGTCCCTGAGGTAGTCGATAGCAACTATGAGGAACTTCTTCCTCCCTTGTGCCTCGGGGAAGGGGCCCAGTATGTCCACCCCCCACCGAGCAAATGGGCGAGGCTCCATCAGAGCGTGTAGTCACGTGGCCGGCTGGTGGTGTAGGTGAGAGAACTTTTGACACTGAGGGCACCTTTAAACAGAGTCGAGGCAATCTTGCCGCAAAGTGGGGCACCAGTATCCTTGTCGGATCATGGTCCTCGCGAGTGCTCGCCCCCCCACATGGCTTCCGCAGAGCCCTTCGTGGATTTCTTGGATGTATTGGTTGGCTTCCGTAGGGAACACTCACTTCAATAATGGGGCCGAGAGGGAACGACGATATAATCTGCCGTCCACCACTGTGAAGTGGGCCACTCTTGCTCGCGTGCGTTGAGCCTCGAGGCGGTCACTCGGGAGCTGTTGTTGAAGGAGAAAATCCAAGAGGGGATCCATCCAAGAGGGCTCGTAGTCGATGGCATTTACCTAGAAAGCCGGCTCGTCTATGCTTGGTGCCGATAATTCTTCTATCAAGACCGAGTTCGAGTTGGAGGCCATAGTAGCTGATGCCAGGCGAGACAGAGTGTCTGCTTGGGCGTTCTCCTCTCGCGTGATGTGGACCACCTCACAGTGGGAGAACTCCCATGCCGCAGCCCTGGCTTGCTCCAAGTACTTAATCATGGAGGGCTCACACGCTTCAAATTCTCCCTTTACTTGGTTGGCTATGAGCATGGAATCATTGTATGTGCACACGCTGCTCGCCCCCAAGTGTTTCGCCACGCGTAGCCCTGAGAGGAGTGCCTCATACTCGGCTACATTGTTTGTGGTCGGGAAGTTGAATCGTAAGGCATACTATAGCTCGAGCCCTTCCAGTGAGAGTAGGACCAACCCTGCTCCACTCCCCGTGGCACAGGACGATCCGTCGACGTATAACTCCCATGTGGGCTCGGAGGATTACTCAGGTGAATCCTCAGCGGGTATGGTGCACTCGGCTACGAAGTCGGTGAGAGCCTGGGCCTTGATCGCAGTCCTCGGATGGAACTTGACGTCAAATTCCCCCAGCTCGAAAGCCCATTTGATTAGCCTTCCCGAGGCGTCAGGGTTCTGGAGGATTTGTCGTAGTGGCTGGTTGGTGAGGACGACGACCGGATGAGCTAGGAAATATGGTCGCAACTTGCGAGCGGCCATAATGAGTGCGAGGGTGAACTTTTCAGCTTACGAGTACCAGAATTTTGGTCCTTGTAGCACTTGACTAACGTAGTAGATAGGCTTCATAACCCCTGCCTCTTCTCGTGTAAGCACGGCACTCATTGTGCTCGGTGTCACAGATAGATACAGGAGTAATTCTTCTCCCTTTTACTGTTTGGAGAGGACGGGAGGGGATGCCAGGTAGAGTTTTAACTCTTTGAACGCCTGCTGGCACTCCTGGTCCCAGTCGATCTACCCTTTCTTCTCCGGTGCTTGATTGGCTTGCTTGATCAGTCGGAAGAAGGGGAGGCATCATTCGACGGCTCGGGACAGGAATCGAGCCAAGGCGGCGACACGACCGGTGAGGCACTGAACGTCCCTCACTCACCCTGGCCGCTGTATCTCCAACACTGCTCAAATTTGGTCGGGGTTGGCCTCGATCCCCCGGTGAGTGACGAGGAAGCCTAAGAATCTCCCCGATCGTACTCCGAACCCGCATTTAGCTGGGTTGAGTTTCATGTTGTACCTTCTGAGCATGGCGAAGGTCTCCGCCAGGTCGCCCAGGTGCTCGGTGGTTTGGAGGCTCTTGACGAGCATGTCATCGATGTATACCTCCATATTGCGGTCGATCTGTGAGTCAGACATGTGGTTGACGAGGCGTTGGTAGGTTGCCCCCGCGTTCTTCAGCCCGAACGGCATTTGAGCGTAGCAGTAGAGGCCATGATTGGTGACGAATGCGGTCTTATCCTGGTCGAGCTTGCGCATGCTGATCTGGTGATATCCAGAGTAGGCATCTAAGAATCTCAGCATTTCATGCCCGGCCATTGCGTCGACTAGTTGGTCGATCCATGGCATGGGGAAGCTGTCCTTGGGTGTAGCTTTGTTTAGGTCAGTGTAGTCGACGCACATCGGTCACTTTCTGTTGCTTTTGGGGACCAGGACCACATTGGCTACCCAGTCTGGGTATTGAGTAGGCCTGAGTAGTCCCGAGCGTAGCTTCTCATTCACCTGCTCCCTGATGATCGCCTGTCACTCGGGGTTGCAATGCTTTCGGCATTGCTGGACCGGGTGGTAAGTGGGGTCCAACTTTAGTTGCTGTGTGATAACCTCTGGTGGGATTCCAGGAAGTTCATCCTCTGACCAAGCGAACACATCCTGGTTGGCAATAAGAAAGCTCGCGTAGGCTCGCTTGTCATGCTCGGATAGGTTTAATTAAAAGTTAATGAGCCTTAAACTAGAGTGACTATGGGCCTAGAGGATCACACACAATGGATTCTCAGGTGACAGAGTATTATTGTACAAATGTATATGTTAAAAGTCTTAAATTTCTTTTGGAAAGGAATATAAGAAGGGCATAATACATATGTACAATAATAAGAAGGATACATATACAATATTGGTCCTTATGGGTTCTTTTGAAAAGTACCCAACCATTATATATATGTATCATACGTAGGAAGAGAAGCTCTCCTCTTTTTAGCCAAGCATTAAAGGAAAGAAGAGAAGTTTCTCTCCTCCCCTCTTCCCCCTCTTGCTCTCTCTCTCTCCCTTGTTGGTCTATCTCTCTCCATTTCAAGGGAGAAAGATCTGAGGAAGAAGAAGGGATTTTTTCAGCACTGGTGGTTCGTGTGCGGGGGAAAGAACGGGTGGACGTCGTCATCGCGGGAGGATCCGTGTGGATCAACTCTAGAGGCCATACATCAGTGCGGCTCGGCATTCGTGGAAATCGGCATCGGGCGTTACGGACAACGTCATTCCACGCAAGGTAAAGATCTCCAACCCACAGTTAGGGGTTGGGTGATTTTATTGCATTGATTAGAGCACGATTTTAGGATTCCACAAGCCTTGGGTTCGGGTTGAAAATTTTATTATCCGATGCGAACCCCGAACCGGGCTAACCGAATCCTTACACTAGTTTCCTCTTATTTTTCTCTTCACATGGGTGTGAATGGGGCGTGGAATGAGATTTTTTACGGAGTTCACCATTTTCGCACTCGGGATGGTATGGCGGTCCTTCCAGGGACCGCTACCAGATGAGATGGCATCATGGAGACCACTAGGGGTCCCTTATGTCGATTCGAGCCTTGTGGTCTCGCGATGGACCGCCACCGAGCTTAGCGGTCTCTAGGAGATAGCTAGGCAGTGCCTAGCGGTCAGGGCATGACTATTTTCTGTTTCGTAGTCATTCTGGGTCGGGTAGGGTAGCGACCTTGTGACTGACCACCAGCCAACACCTAGCGGTCAGGCCAAGGACCGCCACCCTGCTTGGCGGTCTAGAGGCGACCGCCTGAGTTTCAAATGTCTTCAAGGCCTTGCGGTCCTTGCTGGACCACTAGGCCAGTCCTTGCGGTCCTGAGAGGGCCACCAGGTGCTTTGACGATCCAGGGAGGACCACCACACGGTTTTTCATGTTTGCCATATCCGTTTCACGTTATGATGGCTTCCGGTCGACCCGGTTGTGACCCAGTGGTTGACCTTCGGCCTCGTGAGAGTCATGGACACCCGTGGGTTCTGTGTTCATATTTTTAGGGGTGTCCAAAAGTATCGTGTTACCTCAGTTTGCGTGCCCATGGTCTTAAGGGTCCAGGGAGGCCCTTGTGCTCCGGGCTTTCGTGTTTGCATTGGATCATGTCACCGTGAGTCGATAGGACTGTGGAGGGCTCTCCCCACACGACATAAGTTTCTCTAGAAAGTGTTTTCCATGTGGGCCATGTGGTCGGCCTTGGACTGTGAGTCCAGTTAACTAGCTTGGGGCTGGACATTTTTCGTGTGTCCCTTGGATGAGGGATTAACTCGGAGGTTTGTGAGCTACCTTGAGAATCGTGTCATCATGGTTTCAGACCTAGGGATTAGGCCAGATTGACAGCGTTGTGCCGTCACGTGCGATGGTCTTGACCCGAGTCTTGTGACTCAAGGACCGTTGGATTATTAGGTCTAGTGGGCTGTCCAGAATCTGGTGGCCTCGAGCCGCCTGTTACTCCATGTTACTCGTGTTGGGTGCGTGCATGATTTTCAGTGTTCACGTTTAGTGAGCCCCCACTAGTCGTAACTTTCCTGTGCACGCGTGTGTGGACTCACTTGGGAGTGGTAGAGAGCGTGACCAGAGAGAGATGATTTTTAAGCTGGTTACCGTAAGGTCCCTCCGCGCAGCCTGAGTCCGAGCTATGGGGAAGAAAATCTGACCTAGGACGTATGGTCGGTGTATGCACATGTGGCTGGGGGCGTCGGACCCACACTGACGAGCGCGACTTCAGCTAGTCCTTGTTCTGTATTCTTGATTACTGTACGATTATTGTACTCAAACTATTTCCTGACAAAATCACAAGAAATAAGGGTTCGGACATTTCACCGAGCACCTTCCAGGCATGGGCTATCCAGCTCTTTCTACGAACCCATGGATCCCTACAAGGGCCCTGGCCAGCTTGCCGTAACTTACGGTGACACAAGCAATCCCTCGGGATCAACTCCGGCCACTCACATACGGGCTTTGCCCGTATCCCACACTGTCACCCGGAGCCACCCAGGGGCGCCCTGACGTCAGGCCACGCCACGTGGCACTCAGCCAAAGGGGCCAAGGGCCCACCCAGAAACACATCTTTCAACCCTCCAAGGTCCCAGTCAACCGGCGTCCATGGGACGTCCCCACCAGCGTCTACACCAAGTTTCATGAACAACGGCCGAGCATAAGGTTGCGTTCCAGCCATCTACTTCCTGCTGTTCGCCTGCACCAGCGCAGTCTGGGCAGCAATCTGCCCACCGCTCGAGATCACGCCGGAGTTCTACATCAGCGCCGTCGGCCTCCACCTTCCTCCAGAGCAGCTGTCTGCCATTGCTGCCGCCTCTAGGGATCGTTACCCCATCCTTGGCGCTCGGGACCCACCTTCCTTGCTGCTGCTTCTAGACTGGTCCGTGGGCGCAGTTCAGTCCGCTCGAGTCGCAGCGGTACGCAGACGGCGAGCTTCACTGACCTGGGGCCCGTCAACCCATGTCACACACTCCCAGACTTTTGTTGTAGCCTTTTACCTCCCTGTGAGGAGTGTACATGTCTGATCTGTACTTGCTTAAGCTTTATGTACCAGGGACTATGTGACTTGGCCGGGAGTCTTCCCCACGCCCCGAGCGTGGAGGTGCGCATTCACTTTCTCCTTTGAGTTAGCTTGCATAGCTAGTATATTCTCTTGATGCTGCTGGTAGTGAGATTGTGGGTTCCTAGCTCACATATTTTTTTTTATATCACTACTACGGTGAGAGAGTGTGACCGTTCTGTGACTCATCCAAGTCACGAGTGTGGATTGGCCTACCCTAGACTCACTGGTTTCTCAACCGTGCAGATCGACATGCTTCCATCTCTTGGGATGCCTGTGAGCTATAGTTCCTCGTTGATTGACGCAAATTCCCTCTTGGGAACTTCGGGTGTTGAGTTCACACCATTCTATCAGTTGCGAATTACTAGTCTTAGTTGTCTACTTAGTAACGTCTTCACATAGAGTCTTAACTTGCATTGCGTCCCACATCATCAGCAGTATCCTAGCACGAGGCCCACTCTTTCTGGCTGGCCGGAAAGGGTGGAGGTTGAGATCCTACAAGTCAAAATGGGGTGGTGAAATGTGGTTCCCCTCTCTCCGTTCTAAGTGAAGAGCAGCTGACTCTTAGCCGTTCATCATCTTCCTGCGACTTCATCAGAACCGTTCATCCCTCCATCACTCTTCGTCTCGTATCCCTTCCTAGCGCTGACAGGTGGTCTATCGGGAGACCGTTCATCCCTGGAGCGGATCTTCAGGAGCCGTTCATATCTCCAGTGCTACTTTACAAGCGAGTGTCTCCCTCTTTCCAAGGTCCAGCGTGTTCATCACGTTAGGTGGCCTTAGTGGCGATCACAGGTTCACACTGCTATTCCCTTCTACTTTCGTTTTGTTTATTTTCATATCCACATGGTAGGAGGGGTTATCAAGAAACTTTAGCCAGGTAGGAAAACATATCAACATCCCAAATTTCAGGCAATCACGGTGAGACGCCTAGTGCCTATCGTGTTAGTGTTTTGCTGACCCATCTTTCGTGCTTGGTTAGTCCCTTCTTTGAGTGTTACAGGTAGTGTTTTGGTCCACCTACGTTCTTGTCCTCTAGCTTTAGAACGGCTCACAGTGCACCATCTGTTACCTTATGCGGCTGGTGATCGACCATTCTCCATTGCTCACAGTGCTACTTTTACTGCGAGCCTGGTGCCTTTAGCGGCCCACCTTCGCTCGTTCACCATTACTGTGGTCGTATGCAGGCCGCCCAAGCTGCTAGATCAGGTATGTTTCAGTCCTTACGCTGTTGGTTTCACTGATTTTGTGCGGTTGATACAGCTCCGTTCCTGAGGATACATGGTCTGTCTTAGACCGTCCATCCTGGTACGCCTCTGTTCTCCCTTCCCTCTCGTCCAGTATAGTTCTGTCTGTTTGTCATCTGTTATGTTAGTGCTCCCTGCTATAGAACGGCTCCCACAGGACCATTTACCCCCTGTACGGTCTCCTACAGACCATCCTTGTCGTGCTACAGTGCACCCGAGCCTCTATCTTGATTATGATCTCACATATTTCATGATTATTTGGTGCTACTGATTGATCTCCCATGTTTTCTCATTGATTTTGCATGATTGTTGCTCTTATTTAGCATGTTTTGGTTGATCATTGTTGCCAGTTCCTAGGTTAGACTTTGCATGCACTTCGGTGCGCATAGGATTCATGCATTTTATTCACATTTAGTTGCATTCCTACCGAAGTAGGGTTCCCTCTCGTCTTCATACTCCTTGGAGCCGACTAGGTGACCTTACCGAGGACCTCCGTAAGTCCCCGTGAGTCATAGATTCCCACACGGACGTCGGACAGGTTGTACCGTACCACCCCTCGGTCTAGGGTCTACATCCACGAGAGAGAGAGTCCCTTATGTTGTGCCCCCTTAGGCACAAGCATGTGTATTTTGTTTTGATGATAGCAACAAAGTGTTGAGAGCATGCATTCTTGTTCAAGGGCACAAAAGGGAGCCCAAGACATGCCCTTGGGGTAACAAAACACATACAGTACGGATAACACAAAAGAAGAAGAAAGAGGGGCGATACAATCAGATCCCAGGCTCGCTCCCCTCTAGTGCTGCCTGGCGAGACTCCGCAGCCGCCAGCTCCGCCTCCAAGGTCAATGCAAGCTGAACACTAGCCTCAGCCCTGGTCTCGACAGTCCGCCACTCGGCTCTAGTGAGCTCTACAGCTTGCCGCTACTCCTCTAAGGCCTTCTGCAAGGCCTCAGCTTTAACTCTTCGCCTCGCCCAGTTGCATGGCGCGGTCCTGAGAAAGCGACACAGCTACATCAGCAAGTCTCCTCTGCTCGGCCGTGGCCAATGCAAGCTGAGCCTGCTGCTCCTGTGCCTCTCGGATGGTAGCTAGCCACCGAGCCCTCTTCTCCTGAGCCTCTAGGAGTCGCAGGTACTCCGCCCAGATGTCGACCAAGCCAGACATCCAGAGCTCGCATGGGAAGTCGAGGCTATGATAGCTCTGGGTGCAGTCCCTCAACCGCTACCTAAGCTCCTCCGGGAAAGGCAGGGGGTTGCCTCCCAGGTAACCTCGGGCTCACTGAAGCAAGGCCGCACCCACGCTCTCGTCCAGCAGTGGATCTGGCAGAGAAGTGGATGTAGGCCACTCGACCCCCAAGTCCAGGGAAGAATGGCCCATCTCGGCCAGTACACCAGGAGGACCTACATAATCCCACCAAACACAAAGGGGAATCAGTAACATCCAGGGCCTCCCTGTGACAAGATAAGGTGAAAAACCTGAGAAAGGTTTTGATCCTCACCCAGCATGGCTCCCGCCATGCCTGCGACATCTCCACTAGGGGTCTACGAGGATAACCTCTCCTCCACATCGATGGCATCCCTCGTTGGAGTCGGGGAGGGCAAAGGCTCTCCCATAATCCGGTCACCCCTAGCAACCATCAGGGAGATGGAAGGGTCTCCCTGGTTATCCTCGATAGGGGCCGGCACACACTCCCCCTTAGATTCTAGTCCTTGTCCTAACATAATGACATCAACACCCTGCTATAAACTCTAAACCAAAGCCAAGAGGGAGGAGGGAAGGATCTCTCTATACCTTCCAAAGCTGCCTCCATCTTGGCGTCCCCGACAGAAGAGGCCTCAGAGGAAGAAGAGCCCGAGCTCGAACTCTCATCGATCTCCATCGCCGCACTGCCACTGCTCGAAGAGCCAGATGAGGTCTCTAAAGAACCCCCAGGCACGGATAAATCAGAGGCATCTGTACACCAAGAAGCTGAGTCAGGCTATTATAAAATCCAGTTTCATATGAAGACAACTCCCTAGCCGAGGATGTTGGATAAGAAGCTCACCAGCAGGGGCGTCCTCTTCGAAAACCCCCTTAATATCGACGAGCTCCTCGTCGCCCCCAGTGGAAGCTACAACAGTGGGCTCATCGCCTGCTACCCTGGTCGCATCATGGGAAAGCTCACCATCCTCTAGAGGGGAAGATGTACCTATGCTAGTGAAAGCTTAGCATTAACGGGTAAATCAAAAAGCCCTACCACAAATGACTAAGCATTCGGTCACGTACCTGAGGGTCCCACACTAGAGGACTCTACCAGCCCCACGGTGCAAGCTGATACCATGGCAGGCAAGGCGGGAGAGGCAGCCTCGCCAGCAGCTGTGGTAGTCCACCCAGCATGTCCCCAACAACGGGCGGGGGCACGGGGGTCACCTACCCAGACTCGCCCTCAAAGGATGGGAGGGCCACTGACGGGCCGACGTTCAACAGTGCCTGGATCATCTCCAAGGTGGCTGCCACCTCCTCACCTGCCAAACAAACAACACAAGCTCAGTCAGTAAATACAGCTTGCCAAAAAGTGTAACAACGATGGGGCGAAGACCCCCTCTATAGTAATTCGACACTTACCTCGGCAATTGCGAGCCACCGCGGGTGCTGGCTCTCCGGCCTGTCCGGACACTCCACCCGAAATTTTGGGAGGGGCCTCGGCCCCTAACGTCTCTGCCATCCTTGCACAATCTAGACAGTTATGTTAATAACTAGAGTCAAACAAAAGTCGTAGCATATACCCAGTGTTAGAAGCTCTCACCTGTACGGGCTCTCTCTATAGCTTGCCACGACGCGAAGTCGGGGAATGTCTCAATATTGGGGGCGATCTCATCCATCACGCGAAGGAACCCCTCCACGTCGATCTCACACTCGACCCCCTCCTCAGACAGAGGGTCCACCTCTCGAGGGGGTGAGAAGGTCACCTCCACACTAGTTTCTAGCAGAGCTACAAAAGACAAACCTAGCAAGACTAGATTAGCCAACCACCATGGCTAAACCAAGTAGGAGCGAAGAGGCCGAAGAGATACTTACTTAAGGTCGTCTCTGCCTCGACTTGCTCACCAGCCTCGAGTCCTCCAGAGGACCCGCCATCTTCAGTGGCCGCAGTCTCTACACGAGGGCATTTTCGCCTAGGCTACTGCCCTCCGTCCCCGCTCCCTGAGGATGCTTCCGTGGTGGGGTGGTCCCCCTCTACCGTAGAACTTGTCAACAAACATAGAATTATACACTGCCCCAGTTACACACCCAAAAAGTAACAAAGTAAAGGGAGGATGCTAGAGGAAAGCCTTACTTGAGGCCTCGAAGGGGGTCAATGACAAGGGCACTAGCTGCTCCGATCTCAGCACCAGTGCCCGGGCCACCTTCGCAATGGCCTCTCGAATGTCCCTTAGAGTGTGGGCACACTTGATCTGGGACACAAACTCCATGGGCCCGGCTGACCCGATCGCGTGGCCGATAGGCCGCCTCCAGTCGTCAACCATTGTGTCGCCAAAGCTCCCATCAAGGAGCACCCGATCCAACAAACCTCTACTCCGGAAGCCGCAATTAGCCAGGAACTGGGTCCACCAGCTCCTTGGTGCCCTCGATCGAGGCACCTTCACCCCAGTCATCGTCGCTGCTCTCGACACCTGTCTCAGGGGCTTCAGTGCCCCGCCGTTGCCTCAGCTTCCAGACGACAAGCCCCGACTGCCCCGGGGCCACTACTCCACAAGTTGCTCGACCGCTCGACAAATCTAAGCAACGCGGGTCCTCAAGTACCCATCGTCCAGCAGAATGGGAGGCAAATCCTCCCTTAGCAAATGACTCTCCTCCGCCTTCCTGATCGTAGAGGCCTTCTGCTGGTACAAATGACTGTGCTCAAACCACCACCTAGCATAATAGACGTCGAATCATCCTCGGCGTCCCTGCCCCGACGTCAGAAACTGCTCTGGCACCCGACGGTAGTAGAAGTCCCACCACGCTACCACCAGTAGGTGGGTGTCCTTCCCTCTGTACTGCCAGCCTGTCAAAGGAAATTCCCAGTTCGATGGGATCCCCTGGTCGTAGTCGAAGTTCTGGGCAAACTAGAACGGGTAGTACGACTCCAAAGAACTCATCGCAGACCGGTGTAGCGTCAACACGACCGGTCGGGTGCTCATCACCCACTCTGTCCGTAGTCTAGCCTCCAGCTCCCTTTGATGTGGGTGGGCGCTGGTCACCCCTCCACTCAAGACCCCCAGAAATAGGCTGGAGTCCCTTGTGGCACTGTCAAAAGGCAGTCCCTCCTCCCCCCGGTTGGGCAGGTAGCAAAGGACTCTCCTAGCCCCCTCCAGCTGCGCCTCGGTATCTCTATCAGGATGCCCAGTGAATCTAAAAAGTAAAGGTGTCATCGGGTTCGCTACGGTCCCCTGAGTCACCAACCCTGGAAATAGCAGTCCAACCCACGCACTCAAGTAGTGAGTCGGCAAAAGTAGGCTCCTCTCTCTAGGCGTCGGGTGCGTCGCCAGGACTCCTAGCCCCTGATACATATTTGCCAATGCAGAGGGAGCTAGGGTCAACTGCCTCCCCTCTGCCAGCAGGCACGCTGGCCACAGCAGCTCAGCCCTCAGTAGACCATCCTCCCTGTGGGAGACCACAAATGTCGCTAACCAGTACGCTAAGTATGCGGCAAGATGTGCCACGTCTGGCAAGCCATGGGGATTCCACCCCTCTACGGTATATATCTGGAGTATGTCTGGAAGTGCAGCTCCACCTCGGTGTACTCCTCCCACGGAGTCTAATCCCTGGCAAACTCTTGATAGAAGCAGAAGGGCCCATTGTAGAAGTAGCGGACCCACACATTCAGTGGCAGTCTGTGCAGCCCTATCTCTCCCAGCTAGGGCCAAGTCCCTCTAGGTCTTCAAAAGATATCAGTAACTATGTGGAACCCGGTATCGCCCTCGTCCATCGGTATGACTACAGTGGAGATCATCCAGTACCACCTCCTCATAACCTTCGCCACTGATCGGCAACCCAGAAATCCAGAATAGAGACCATAAGTCAAGTGAGGTCTCTCCCTCTGCTATCACCACCGTGGTCCATCGGTGGTTAAAACGCTCCAGCAGTGCCCGCAGCAACCTAGTGTAGCAGGGGTACGCGTACAACGTAATAGTCACCGCGTACCTGATCCCTGCTCTATCGAGTAGCACCTGGTAATGGTGCACAATCCCCATCAACCACTCGGTGGTCCCCTGACGGTATCGGTGTGAAGGGATCACTCCCCAGTGGTCGTACCAACTAATAACAATTTACCACATAACTCCATCTAGAATGTTGTGGTCGTCATAACCCTCCCCCACATACTGCTGGCCGGCGGGCTCCAACACTAGCCTGGCTATCCCCTCTGTCTCAGTACGGTGATGCCCATGCAGGTCCCAAGAAGTAGGGCCTATCGACCCAACTCTGACTCTGAACTGCTCTACTTTGCTAAAGAACCCTAGGCACTCAGCACTAGGAAACTGACGTTGTCTCTAGTAGTCCTCATAAAAGCTCGGATAGCTGTAGAATGCAACCCCATGTAGGCTGTCCTTGCCTATTAGAATAGCCCGCTCAAGCCGATGATGGGCCCCGGTGACCTGCGAGTCATCCTCCTCCATGCCAAGAGGGATGTAGCTCCTGATGAACTCAAAAAAGTGGCGGTCCAGGGGAAACTCCACAGGGTAGCCTCCACTCCGGTCATAGGTGTACAGGCCGCCTGCCTCCAAAATCTGGGCCACCTCAACAACTCCAGCTACCCTCTCACCAACTGGGCCCTCAGCCACTATCGTACGACCCAGATATAGCTGCTCTGCACTAGCCACAGTGACCACCGGTGGACCCAGAGGGGGCATCGATCGCTCAGTCCGTCACACCCAGTGTTCCCTCTGGCTCAAGGCGCCCCGCCTTGGTCGAGCTCTCACATGTTAATCCATAGCCCCACCGGCACTATAACAAAATAGTCAAACCCATCAATAGTCCCGCCGGACAACACAGCCCGCACTATGGACTGGTCTGTACCAGGAGTGCTTTTGGAAGGCACCATTCGTGGCCCTCGTCAGTCGGCCAGGTTTTACACTTGGTCAAGAGCCTACGTCTTCACTAATTTGCTTGATTTTGACGTCCTGTCGAGTCAATGCTCATTTATATATCCTGCCCTTGTTTTAGACCTCCCGTCCGAACAAGGTTTGTTGATCCCGACACCTCGTCAGGTCGACGTCTGCATTCTGCCCTTGTCCCGGACCTACCGTCTGAGCAAGGTTTGTCAGCTCTGACATGTTGTCAGATTGGCATCTAGATTCTACTTATGATGTAGACCTCCCCGTCTGGGTCATATGCATGGGTTGTCTTCGACAGTCCGTTGAGGCAACATCAATTTCAGATTGCTTCCGAGTCTGATATCCTATCAGGATCCGCTATCCTATTTTCTGGCCTTTGACGCCCGGTCAAAGTCAGCTATCTTTGTTTTAACACTCACTACCCTATCATGTATTTCAAATATCTCATTTTTTTCGGCTCGTCCATCTCGGCCGAAGCGCGCTACCATATATCTCACAACTTCTAGCTATTCTATTTCCCGACTCAGCCATGACAGTCGAGGTCACTATCTTACATTTTCAGCCAGTCCATCATCCGGCTAAGGCCGCTGTCACAATTTGTCAATTATCTCGTCCTCTGGCTCAGCCATCTCGGCCAAAGTCGCTATCACAATTCTTCAGCTATCTCCTCTTTCGATTCAGCCATTCCAGCCAAAGCCGCTATCACAATTTGTCAATTATCCTATCTTCTAGCTTAGCCATTTCGGCCAAAGTTGCTATCATGAGTTTTAGCTATTCTAGCTTCCGGCTTAGTCATTCCGGCCGAAGCTACTATCAAAATCTTCAACTATTCTATCTTTCAGCTTAGCCATTTCGACCAAAGCTACTGTTACAAGTTCTGACTACTTCATCCCTCGGCTTAGCCATTTTAGGCCAAAGCTTGCTATCAGGGCCAAGACCTGTCATCGAAGCCCGCTTCCCTTGATTATGACTTTTCAGTCCCTTTCTCCTCGATTTCAACTCACATTCCACCCCTCTAGATGTCGGCTCAGAAGCCCGCTTCCCTATAGCATGTGATCACTATCCTATCTTTTGGTTTGGCCATGACAGTCAAAACCAGCTACCTTATGCCCCAGCTATCTTATCTTATGGCCTGCCATCTCGCTATCAGGGCTCTTGCAGCCTGCTACCCTAGCCTTCGTAGCTTGCTATTCCTGACTTCTATAGCTTGCTATTCCTGACTTCCACAGCCTGCTATTCCTACCTTTTAAAACCTGTTATCTCTAGCTCTCGTAGCCTGCTATTTCTGACTTCTATAGTCTGCTATCTCTGGCTCTCATAGTCTGCTATTTCTGGCTTCTATAGCCTGCTATCTCTGGCTCTCATAGCCTGTTATTTCTGGCTTCTATAGCCTGCTATTCCTGGTTTCTAAGGCCTGCTATTTCTGGCTCTCGTAGCCTGCTATTCCTGGCTTCTATAGCCTGCTATTCCTGGCTTCTAAAGCCTGCTATTTCTGGCTTCTAAAGTCTGCTATTTCTGACTCTACAGCCTGCTATTCCTGGCTTCTATAGCCTGCTATTCTTGGCTTCTAAAGCCTGCTATTTTTGGCTTCTAAAGCCTGCTATTTCTAGCTCTACAGCCTGCTACTCCTGGCTTCTATAGCATGCTATTCCTGACTTCTAAAGCCTGCTATCTCCGGCTCTCATAGCCTGCTATTTCTGGCTCTCATAGCCTGCTATCTCTGGCTCTCATAGCCTGCTATTTCTGGCTTCTAAGGCTTGCTATTTCTGGCTCTCATAGCCTGCTATTTCTGGCTTCTAAAACCTGTTATCTCTGGCTCTCATAGCCTGCTATTTCTGACTTCTATAGCCTGCTATTTCTGGCTTCTATAGCCTGTTATTCCTGGCTTCTAAAGCCTGCTATCTCTGGCTCTAAAGCTTGCTATCTCTGGCTTCTATAGCCTGCTATTTCTGGCTTCTATAGCCTGCTATTCCTGTCTTCTAAAGCCTGCTATCTCTGGCTCTCATAGTCTGCTATTTTTGGCTTCTATAGCCTGTTATTTCTGGCTTCTATAGCCTGCTATTCCTGGCTTCTAAAGCCTGCTATTCCTGGCTTCTATAGCCTGCTATATCTGGTTCTCGTATCTTGCTATTTCTGGCTTCTATAGCCTACTATCTCTGGCTCTTTAGCCTGCTATCTCACCATCTTCAGGTCTTTGCGACCTGCTATTCTATCATTTTTCACTATCCCAAGCATCCGCAGCACTCCGGCGACGCCCCGTCTTCGCTACGCCCTCCCGCGGATCGAGAAGGACTTGCTGCTGTCATCTGCAACCCACCTACAGCAGAGGGCAAGATAGCAGAGACCACTCCGGCCTCCACGGTGCAAACCAGCTGAAACTTCCTTCTGGGAAGTCATACGTCGTCAAGTTATCTTCGCTCCAGATGTGATCCCACGGTGATCCGACCTCGGCACTGCACACACCGTCCATTCTCGTGAAGCTGTGCCAAGATCAGGTCCGAATCTGAGTCCCAAATGGTAGCAGCTCCACAGCCCGCCCCGGCCTTATTCAGCCTGAACCCTCTTCACGAGAGTTCTGATACTCTGAAGTGCCGACGCATCAGAAGTGATCCCGCCTGCATCCGACATCGACACGATCCGTGGCGTCCAAATTCCCACAGGCGCGCCAGACCCGGAGCCCCGGTTCGCCCAGGATGAACTGCAGTAAAGACGGCCCCGACACCCCTTCTTCCTGTCCGTTGCAGTTCGTGGCATCTTCACCAAAGTTTCAGCCCCCGATGTAACGAAACCAACGCAAGTGGTTTCTTTGCGTTCTGACATCGGCACCAGGAGTTCTGCCCCGATCTGCGATGTCCTACCCTGCTATTCACCCAGAAACCCGACGCTGGCTATCCCAGCGGCCACACCCAGCCAGGTGATCGGACGGCCACGCGCTTCCGAGGGATCGTAGTCCTCCCATTCAGCGACGTCCCCGACCTGGTCCCGCCACGATTGGAGTTCTGCAGTGTCCGTACCGGCTGTCGTACCACAGCTGCGCCGACCAGTCCAGCCGAGCTGAACTGCACCAGCCCGCTGCAGCAGCCGCCGTCCCCACCCAGCGTCGTCCGTTCGACACCAGACTTCCGGGCGTCCGTCAGCGCCCTCCGGTCTTCGTCCAGGAGGTGGAAGCATCTTGAGTGGCGGCTACAGCTCGGCACGCGGTGGTTAGCTCACTTCCCCCTCCCCGCGATCCCCCCCTCCTGCGCGAGGGTAGTAGTTTGTAATTTGTCGCCCCCACCCCGTGAGCCCCCTCCCTGCGTGGAGCGTAGTGCATGTACTAGCAGGTACGACAACAAGCCTCCCCGACGCAGCGTGTCCGCCGGGTGCGCACGCTCCCCGGCTCGCCATTGTCTCCGACCGGAGCCGATCCTTCGGATGGCTAGGTACGTGCGTCCGCCACTCCCCCCTGCTTGCTTAGTATTAGCTCTGACTGCCGCGCCGCGTGAGGAGTGCCCCGCCCAAATTCCACGAAACGAGAGTTCTTGCTGCCGGTGAGAGAGTGCACACCAGAACCGATCCCCTCGGTATTGGTCTGCTTGGTTGAAATCGGCGCCCATCACTTGTCCCCGGGTGGCTCACCACTACCCTCCGCGCTACTCGGACCGTGTCCGACCCCGTTGCGAGCCACAGCTCACCGAACCGTCATTACGTGCCCTGAGTGGAGTTCGTCATGTGCGTGATTGTTAGCTTGTCATAGGCCGACTTGCACTCAGTTGATTGCTGGCTTAGGGTACCGCGTCTCGACCGGGTTCATCCTGCGTCACAGTGGGTTCGTTGCGTGCCAAAGATCCCTAGGGGATGGGCATCACGTCATTCCGCCGAATGTGCTGAGTAGAGGAGGAACCAAGGTGTGCCGCTGAGGAGCTGGGCCGCTGGGCCGCTGAGTAGCTACCCAAGCATGCCGCTGGAAGAGCTTGCAGGCGTGCCGTTGAAGGGCCAGCCAAGGTGTGCCAGTGAAGATGTGTGTGTCGGCCAGGGGGCATGCCGGTGAAGGAGCCAGGCGGGGTATGTGCCACTAAAGAGCCCGCGGGCGCGCTGTCGAAGGACCCCTGCAGGTGTGCCGGTGAAGGCGCTGGAGGGGTATGCCGGTGAAGGATGTTCACCAGTGTGCCGCTGAGGGGCGGCAAGGTGTGCCACTGAAGACACCCAACTGGGTGTGCCAGTGAAGGCCCTGGCCGAGTGTGCCAGTGGAGGCGCAGGCGGGGGCGTGCCGCTGGAGGGCCTGGCCGGGGAGCGTGTCGTTGAAGCTCCCAGGGGCATGCCGACGAGGACCGCAAGGGTGTGCTGCGGAGGGCAATAGGGGTGTGCCATTGAGGGGCGGCAAGGTGTGCCGCTGAAGGCAGCAGGAGTGTGCTGTTGAGATAGACTTGGGCCTGTTTCGAGCCTGATTAACGGTCCACTTAGTTCTCTTCAGGGCCCATGGGTTGTGAGCCTATTGGTAGTTGATTTCTTTTCACTGTCGTGACTCCGGAGGCGGCTTCACGGTAGTGTGTTGTTTATTTGGAGGGTCCGGATGGGACGTGTTCTCCGCAATCTCTTCAGTTGAAGTTGTTTATTGATGCTAGATTGGTCGGGACACGCGGACGTGCAATAGAAGGATAAGGCAAGTATCAATCCGCCCTCAGCACCAGAGATAACCTCCCCGACGGAGACTCCCCAACAGTCCCCTCAGAAGAAGGAAACAAGAGAAGGGCGAGCCATGCCGCAAGTACCTCATGAGCCTCCAAGACCCCGCTAGGTGGAGGAGATGCGACTGTCCAACGTTTGAGTGGGCAGCTGAATTATGAAGATGTTGAAGAAACTCCCCACAAGATTTTCCATATGGGAAATCCTTTCTTTGAGCGAAGAAGCTCGCCAAGCTATTATTGATGCCCTGCAGTCGCCAGCTCAGTATGAAGCACTCCTGACAGAGGTTAACTCCGGGCCAGCTGTTACATTTACAGAAGATGATATGCTGATTCTTGACCCCAATCATAACATGCCTCTATATATGAGGGGATATCTTAATTGTCAGCCATTGAGTCGAATACTGATAGATCCGGGAGCTGTTGTGAATATTCTGCCCCTATCGCATCTACCAAAAGTACTACTTTGATCTGCACCTCACCCAGGTGAAAGACATGAGGATTGCTGGCGTGCGAGACCCCGCTTGGAGTGGCAGAGTTTAACCTCACATTGGGTGGTTTCACCACCACGGTGCAATTCTATGTGATAAATTCCAACGCCACATACAAGGCCTTGCTGGGGCGGCCTTGGCTGCATAAATATCAGATAGTACCGTCTACATTACACCAGTGTATCAAGTACTGTCACAATGGCAAGGAAGAAAGGGCCGGCGCGGAGTGCCACTAGGCCAAGATAGGTTCTGGTCATGCTTCGAATGCTGGCAGAGCTGCATGGTACAACTTTATTTGCTTCCCATTGAGAGGGGAGAACTGAACTATTCCTTTGTGGTCTACAAGAACGTAGGCACCACCTTCATAGACCCGATGAACAACATACAGTCCTGAAGTCCTGCGATCAATGACACCCAAGAGGGGGGTGAATTGGGTGTTTTCAAATTTTAAGAAAATTTTGGCCTTTTTAAAGAATGTTATAAAACACTAACTAGAAAATTCAAATCTGCTTAACCACTAGTTAGAATACAACGTACACTAACCCCCACACTAAATGGCAAGTTCAAGTGCTGCGTAGTGGAATTAACACCTTTTAACAAGATTGAGGGAATCAACCAAACAAGGTAACTAATTCTCTCAATCTCTCCGTTCCCACACGATCATATAAACGGATATAACAATTAAACCACACAAATGCACAACCCAAACCACAATGCACAGCGATTTTAAGGTGGTTCGGATGCAACGACGGCAATCCTACGTCCACCCCTCACCAAACCCGGTGAGGCTACACTCGGGGATAAATCCCCAAACGGAGACGACGCTCCAAATATAATGCAGGATGTTCAGTAAAATTCAAATGCTATAGGCAGTCATGGATGTGATGAAGACACGAGAGTTGCAATGCATTATGACATGAGTTCATAGTATTCAAATTTTTATGACAGAATGTGAAGGTGTATGCAAACATGAACGTATATGCAAGCTCAATGTATATAGTGAAATCATGATTTGGCGAGTCTTTGAGTTTCCCTTCAACTGGATGATATATGGCAAGTGATATACACAAGGATATGCAACTGACTGTAAATGAAATGCATGTTCAGACATATACATGATCACATGACTATACAACACACAATGAGTCAAAACATGACACAATCACTGGAGAGAGTAAAAGGGATATCACCTGAGTTTTCAAATTTCAATTTCAATTTTTCTTTTATCATTGCTTGAGTCAATTGACTCGTGTGCCTTATCTGTGTCATTCTGTTGTATCATCATTCAGTTTATTCAGTTTGTCATTATCACTAAGTTTGTCATCATCAAAAAGGGGGAGATTATTGTATTATGTTTTTGTTGATAGCCAAGCTGATCGTTATACTTTTGATGATAACTAAACTTAATGTTTGAATAATTACATTGTTCCTGATGACTATATGCATTCATGTTGTTAAAATATGGTTGAGATGACAAATAAGCTTTTGAGGGTTAAATGCATGGCTACATGGTCTTGGCCATTGGTTGAGAATCTTGTTTCTACAAGAATGAACCAAGTCCTTTGTAATTCATAATGTATTAACCTTGACTATTTTGACTTGCAGGATCATCTCATGGCAGTCGCCTGGTAAACCAAATGTGTGGATAAGCACCTTGCTCTTCTATAATCCAAAACAGGTGGTATATGTCATGTACTGGCAAGAACCATTGGTAAGATTCTTATCCCATTATAAACTCCTTTATACACTTGATCCATGACATTTAAGGTGCACAATGGTTGCATGGCTTGGTTTTATGTGAAGGCATAGTTTCTCATTCCAATCCTTAATTGTGTGAAACTGAGTAGCATACATCTTGATGGGTTGAGAATGTAATTCATCCCTGACCACGTGTGCACACACTGGCCCACTGCCTAAGCCAGGCCTCTAGCTAGTATTCCCCCTCCGAAGGACGCTATGGTTGGACCGGGGGCCCACAGAACTAGCTTAAGAATCGTAAACTGGGAAAGTGCCCCGCTACAAGAGCCGTCACGTCGTAATGTGATGTAAGGCTATAACTAGTGAAGGCTCACAAGACACGGAGACTCAAAACATGAGCACGAAAGTACAGACAGGCAAGAGAGCACTATCACACATACCTCGAAGCACCAATGGCAGCACAGTCACTGACGACAAACTCAGGACAGGGCAACTAGACCTACTCACGTAACGATCCTTGAGTCAGATGACTCGGAGGCAAGATCGTCACTAATAGCAGAGCAAGCCGCCAATCGGTCTAATCCTAAGTCAGGAAAAATGACGTTGTCGAAGGAAATGACATGTGGAGACCTGAGGGAACACTAAGAACTCTCAGCACACTTGGACACGTAGATTGAGGTAAGGCGATACCTCACTGTAGCCAGAACCATGTCTCGAATTGGACAAAACTGTCGAGACACACAAGGTCACCTATCAACCGCTAGGTGACCCCAGGTTGACCGGAACCAAACAATCATGACTCAACAGTAGGAAAGAGAATCCTACCACAAGCAAAAAGACTTCTGACTGCCTTGTAAGGTAATCTTAGCCCTCATATGATGTCGGGAGACACCCACGGGAAAACGGGTAGACCACGAGGACAAGCCAAGACAAACAGAAATGAAAACATCGGAGGACAACACTCTGGGCAAAGTGAACCATCACTCAACCGCTAGGTAGACCCGGCAGTCAAGGAATGGCCGCTACGCGACCAGAGACAAGGACGCTGGCAGTTCTAGATTGAATTGTTAGGGAACTGTCACAGTTGGGGATAAGATCGCACCCAGTTACCTGAACTGACCTATCTAGAGATTACCGACACATAGACACCACCCTATAACACAAACCTAAGATAGACCGACACATAGACAGACACAGGACAGATCAACCAAAAACACCAAGGGGATGAGCGGTCACAAGAGGGCCGCCCAAAGGCATGAACGATCGAGAGAGGGCCGCTCAAGGGTCAGACGCCTAAGATCCAAAGGGGGATGGGCGATCAGGACAGAACCGCCCAAAGGGGAGCGATCAAGTCTTGGCCGCTCAAGCCCATGACCCAGAACAGTTCCTGGTCAAAATGATCTTGACTGGACCGCTGAACCAAACTGACCTACTACATTGTCAGTCAAAATGGTCTTGACCGGACCGCCGAATGTGATCGACACGTAATAGTTGACCAAGGGTCAATAGGGATGAACGGTCAGATGCTGGCCGCTCAACCCAGATGGTAAGATAGGCGGCTAAAACCTGGCCACCCAAGGGGGGATGGACGGACCCTACCAGGCCACACAAACCATGTGTGGTCTATCGTCTGACCGCACAAGCCCCAAAACCTAGCGAGGTTGAACGGTCCAGAGGCAGCCGCCTATACCTTGGGCGGTCTCTAATGTGACCCCTCAATCATTACGATGAGCAAACCCAGGGGTTCGTCCGATCGTGACCTTTCCATGCCCCATTCGTGCCGAGACAAAGAGGATATAGTCACAATCACCTTGGTAATCACATGGACTCTGACCAGAGTCAAAACAACGCACAAATCACAAGAAACGGGTGATTCTAACGAAATCACCCAAATGGGGTCGTCAGACTTTCCAGGCTCCCCACGGTCAACGGGATCGCCAATCGACGCCAAACTGGTATCAATGGAACGCTGACGTTCCAGGGTGTCCATTGACACTAACCGATCGTAGAACCGTCACCGATTACCGACAAAGCCTACGAAACTGACGAAACCCCAACGAGCTTGATCTCACTCGTTCGAGCACCAAACGACGTGCAAGGATAGGGAAAACATAGAGGATGAAGTGGTGATCCATCTCCCTACCTCCACCGAAGAAATCGCGTGCCGAAGCGACTAATCCATGTCGAAAATCACCCAGAATGCGAACAGTGCCTTCTCAGAATCCACTGAGGGATCGCACCCGCCACGCTCCAACCGCTGCTCTATCCCATGAACCGATCTCCCCGACGCATCCCTGCCTCAGCCACCTCCACACGGTCGCGTGCCCCGCGCTGAGAGGTCGAGAGACGGGAGAAATGAGAGAGAGAAGGGACGGTGAGAAATGAGAGGGGAGAGAGGGGGTTGAGGTTTAAATAAGAAAAATTAAGAAATTTTTCTAATTTCTGAAAATCTGTAATTCGAGTTGAAAATACACTAATTCAGAAAAATACGTAAAAATAGTCAAAATAATCCTCGCGAAGAGTACATCGCAACTGTATCATCTACGAGTCGATGAACTAAGAACTAAACTCACCGTACGGTTCCGTTTCAAACTCATTGAAGAACCTCATTTTCAGCTTACAAAAATCTATTTAGTCAACATCAAAATAAATCAGAAATTAAACATGAGGAGGGGGTTCAACAACTAACAACACAACACTTCGTGGAGAGGAGAAACTGTAGGGATAGTCTTAAGCAGTGAAGAGAGGAGGAAACACCCTTTGGAGCTTTTGATGGGCTGAAAGGGAGCTGTTGCCTTAAAAGATTTTCCCCTAGAAGAATCACGAAAGGCAGAAACCCTTTTCCCTAAGGCGGTTACCTCGTTTTCCACCAACACCCCTTCGATGGAAACAAGCGAAGTGGCAAGTCTTTTAAAGCATGGGAAGATGGACAGGTGTCAGCGCCACACCAACCAATTGACACGCAAGATATTCACAGAAAGAATCGCCGCCTTTCCAACAACTAGAAGTATAGCGGTCAAATTGCGCCAAAGGCGATAAGGAATAGTCCAGTCAGCATTTACTATTACCAAAACTTGCACAAGCAAGGAAAGTTTTTACACGGCCATGTTAAAGAGAAAAAAAAGGGAAAAAGAAAAGGTCAACATCAGGCCTCGGGCCCACTACGAAGCTCGACAGATGAAGAACCCTCGGCACCAGGTGATCTACCCCAGCACCCTCGGTGACGGTTGGTCCAGACACTGACCCCACCTGCGTGGGAACTTTCTCGACCGCGTGCCCTCCCGAGACTGCTGGGGTTGGCGATCACTCGGATGAAACAGAGGCACCCCGACTTCTGCCTTCGCTTGGCTTTTGAACGGAGGAGTCCCTAGTATCTTTGTCTGAGTCATAGTATTACCTGGAAGGAAAATCGAGCTCTCCGTGCGTTTGTTCATAAGCCAGAGAGGTCGCTCTGCGGTAGCCTTGGGAAAACCCCTTCCACAGGCCCTGACGATAACCAAGCTTGTAGTAGGCAAAGGTAGCCTACTGGATCACCGCTTGGTAACCCTCTGAGCATTTGCATTGCTTAAGCACCTCCAAGCCGGCCAGCTCTGCCTTCTCCTCGAGATCGATCGCCTTCTGTTCCGCCTCAGACTGCCTCTGCTCGGCATCAGCTTATGCAACCTTGACCTTCGCCTGCTATCGCTCGGCCTCTCGGACCTGGCCCTTGAGCTCCTTATGCTCGGCCTTCCACTGCTCGGCACGCTTGGCCTTCCACTGCTTGGCACACTCGACCTGTGCTTTTTGCTCCACGTCCAGGACTCTATCTTTCAGCTCGACCATATAACGGGCCAGACCCAGCTACTCAGCTAACTCTCGAGCCTCTTTCTGGCTCGACTCTGCTTGCACCCTGAGTGAGGCCGCCTCCCGTCGACGACATTCAAGGTCGCTGGCCAAGTGCTCGACCATCCGGTCGGATGCACTATTGGCCCAAGCTAGGGACTCCCTCTCAAAGTTGACCTAAGCATACAGATCAGCCATTTCGGCCCCTAGCTGGGCCACAATCAAGCAACCATCCATGACTCTTTCGAGAAGCATGGAAGGAGAGCTCTGCCCGAGGCTTCCCCAAATTGCGTCCGAAGTCACGGAGCGGCACCTATGGTATAAGGAGGCTCAGACGACAGAGGTACCTACTGCAGGAGGGACGGCCCTCTCTAGAGCAGCTAGGATCAGGGAACCCCCCCAGGTATTTCCTCTCCCGGGGGCCCACCAGCTAGCTCGGGTGGGCCCATTTCCCCTCGCGCCTCCGCAGTCTCAATCGACTGGGATTAGGTGGCTTCGCCTTGTGACCCCTCTGCCTCGATCAGCTTAGATCAGGTCCCATTGTCCTGTGCCACCCTGACCTCGATAGGCACACCATCCGCGGTCGCCCCCGCCTGAGATGCACCCACCTCAGCTGCAACCCCTCCTACGATAGTGGCCCCCTCAGATTCAATAGACGGGAGGGCCAGCTGAGCGCCCCCCTCGACTGAGCGAGTGGCCTCCTCCCTTCTCGCCCTTTTTCTCTCGACAGTCACGGCCTTCATCGAAGACCGTAGCACCTTCTCCAAGGGATCCTTGCGCTTGGCCGCGCGACGCTCGGAAGCCCCATCCCGAGTGATCTACTTGCCCCTGTCCCGGGCATGGGAAGAACTTCCAGGAACTTGAGGTCTACCGGGAGCAGGTGCCTCCTCTTCTTTAGAAGTTCCATCAATTATTCTTTTAATTCCTTGAGCTCGACAGGGGACATCCTATAAGGTACCTTAGAAACTGGACTAGCACCAAGGACCAGGTGGATGGTGAAGGCCACTTCTCTCTATGGGGGTAGTCCAGGCAGATCCTCTGGAAAAATGTCGAAACACTCCTGAACTACAGGGATGTCTTCTATCATAGATTCCTTAGTTTCTCTTATGGTGACAAAAGCAAGGAAAGATACACACCCTTTCCTTATTAGTTTACTAGCTCGGAGAGCTACTTCTCGACCTGGTCATCCCGGCACTCCCGTTTGTTGTTCACTAAGGGGCTTGAGTGCGCTGCCAAATTCCAGAAATAGATCATCCCGACGGCTTCCTGCGGTACTGCGGTCAGTCGACCCCGAATGTCATAGAGCTGCTTCGAGGTGACGCCCGCCTCCGTGCTGGCAAACTCCAGCATCCTTGGCATCAGGCCCCAGTCCTGGATGGCCCGGGGTGCGAACTCGAGGAACAGAGAGCAGACTCAGGTGTTGAAAAAGTGTAAGGGGCACACGTAGCGGGCCTGCCTTGGGAACTGGTGCGTGTTGACGTCTCCCAGGGCCTTGTAGATCAAGCAAAGGGTGGCCGGGCACAGCGATAGCTTAATCCCCCATGCCATCTGGCACGCGGGGTAAATGGCGTCCAAACGAATCACGGTCTCGTCCCCGTATGGCATGGCAAAGGAGCACAGCCAGTACGTCAGGTAGGCCACGCAATGTGTCATCGGGTCCAACGCCATCGGATTCGGCCCACCCAGACACCCTTTGGACGAGATCTTCACGTCAAACTTCGGCTTGGCGTGCTTCTTTCGGGTGACAATGGTCCCGACACAAGGGAAGTCCGTGTACTCCTTCGGGCCATCATAAAAGTACTGCAGCCACAGGTTCATCCAGACTCTCTTCCGGTCCCCACGGCGGGGCTGCTTCTCGTCGTGCGCCAACTTATATAACTCCCGGTAGGCCTTCATCAAATACCGGTACGAGTGCCCCAAGGAGTAATAGCCATCTCCATCGATCTCATCCTTGATTAAGTCCGGGAGGCAGATCTCTTCGTAGGGCTCCCCGTCTATGGGTAGGCCGCTTAATTGGCTCAAGCTCCACAGATCCAGTGAAGTCTTCCCCTCCGCTGTGTAGAAAGTGTTTGTCTCCGCGCAGAAGACCTCGATCATCCCACAGCAGAGGCCTTTGGAGATTGGATATTCGTACCGGGAGGCGTACACGCTGTGATAGACGCTGGCCCGGACCAATATAGGAGCATAATTGAACAGCACATAGTCCGTGAACTCCACTGCCCCCTCTCTGAAGCTGTGTGCGTCTTGAAGCTTCAGCTCTCCAAACCAGCCCAGCGACAGCTCATGTTTGAACTTGATCGCCAGGCAGTCGAGGATGAAAGGCTCCTCTCTGTAGCCCTACTTTAACGGGGCCAGAAACAAGCCACAGCGGTGCTGCTCGCCATGGACGCGCCTTGCAGCATTGTCCCACTTGGCGGGGGTGAAGCCCGGGGTCCTCACCGGCTTGTCTTCCACCAGCAGCACTGTCTCTAACCCTAACACGGGCTCCCACTCACGAGCCTCGCCTATCAAATATGTAGGCACGCTCCTCGAGATAATGTGTGACAGACTGTCTCGACCCTGCAGGATGGCACATTCCACTTGCTTCACAGTCCATGGCTCCCGTCGGTCACGAGTCCGGAGGTGCTTCAGATGATGAATAAGATGCTTGTCCTTGGCACCCTGTTAACATTACTGCTGCTGCTTCTCCATCGATGGTTATGGCCTCTAAGAGACCCCACGTTCCTGTTGCTCCTGATGGTGTGGCTGCTGCCTCCTTGCGATCCCATGCTACTGATGCTATTGATGGTGTTGTTGTTGCTATCTCCATGTCACCCGTGCTTGTTGCCCCCTCTGGGCCCATTCCCACTTACATCGCCTCTGCTGGTGCGTTTGCTTCTCCCCTCTCTCCATCGCCTGAGGTTGGATGTGTGGAAGGTGTTCTGGGCCTCCCTGCTTCCGGTGCTTCTTTGGCGGAGGATGTTGGGGGACCCTCGGTTGCTGTTTATCCCTTGGCCTCTTCTATGGTTGTCGCATCTCCTTCAGCCCATTACTCTGCTGGTGATGGTGTTGCTGTTCCCCCGGTAGAGTCTTCTCCCTTCTCTGCAGCAGTCCGTCCTTCTTCTGCTGGTGGTGGGACAGCCTCTGTTCGCAAGAAGGCTGCTATTGCTGTCCCTTCTCCTGATGCTACCCGTCTAGCTCGCCTGGATGCTTTGCGCGTGCTGAAGGACGAGGTCAATGCCCTGCCCTTCTTTGCTAGCTAGTCTTCAGCTCCTCTGCCGGCTTGTGTTCCTGCTGCTAGTGCTCCTTTGGATTCTTCTACGGGCTCTCTCCAGCTACCTTCTGCCCCCGAGGCTCCATCTCCGAAGCCCCCAGTCGTCATTTTAGCACTGGCTGCGCCCAATGCTCCCCGAAGCTCCTTGGTTCATTCCTCTGGGATTGCTCCCATCTTGGTTTCTCAGGCTCCTATCATCCCAGTGTCGTCATCTGCTGCTGTTGATTCTCTCCAAGAGAACGCCGGTGACCCTGAAGACTTGGACTCTTCTCAGGACTGGGATCGTGATGACATGTATTTTTCCCAAAGGATGACTAGAGGTGTCTTTTGCAAAGTCATCCTCCTTAGAGTCTGCGACACTCCAGAAGTGGTCCCGTCTCCTTTCATCAACGGCATCAACCGCGAAAGGCGTTTCCGTGCAACTGCGCCCGAACTGCACCTGTTTCTGAGTGCCACTTGGCAATGTTGACACCGACTTCCCCTGTGCGAATCGGCCAGAACTCCCTTCACGAGAGTTCTTCCTCTTTGAGGCACCGACGAACCAGAGGTGGTCCCACCTTCTTTTGACAACACCTCCACCTGGGGCATCCATTTTTCCTTGATCACACCATATCCAGAACTCTCTATTTGCCCAGGATAGACTACCACATAGTCGGCCCCGATACTCCATCCTCCACTCAGTTTCAGGCTGAGTAGTCTTCTACAAAGTTCTGACTTTCGACGATACAAAGCCAACCCAAGTGGTTTCGTCTCGTTCTGACATCAGCACAGAAGATTCCACCATGGCCATTGTTGACCTATCCTGCTATTTGCCCAGGAATCTGATGCCAGCCATTTCGGCGACCATGATTGGAGAGATGATTTTACAGCCACCAGATTTTGAGGGTTCGTAGTGCTCTCTGTCTGATACACCCACGAGTTGGTCCCGTCACTTTTGGAGTTCTACAGCGAGCGTACCTGTCGACGCACCATGACCGCGCCATCTAGTCCTGCAAGGCAGAACTGTGCAGGCCATCGGCTGTGACCTCCTCCACCTTCCAGCAGCATTGGCTCGACGTCGGACTTTCAGGTGTCCTTTGACATCCCCCAGACTTCGTCCAGGCTTTGACAGCATCTCGATTGGACCTCGGAGCTAGGCGTACGCTATGGAACAAGCAAGCGTAGATCGGCAGTTTGGTCTCCCCTCCCTTTGCTCCCCCCCTCCTGCGCGAGGGTAGTGCATGTAATACTTTTCCCATCCCCGTGATCCCCTCCCTGCATGGAGTGTAGTAATTGTAATAGCAGGGATCATCGTCGAGCTTCCTCGACGCAGCGTGTCCGCCGGGTGCGCAAGCTCCCCGGTTCGCCCTCGTCTCCGACCAAAGCCGGTCCTTCGGACGAGCTAGGTACATGCGGCTCCTTCTTCATCGGCCGCGGATGCTCGGAGCAGTGGCTGCTGGCCCAATGAGGGGTTGCCTGGACCCCTGAAATAGCTTCTGACCATATTGGTCACCTCCTCTTGACCCCGTCCTTGGTGGAGGACCGAGGATAATTGTCAACCTCCTACTGGAGGGACGTAAGCTAGCTGGGTTCTCCCAGCAAGTTGGCTGAATCTTCTCCCTACTGTAGGTAGGGATGTCAGCTTGTCAGGCGCAGGCCCTGGGGGCAGCACGGCGTGGAGGGTCCATGACCGTCTCTTCTCTTCTTGGGGCCAAGCCCCTCTCACTCGTCCTCCTCGTCTCAGCAGGCTCGGGGTAGTGACGAACAAGTGCATCTTGGCGAACTGGCTAGATCTTCTTAGGGATCCACACCTGCTTGAATATTTTTGGCCTTGGGGCCAACTCTCTTCGGCCTTGGCGGCCGGCTTCTTCTTTCTCAACTCTCCTTCCGGAGAGGGCCTAGAAAGAGTTGCGGGTCGGTATAGCAGGGACCATCCGATCCCGGATCACTTGGGCGTCGCATCCATCTAGAAAGACGTGGACACCACCAATCAGAATGGATTTGCCAGACGCCGACAACCATCCGGTGACAGGAGCAATAGCTCTCCTTCGGGAGTTCCCCTGGTGGCGACTCCCGGGCTTGTTGTGGTGGGCGGGGCGAGCCCCCTGAGCTACATGGTGAACCATGCATCTTGTCAGTTGAATCGAGCCTGCTGGCAGGTCCCTGCGGCCTCGAGCGTTATGGACCCTAGGCTTCTCATTGATGCTTCCTTTGGCTAGTTTGGGAGCCTCAACTTCCAGTATGTCAGCAAAGGCTACCCCCAAGAAGTTAGGGAAGCCAACCACCGGCGGGAAAGAGCCGGAGACAGTTGGTACCGCCAGGTACCCATGGGTGGCGTGGTCAGCCACAATCACAGGGTCGAAAGATAGAGCAGTAAATCTAGCAACCCTTGATGTTTCCTGGAGTCACAGAAACAAGCAAATGATCAACATTCCTTGGGAGGGCCCCCGAGATCTATTTATCTTGGCAAAGTGATGAAGGGAGACTTGGTCCCACCAGGTGTGCCAGCTTGTGGGGGATGGGATTTATTCATCTCTTTTGGTTTATTTGGTTTTATTGGATTTATTACGCAGGTGTGCTAGTCACTAGGTGACAGATTTATTATGCGTTCGAGCTTACTCGGTCAGATGAAAGCGAAGTCCGTGTCGAGACCAACAGTCTATCATACCATAAAGGTTATGATGTTTATTACGTCCTATAAGAAGGAGAAAAACCCTTGATTAATTGCCAAGATAAAGAACCACCAACTCTTATAGGTCATGCATCAGTCACATGGATAAGCTTCCGTCAGTCGATCCGAGCATGAGGCGCTGACTTCAGGGGGTTTCCCCGAGCGATGGGCGCAAGGCTCAGGTGGGACGCATAGGACCTTGAAGGGTACCTCCCGATTGTCCTGATGCTCAGACTTCCAAACCCAAAGGTCGCCTAGGAAGCGCTTAATCCGAGTGGGTTATTGGGCTTAGTGGGCCCTCGGAGGGCTATCACTCGTGGGAGCTAAGCCTCATTCGGTCTGATAGGACCTCGTTTGGCTGCTCTTATTTGGGCAGTAGAAATCCCCCTCTCCACTTGTCCCCCTCCTACTCTCGAGCCAGGATTAGGCTCAGTCGAGTAGCATTTGGGGCCAGTTTAAGTGGTTCGAGCTGAGTGAGGATTTTCTCTGACAGGGGCCACTTGCCGTGACTATTCTTGGGATGCGCCCATAATTATGATAATCCTTATGAATTGATGTGTGGAGCCCTCTTTTTAAATATTAGAATGTCATGCCGCTTCCTCGAGAGGTTTATAAGCGTAGCGTGCACTGTCATTCCTAATCTCCGTCGTCTAGGGCTTTTTTCACCATCTTAGTGTTCGCGAGAGGCTCATGTGCCATGAGGTTGACCCTAAAGGGAAAAGAGTGGCGGCGGCCTTCGCGGAGCTCGTAGAGATTGCGGTGGCGATGATTCGCCAACTTTCGCCTCCCCCTAAATCATCCAACACAGTGTCCTCTTCTTCCTCTTCCAGCTCTCCTTGTTGTCCCATGGCTGACCAGCATCTCGAGATCAAAACGCCAGAAGTTGGGTGGGCCTCTAGGGCGCTTACGGTGCCAGCGGAACCTCTTCGAAGTGAGCTGACCGAGGATGAGGTGAAGTGGTTGGAGCGCCGATATGGGTTGCCATGGAAATACCATTTCTCTTCGGCAGAGCCTCAGGAGTCTAGTCTGGACACTCGCTCCGACCTCTCCTACTCCTTTCTCTTGGCCTGGAAGTGCGGGTTCTGCCTTCCTCTTTACCATTTTGCCACCGAGTTGTTTTGGTTCTACCGACTAGCTCCAGTCTAGTTGGCCTCCAATTCATACACTTTCATCTTCTCTTTCATCTTTCTTTGTCATTCATGTGGGATCGAGCCTTCACTGGATCTCTTCCATGCTTTCTTTGAGTTGAAGGGGCATACCCACACGAGTAAGGGTTTCTTTTATCTCCAGGCGAAGAGGGGAAGGAGCTGCGTAACCCTCTCCCCCAAAGACTCTTCTCACAAGGGCTGGAAGACCCAGTATTTCTGGGTGGGTGCAGCTATGGACAACGGTTCTTGGAATTTCCCACTGATCCCCAACTTTCATCCAAACATCCCCCTGAAGCTGGCTGCAATTTGCCCGGAGGTGGAGAAGAAGGCTGCTCTTCTTCAGGAGAATCGCCAATCCACTGCCGAGTTGATGGCCGCGGCCAACATCGAGGAGTACCCTTCTCAGCATGTGCGGCCTCCAGGTAAGGGCTTCAGCCCCCTTGCATTGATGTTTGGTCGCAAGAGTAAACTTCTTGTTGACAGCTCACTTGTCTCTGTTCAGATTCGAGGCGAGTGGCTGATGAAGAGGCGTCACCGGCCAAGGTGGTGATCCTCGACGAAGAGGAGGCGTCTTCTCCCGGGGCACCTCAAGTTCCTGGGAGTTCTTCCTGTACCCGTGACATGGGCAAGCAGATCGCTCGGGATAGGACTTTCGAGCGTCGCGGGGCCAAGCGCAAGGATCCCCTGGAGAAGGTGCTACGGTCTTCGATGAAGGCTGCGACTGTCGAGAGAAAAAGGGCGAGAAGGGCGGAGGCCGCTCGCTCAGTCAAGGGGGGCACCCAGTTGGCCCTTCCGTCTGTTGAATCTGAGGGGGCCACCATCGTCAAAGGGGCCGCAGTCGAGGTAGGTGCACCTCAGGCGGGGGCGGCCACCACTGGTGCGCTTATCGAGGTCGAGGGGGCATAGGACGATGGGACCCGATCTAAGCCGATCGAGGCCGAGGGGTCACAAGGCGAAGCGACCCAATCCCAGTCGACCAATACTGCGGAAGCACAAGGGGAAGTGGTCTAGCCCGAGATAACCGGTGGGCCCCCAAGAGTGGAAACACCTAGGGGGATTCCCCGATCCCAACTGCTCCTGAGAGGGCCGTCACTCCTGCAGTAGGTACTTCTGTCGTCCGAGCTTCCTTATACCATAGGTGCTGATCTGTAACCTCGGATGCAATTTGGGGAAGTCTCGGGCGGAGCCCTCCTTCCATGCTTCTCGAACAAGTCATGGAAGGCGGCCTGATTGTGGCCCAGCTAGGGGCCGATGTTGGGTCCCGTAGTGCAGGAACACGGTTCTAGAGGGGGGGTGAATAGAACCTTCTACTAAAAGTATGTCCAATTAAACTTTTCTTGCTTTCTTGCATATATGTTGATACTAATTGCTTTTCTCTTCATTTTGCAGGGGAACAACACGTCTCGTGCCAAAGAAAGTTGTGCCTTGGGAACCACCAGCAGGGACAAAGACGTGTCCCCTACCCTAACAAAGAAGTTGATGCCTTCGTTGGGTCCTCCAAGAGTCACCAAGGAGAATTTATTTTCTCTTGATCGAGGACTAACTATCATTGCTAAAGGTCCGCTTCCTATGGACACTTTAGATGGTGGAGAGGTCAACCCGACTTTAATTGTCAACCACTAAGGCCTCTACCAGTTCCAGCGTATTGGCAATTATTCAAAACACTTTCTGTTAGATGGGCACCTATTTCCACTCATTTAGCACTATGTCCCCAAAAATATTGATGAGGACAATCCAACTTTGCCGACTAAACGGCGTCAACTTGAGTGGGCAATTCTGGCAAGGCGAAATAACATGCTTGGGACATGTGACTTTTCATATCCCAGCTTCTTGCTAGGTTACGTACGCCAGGCTCAGTTTCCAGCGGCCACACAATTGGGCCTTCTCAATACCGACGTCACTTAACACACAAAAGCATGAATGATGACGCCAGCTATATGGGAATTATTTGGTCAACACAAGCCAGGTCCAGCTCTAGTTTCTGGTTTGCTTTTAACGCCATCTGGCTCACAATTTGCCACTAAGGGGTATGATAAATTGTGTTTTGTCGACAAGATGATAACCGGCTCAGCCCCGAGTTGGTATAAGAGACGGTCAGTAATTTCTTCCCATCAATTTTATCTAGGAACAACGGAATGGCTGATGGGGATATTACATCATTACCAGGAAATTTTGGATCATCTCGTCATCCGCCATGCAATCACAACCGCCCTTTATGGGTACCCTTGCTACACGAGCTTGCTTCACACTTTAGCTGAGAGATTCAATCGCCGATGGAATATGTTCACCACTGCCGACGGCGAAACAACTATTGATTTATGGAGCTTTCACAGAATTTCTGGTCTCCTCATTTCTGGGCGCCTCTATGAAAAGGTAACATTTGACAACCTGCACAGATTACTCCACTGGTACAGGACAATATGGGTTGCCTTTAAGCTTTTGGTATTTGATGAAAGTTTGGAGAGATTTGGCCCGAGCTGGGAAGGGCAAGGTTCCATCTGTTTCCACCAATATCATAAGGGATTCGTCATTTTTATAATGGGCCATTTTGCTTCTAAGGGCTCTACTGAGGATAATAGGCCCTTAGATCATTATTACCAGTTCCTTTTCAAATTGTAGAAGAATAAGTGATACTTGTCTGCACCCGATAATGAGGGGTGGAATCCGTGCAATTTGCCAAACAAGGTTTATTTAGCAGTATACTTCGTCTATTGGCTAGTAACTTTTGTCATACCACATAGTGAAGAGTGTCTAGAGCGACTTGAATTAATGTACCCAACCTGCCTTCTAGCTGACGGTCAAAGATTTTCTATTGTGCCTGCCGCCCTAGCAAATATTTACCATGTTCTCCCCGAGATAGGAATGTGTCTATGGCTACTCATTACTTAAGCACTTGGGCTGGTTTGTTGCTTCACAGGTTATGTCAGCATATTGATTTGGGGAACCCCACAACTCCGTTAATCTTTCTGTTTCGCAATCGCCAGAATCAGAGCCCGTTGGATCAGTTGATAGGTGCTCGGAGGGCACCTTCTTTTCTTCCCATAGAGGGGCGAGAGGGCCTAGATTTTGCACATAGTTCATATGATTTTAGGCCATACATCATTGAGGGTCCGAATGGCACTGCCTATCATCTTCCTCAGCATTTAGCTGCTAGCCCCTCGTTTTATGAAGATTTGCATTGCTGCATCAGACCGAGTGTCCTTGTCTTCTGCAAGGGCACCATCACCTTTCTAGAGCTTTACTATCCACACCGTTGTGCACAGAACTTTAGATATGATCAGTCAGTTCCTCCCAATGCTGACTGTCCATTGGAGGGGAGATTATACAAGTATCATAACACCCACTTGGTTGCACCTAGCTGGTAGGATTATTCCTTTAGAAGGGAGACGAAACTAGGTTATGCCTTACCAGATAGGAAAAAGGTCGCCGCCATTGATATGTACTATGCATGTTGGTGGTTTAAACATAGTAATGTGTTCAGGCAACCTTTGTAAAAGTTGAGGCAGCCCAAGGAGGCTCGTCTGAAGAGAAAGGATCGGCCTCCTCTCATAATTGATCATTCTTTCCTCTATGCCCAATTTCCATACATTGTCAAAGAAATCTGCAAATTTCATAATTGATCCTATTTCATGTAAATACTGTACAACAACTGCTGATTTTTTTTTGTAAGCATGCAAGTTTCAAACTCTATTGGTTACATAGTCTCTTGTAAGGATTTAAACAATTCAATAATGGTTACTGGTGGCCCACTCTTCAGCGCGACTGTACGGCCTATGTATAGAAATGTGACTGATGCCAATGCTTCGACCACCTGGTCCATCAGCCTGCCTTGGAGCTTGTAACTCTTATCGAGCCATACCCCTTTTGTCGGTAGGGAATCGGCACCCTGGGGCCATTCCCTATGGCTCAGGCCCAGAAGAAGTTCATCATCATCACCATCGACCACTTCACAAAATGGATCGAAGCTGAGGCTACTGCCAAAATCACTGAGTCGGTCGTCTAGAGCTTCGTGTGGAAATCGATCATTTGTCACTTCGACATCCCCCAAGTGATTGTGAGCGATAACGGTCGGGAATTTGATTCTCATTACTTTAGAGACAGATGTGTCGACCTAAATATTCACAACCACTTCACTTCGATGGCCCACCCTCAAGCCAACGGGCTGGTTGAAAATGCAAATAGGGCTATACTAAAAGGCATAAAAACCAGACTCGGCAAGGCCAAGGGTAGCTGGCTGGAGGAATTACCGAGCCTACTTTGGTCACACTGAACTACTCCAAGAACGGCCACAGACAAAATGCCCTTTCAGCTAGTGTATGGCACGAAAGTCGTGATTCCACTGGAGGTCGGCAACCCATCTCTCCATGTCATCAGCTTCTCGCCTGAGGCGAATGACCGAAAGTTGCTCGAAAACCTCGACTTGGCGAGTGAGATCTGAGAGATCGTGGGTATCTGAGCCGCGGAATACCAGTGACGCCTGTTTCAGTACTACAATGCCAGAGTCTGAGATAGGCACTTCCAGCTAGGAGACTTTGTCCTCAGAAAAGTTGAAGCCTCTCGACCACTAGAGGCGGTGGGCAAGCTAGCCCCTAACTAGGAAGGCCCCTACCGAGTGGTCAAGATGCTCGGGAAAGGGGCGTACCGACTGGTTACCATGGATGGAACGCCCATCCCTCAGACATGGAACGCGGCAACACTACACAAATTTTATTTTTGAGCCTCTCTCAAAAATGTACATGTAAGCAACATAGAGTAAGAAACTTTCCCCTTCTTCTTATTAATGCTTCTTTGATACATCGGATAGGCCAAGGCCATTATAGTGCAAAGCAAAAGAAAGAACAAAACAACATCATCCACTGGTACGATCTGATCACTCGGTGCGAGCTCGGCTGGTACTCTCAGAATGAGCCACTGACTCTACCTCGTGTAGAAACTGGCTCGGCCATTGGGATGACCGACCTTGTTTGCTCGAGATCTTCACAGGGAGCAATCTGCCAACTCTTTGGAAGAAACCCCTCCAATGGAATATGATAAAAAAGAGGATGGTAGGGGGCATCCTCCAAAGAGTCAAAGAAAAAAAGAGGATGGTAATAGAGAGAAGAAGGAGGAAGAGGTTGATCCAGGCCAAGAGAGAGGAAGCATGGAGAGCTGCCCCTCCAGAGGATGGATTGACGATGGAAAGAGAAGAGGCGGGAGAGAAAGCTGCCAAGGGCAAAGAAAATAAAGAAAGGAGGGGCTGGGTGTGATAGTGAAAGAATGAAGCTTGACCCGCCCCCCCTCCTAGATAGTGTTGACGGTACAGGGATAGGAAGGTGACATGCTCCGGCATGTCAAACTCCCTTCAGATCTGTCCGCCGACTATCAAACACCCTTCAGATCTACCCGCCAAAGCAGTAAGAACCTCCCACCCACCGTTGTCTGCATCTTCATCTTCTGAAGCGTCATCCATGCTTCACCAAGACGACGACATGGCACCTCGCGTAGAGCGAAGAAGGAAAGACTGTCAAGGATGGCCTTAAGCAGTGGAAGGAAAGGAGACGCCCTTCTATCCTTTTATAGGCCAAGGGGGAGCTAATTGCCTTAAATGATTCTCCCCTCAAAAACACGCTAAAGGAGCCTTCTCCCTAAGGCAGGCACCTCGTCTTCCCCAATTTCCCCAGGGGGACACGTGAAGTGGCAAGTCGTTCAAAGCATGGGAAAATGGAAAGACGCCTCGTCAGATATCTAGCCAATCGGTGTGCAAGATATCTGCAGAGAAAATTAGTAAGTTTCCAACAACTACAAGTACAACGGTCAAATTGCACCAAAGATAGTAAGGAATAGTCTAGTCAGCATTTACTATTATAAAAGCTTTCACGCGGAAGAAAAGTCTTTACATAACCACACTAAAAAAAAGGGAAAGAAAAAAAAGGAAAGATACATCAGGCCTCGGGTCCGTCCTGAGACTCGGGGATCAAAGGCTCTTCAGCATCGGGTGATCCGCCCCCGGCACCCTCGACAACGGCTGACCCAAGCACTAACCCCACTGGTGTGGGAACTGCCTCGGTCACGTGCCCTCCCGAGGCAGCCGGAGTTGGTGATCCCTCAGACGAGGTAGAGTCCCCTCGGCTTCCATCCTCGCTTGACACCGAGCTAAAAGATTCAGAAGACACCGAATCTGAGTCGTAGCACTGCTCGGATGGGAAGATGACCGCCCCTGGTGCCTGCTCCTCCGCCTAAAAGTTGGCCTGACGATAGCCTTGGGTGAACCCCTTTTGGACGCCTCGACGGAAGCCCGATTGGTAATAAGTGAAGGCAGCCTTTTGGAGATCGGTCTGGTAGTCCTCCGAGCTTTTGTACCACTCGAGCACCGCCACCCTGGCTGACTCCGCCCTACTAGCAAGCTCAACCGACCTCTTCTCCACCTCGGCCAGCGCAGCCTCAACCTCCACCTGAAGTCACTCGGTGCCCTCTGCTCGGTCCTCAAGCTCCGCACGCTCGGCATCCCATTGCCCATCACGCTCGATCTGAGTTGCGTGCTCCTGCTCTAGGAGCCTACTCTTCAACTTGAGCGGACTGCGGACCTGAGCCAGCTGCTCGACCGATGCCCGGGCCTCTACCTGGCTCGACTTCGCCCATTCCCGAAGTGAGGTAATCTCCCATCGATGCTCCTCGAGATCGACAGTGAGCCGAGCGACCTTCTGGTCGGATGTGTCGATGGCCCAAGCAAGAGTCAATCGCTCCGACTCCCCCCAAGTGTAGGCGTCGGCTATGTCAGCCCCCATCTGGGCCAGAAACAAGCCGCCCTCCATGATCATCTCGAGGACTACGGACGGAGGATTCTGCCTATCTCCTCCTCGCACCACCCCTGAGGCTATGTTATGACATCTCTGATACAGGGGACCCCGGATGCCGGGAGGAGGGCCAGTCCTCTCCGGAGCGGCCGGAAAGGGGTCTCTCCCTCCAAGAGATACTCCCTCGGGAGCCCCACCGATTGGCTCGGACTGGGCCGCCCCATCCCATGTCTCTCCTGCCTCAGCCGGCTGGGATTGAGTTGCATCTCCTCGCGCCCCTCCAGCCTCGACTAGCTCGACCCCGACGCCTCCAACCTGCACTCCACTGGCTTTGCTCAATGCTCCAGCATCGGCCACCACCGCCCGAGAGTCGCCTGCCCCCGCTATGACCTCCACGGCCTCATCGGCCCCCTCTCGCTCGATGGAAGGGAGAGCCAGCCAAATAGGCTCGACCTCTTCTAGCTCGGCGGAGGGGAGAGCCGAGCGAGCACCATCCTCAGACGAGTGGGAGGCCCCAACCCTCTTTGCCCTCTTCTTCTCCGCGGACTGAGCCTTCATAGAATCCCGTAGCATCTTCTCCATGGGATCCTTGCGCTTAGCCCCCCGCTGCCCGGAAGCCCCTTCTCGAGCTACCCGCTTGCCTTTGTCCCGGGCTCGGGAAGAACCCTCGGGAGCCCGTGACTCGACGGCGACCAACGCATCATCCACATCGATCACCTCCAACTCAGTCAATGGTGCCTCCTCCTCAACCATCTGCCTCGCGTCTGAACGAAAGAAGACATGGTCATGAAAAGAAGAGCATTTTCTCAAATAGAGGGAGAAGCTGATTCCGGAGCCCCTTACCCGTCGTCAGCAGCCGCTCGGAAAGGCACTGTTCGATGTTAACTGGAATCACTAGCTCACCCGTCGGTCGGCGATTCTCCAGGAGAACTGCATCCCTCTGCTCCACCTCTGGGGATACCTCGGCGGGCTTCGAAGGAATGTTCTGGTGGAAGTTGGGCACTGTTGGAAAATTCCAAGATGTATCGACTGAAGATGTACCCACCCAGAAGTACTGAGTCTTCCACCCCTTATGGGACGAGTCCTTCTGGGATAGAGATAGCAGCTCCTATTTTATCTCGCCTGGATAAAATAGAACCCCTTGCCCACCTGCGGGTGCTCCTTCAACTTGAGGAAATAATGAGAAAGATCCAGTGAGGGGATGATCTCGCACTGGCGACAGAGGAAGCGGAAAGAATAAACAAAGAGATAAGACTTGGCAACCAGCTAGATAGGAGCCAGTTGGAAGAAGCAAAGGAGTTCAACGACGAAGGAATGGAGGGGGAGGCGGAACCTACTCTTCCATGACAGAAGAAAAGAACAAAAATATCCGGGGCGAGAGTCCAAGCTCGTTTTGTGAGGGACAGCGGTAGAAAAATGATACTTCCAAGGGAGACCGTACCGGTGCTCCAGCCGCTTCACATCTGCCTCATCCAACTCACTGTGATTCAGAGCTGGCGGCACCAACGATGTCCTCGAGGCCCGCCCACTCCCCTTCTCCTCAGCATCCAGACGTCGGTCTGCCATGGAGGGAGTAAGAGAGCTAGAGGAAGATGATTCTATTGACTCCGGAGGAAGAGGAAGCTGTGAAATCGTTACTGTAATAATCTTCACCTACTCCGCGAAGGCCGCCGCAATTCTCTGCTCCTCCGAGTTACCCTCATGGCGCATGAGAAAACCCCAAAGGCAGAAGCGATGGAGAGCAAAACCCTAAGCCACGGGAGTATAGAACACATACAGCGCACAATGCTTATAACCCCTAGTAGGAGGCGGCACGACGTTCTGATCTCCGAGAACAGGGGCCTCCTCGCCTTAAATCCATAAGGATTATCATCATTACAGACACACTTCCAGGATAGCCGCTTCACGTGGGCCCTATTAAAGTTATATCTCCACCCACCTGAGCCACAAAAGTCCAGCCCAAATAGCTACTCGACCGAGCCTAATTTGGCTCGGGAATAGGAGGGGGACAAGTGGAGAGGGGGATTTCCACAGCCCATATACGAGCGGCCCAACAAGGTCCTACCAGATAGAACGAGGCCCAGCTCCCTCAAGTGACAACCCTACCGGGCAAGCCTAATAAAGTCACTCAGAACCAAGCACTTCCTAGGCGGCCTCTAGGCTTAGAAGCCAGAAAGCACACACGACTCAATTACTGTGCACACTCATCTAGACATGACCACATGCACAACTAAAACGTCGTGCACATGACACAACACAACACTGACCTCGGGTAAACCCACAAGGAGGCTGACCTGGAAAGGTCACGACACTCGAGAAACATGAGAGTCACGCGAAAGTCACGTGTCACATGACTGGAGTACCCCTCACTAGAAGAATAGCCAGCTACATCCACTGACGTCTTATGCTGCGCCTGCTAGCATCTCATCTGCCTGTCGCCAAAAAAGCACGACTGAGACCAAGACACTGTCAGAACCAGAATAGAACTACAGTCATGAGTGACTAGATAGGGTAACGCTCGTCGGCGCCAGTCCAAGCCCCTGACCACGTGTGCACACACTGGCTCGTGCCTAAAGTCAGGCCTCTAGCTAGTATTCCCCCGCCGGCGGATGCTGTCGTAAAAATAGGGGCCCATGGAACTAGCTTAAAAATCGTAAACTAGGAACAATCCTGTCGTAAAGGCCGACACGTCGTAACGTGCCGTAAGGCTACGACTAGTGGAGGATCACAAGACACAGACTCTTAAATGCGAGTGCTGGAGTACAGACAGGTAAAGAAACACTATCGCACGTACTACGAAGCACTAGTGACAGTGCAAGAAACTACCGACAGACTTAGGACAAGGTAACTAGACCTGAAACTACAACGATCCTTGAGTCTCACGACTCAGAGTCAAGATCGTCGTGCAAAGTGGAATAAGCCGCCAATCGGTCTAATCCTAAGCCAGAGAAAATGACTCACCATAGGAAATGACTCATGAAAGCTTGAGGGGAAACCGAGAACCCTCAGCACACCTGGACACATAGAACGAGGTAGGACGATACCTCACTACATCCAGAACCATGTCTCAAACTAGACAGAACCGTCAAGACACGCACAAGGTCTTACGTCAACCATTGGATCTAACCAGGTTGACCAGAACCAGACAATCACATAAAAAGTAGTACAGAAAACTTCCACGACAAGAACACTCCTGGCCACCTTATATCATGGTCATAGCCCTCATAGGACATCAAGAGACATCCTCGGGACAATGGGCAAACCATAAGGTCAAGCCAAGATATACGGAAAATGGAATAACAGGATACAACACTCTGGGCATAAGCAGTCAAAGAAGAACTGCTACGCAACCAGAGACCAAGACACTAGTAGGCCTAGATTGGGTTGGGTTGTTAGGAAAACTATCGCAGCCAAGGAATAGACCGCACGCAGTCGACCTTGAACCAACCTATCTAGCGAACCACCGACATGCAAACACCGCCCTAGGACACGTACCTAAGACAGACAGACACGAGACAGGCCATCACGACCAATGGACGAGACGACAGAAAAGACTCATTGGGCGGTCAGAAGAAGGCCACTCGGTGAAATGAATGGTCCAGATGGAAGCCGTTCAAAGAGGGATGAATGGTCTAAAAGGGACCATTCAAGGGGGATGAACAGTTAGGACTGGGCCGCCTAAAGGCTAGAGCGGTTAAGGACTAGCCGCTCAAGCCAACCAACCTACTACAGTGTTGGTCAGAATGGTTTTGACCAAATCGCCTATCTGAACCGACACAAAACTGTTGACTAAAGGTCAACTGGGATAAGCGGTCAGAGCCTGGCCGCTCAACCCGACGGGAAGGATGAACGCCTGATGACCAGCCACTCACGGAGGATGGGTGGACCACTCCTGGCCGCTCATGCCTCAAAGCGGTCTATTGACTGACCACTCAACCTAAGACCGAGACATGACAAACAGTCCGAAACTAGCCGCCCATGCACCTTAAGTAGTTGCCGTTGAACCGCGAAGGCGTTACGGCGAGCAAACCAAGGGGTTTGTTTGATCGTGACCTTTCCACGCCCCGCTCATGCCGAAATGAATGGGATACAGCCACAATCACCCTAGCAATCACATAGACTCCGATCGGAGTCAAAATAATGCACGAATCGTAAGAAACAGGCGATTCTAATGAAATCACTCAAATGGGGTTAACAAGGTTCTCGGCTTCCTACCGGCCCCGATAGACCACCATTCGACATGAAATTAGTATCAATGGAACGTAGACGTTCCAGGGAGTCGAACGGTACTAACCGTTCCGAAAATCGTCACCATTTTTCGGTGAAGCCTGTGAACTCCCAAAAATCACAAGCCTAAACTCACTCGTTCTCGCACCGTCGAGCGTGAAACCCCTAGAAAAGGTACAGGAAGTGATGAGAATCGAGTCCATGCATCCACATTTTATTTTTACCTTTATGTACTTTTATTTTTATTTATGTCATTGCATAAATAGGTGTGCAATTATAGGGCTTTAGTAGCCAAAGGGTCATTCTTTAGAAGTCTTTGGGTTTATTTGTAAAAAGTCCATTGGGGGTCGACAGTGTCGGACAGCAGCGTGGCCACAGGAGGGCTTTAGCTGGGTATGATTTTGGTAATAACGGCTCTTCATCAGTTCTGATTTTGTAAGAGTCTTCTGAGTCTTCATTTTCATCTTGATCTTTTCCTTGGTCTCTTTTGACTATGTTCATATTTTGCATGTCAACAGTCTCGCGCCCGGGACGCATTAGCTAGACACTTGTGACGCGGTATAAGACGTCAGTGGATGCATCCGGTCGTTCTTCTGGTGGGAGGTGCTCCTGTCTGCCGGCAGGTGTGGACTTGAGTTTTGTCGGACCGAGGTTCAGTAGTACGGTACTGGTAGATTAGACGGTTTCCTGTTTATTTATTTTAGCTTGTGGGTTCCACCGTACTCCTGTTAGCTAGAGTAGCTTTACTGCTTTGTAGGGGTAGTTTTACTACTGTGGCACCGGATTTTTCCGTGCGAAGTAGGGTTCGAGGGATCCCTACTGAGCCTTCATTTTGGAGGCTCATCCCCTACGTGTTTTCACCGTGTTTCAGGCAAGGCCGGTACTTCGAGTGGTGCGGCAGGCGTCCAGCGTGGTTCCAGTAGTCGAGGTTAGTACCAGTTGCCAGAGCCGGGATATGCCCCGTGTACTTGTACTTTTCCTTGTACCTGTACTTTTCTTTCAGTTGATTGCACTATATTTTAGACATGAGATGTATTGGACCTTATAGTAATTTATTTATTTAATTTTTGTATTATTATTTTATTATATATTGTGCTATCCCTGCAGTTACTTCAGCTTCTTATCCACCCTCACACCATCCTTTCTTCCCTTCCGAGTCTGCGGGCTCGTGGGAGGCGAGCCGAGATTCGAGCCGCACCGATTCCTTTCTGGTACTCGGATCCTGGGTCGCTACAGGTGGTATCAGAGCGAGGTTGTGAAGGTGTATAAGAATCTGAAATGACCGCAGTGGTCCAAAAGGTCCATGAATGTCCTGTACAGTCGGCGACTGGCTTATGATCCGTGTGTTTTATTGAATTACGATTGTTTTGATGCCAGGTGTGTTATGGCACCACGGAGGAGGACTCATTCCCAGTAGGGGGAGTCGAGCTGTGGTCCAGAGGAGTAGAGCAGAGCCACGGTTCCAGAGGGTGTAACTGGAGGTGCGCGAGCTCCAGGGATGGATGATTTCTTTCGAGGCATGTTTGATTATGTCCTCCAGCAGTGACAGCAGGTAGACTAGCAGCAGAGAGGTGATGCTGGCGAGGGTTCATCTTCGCGAGGTGGTCCCGGTCAGGTGTTGAAGGAGTTCTTGCAGTTCCAGCCACCTTCTTTCGGTGGGCAGCCAGATCCAGAGGTGGCCTAAGAGTGGTTTGGTGATTTACAGAGGATCTTCAGTGCGATGGAGTGTGCTGAGGAGGATCAGGTGGTGCTGGCTATGCATCGCCTTCAGGGAGCGGCCCGTACTTGGTGGACGTCAAAGTGGGAGGCACGTTCCAATCTCGTCCCCTTCGACAGATCACATGGCAGGAGTTCATCGTAGCATTTGAGCGCGCCTTCTGTCCGTCTTTCATCAGGACGTAGACGCTGCGCGAGTTCATGGAGTTGACCCAGGGCGACATGTCAGTGATGCAGCACCGTGCCAGGTTCGTCGAGTTGGGCCGTTACGCGTCACACATCATGGCAGATGAGGAAGTGAAGATTGATCAGTTCGTCAATGGGTTGAGGGTTGAGCTGAGACACCATCTTCTTGCGTCAGGTTTGACCACCTTGGACGCGGCATGCAAGGCAGCATCGGCGTTAGAGAGAGATCTGCAGAAGGTCTGAGGGTAGGGCAGTGCTGGTCAGGTTCAGGTAGGTTGTGGTCAGCCGTCAGTGGTTCAGCAGGAGAGTACTGTCCAGCTTTCAGCAGGTGGTTCTGTGGCAATGCAGTCGGTTGCCCCCGTGCCGGAGTCTTCTTCCTTTGGCTCAAAGCTCAAGAAGTTACTTAGGGAAGCTGATTTTGGCAGGAGGCGTCAGGACCGTAAGGGGCGGATGCAGCAGGAGTCATCTGGCAGTGTTCAGCAGCTGGTATCCTTGCAGCGTTGGAGCTCGGTGAGTGGTTCTCGAGACGGGTGTCCCAGGTGCGGTGGTTCTCATCCAGGTAGGCCGTGTTCATCGCCCGTAATTTGCTTCAGGTGTGACCAGCCAGGGCACATGGCACGTGACTATCCGCAGAGACTGAGTCAGCCGTCTGGGTTTTAGCAGCAGCAATAGTTCCAGCCCCAGCAAGTGCCAGCACAGCCGTCGTAGTACCAGCGACAGGAGCAGTTTCCTCAGTTGTCCCGGTCAGCTACTGTAGGGAGGCAGAGATCCCAAGGCAGAGTGACCCACATGACCAGGGCAGAGGTTGAGGCGATGCAACTGGTGGAAGGTACTCTTTCGATTTTGGGTTGTACACCCGCTGCCCTCTCGTAGTCGTAGTTACCGCTTACTTAGTATTTGCTTTAACTGCCGCTGCATGTGAGTAGTCCCCAGCTCGCTATATTAATTTCACCGCTGCGAGAGAGAGCGAGATACCATTTCGAGACCCGACCCGGGCACGAGAGTGAGAGCCAACCACCCTTGACTCGCTGCCGGTTCCTCAACCGTGCAGGTCTGACGCTTCCCTCGCGTGGGATGTACCCGAGCTTGTTTAGAGTCCCAGTCGGTGTCGAGTCCCATGGGTCCGTCCCGCATCACTCTGCTTGAACAGAAACATGCACAGACCTTATATGCACGGACTATGTGTGCAGTTCCACGAGAACTTACACGGACCTTTTATGCACGGACTTATGCTTTGAACATAACTAAAACATGCATGGACTCATTTTATGGGCCTAGCATATAAACGTGCATGGACTATACATTAAGATGAACATTTAGATGAACATCTAACAAATAAACAGCATCAAAATACATACACCATCGCTTTAACTAAAGGCCATTAATGTTGACAATCATCAAAATTGGATTTACAACAATAAGGTCATACATAAATTAGTCAAGAATAAAATGGTCAAAGGACTGCCTGAAATTTCATTTAAACAAAACACCAAAGTTTGTGATGCAAGCGCCCAAGGGAAGTAAACTAGAAAGTCATTCAAAAATAGAATTGAAATCAGTCCTCTAGACCATTGGAACTATTACATATGGACTTGTTTGGTCCAACCAGGACTGCAAGCATTAGTGGAAATAGGATATGGCTACATTCTAGTTGATGACTTTTCTAGATACACATGGGTGTTCTTCTTATCTCATAAGAATGATGCATTCCAAGAATTTCAGGCATTCTTTAAGAAAATAAAGTAGGATGGTAAGTTTCAAATATGTACAATTCTGTCAGATCGCGATGGAGAATTTGAGAACTTTGAATTTGATACTTTTTGCAGCAACAAAGGAATAACACACAGGTTTTCATCCCCAAGGACACCCGAATAGAATGGTATTATGGAAAGAAGGAACCAGAGATTGATAGAGATGGCGAGAACAATACTAGTGGAGGGACAACTTCCAAGAAAATTTTGGGCGGAGGTGGTCAACACAGCATGCTACATTGTGAACTGTGCCATGGTAAGACCGTCTAGTGCAAAGATGCCATATGTGATCCTTAAAGGTAAAAGGTTATCTCTAGCTTATTTCAAAATTTTTGGGTCCAAGTGTTTCATTCACAATAACGACAAGAAAGATTTAGATAAGTTTGAGCCCAAGAGTGACTTAGGAATATTCTTGGGTTACTCCGATCGCTCGAGGGCTTATAGAGTCTTCAATGTCAAGGATCAAGTGGTAGAGGAATCTCCCCATATTATCTTTGATGAATCAAATTACACCTCTAATGATAACCACTTTTCCAGGAAAAATGATGATGGGAAATTCTTGGACTTCAAGGATGAACAAGGAGAACCACAAGAAGAAACAAGGTTTGGAGAAGACCAAGGTAACACAGGTGAACAGGGGGTCAATGCTGTAGCATCAAGTAACATTCCTGTAAATATTAGAACTCTTAAAGATCATCCATTAGACAACATAATTGGCAGGTTAAATGACCCTCGAAAAACTAGGTCTCATTCTGGGGCTGTGCAAGAACTAGATCAATTAGCACTTGTCTCACAAATTGAGCCTAAATCTGTAGAATAAACCTTAGAGGATGAACATTGGATAAATGCCATGCATGAAGAGTTGAACCAATTTGAGAGAAATAAATTGTGGCGTCTGGTGCTTAGACCCGCCTTACACACCATCATTGGCACTAAATGGGTATTTACGAACAAACTAAGTGAGGAAGGAAAAATTGTTAGGAATAAGGCAAGATTGGTAGACAAGGGGTACAATCAAGAATTTGGGATTGACTTCAGGAGTCATATCCCCCTGTGGCCATATTAGAAGCAATTAGGATTTTGCTCGCATTGCCTCATCTCATGGAATAAAATTACAACAAATGAATGTAAAGAGTGCATTTTTGAATGGTGTCATAAAGGAGGAGGTTTATGTGGAGCAACCTCCTGGTTTTGAGAGCAATGAGGTTCCTAACCATGTCTTCAAACTTAATAAAGTATTGTATGGCTTGAAGCAGGCCCCACTTGCCTGGTATGACAGGTTGAGTTCCTTCCTGGCTGAAAAAGGCTGCTCCAGAGGTAAGGTAGATCAGACACTTTTTTCCAAGACCCGAGGTAATGACATATTCATTGTTCAAATTTATGTAGATGACATAGTGTTTGGATCTACTGAACCTCAAATGTGCATAGATTTTGCCAAACTAATGACCGAGGAGTTTGAGATGAGCTTGATGGGGGACTTACAATTCTTTCTTGGATTGCAGGACCCCATGACAATCCTTTTTCCCTTTAGGGGCTTTACCACCCTTGGGAGGCCTCGCGGGTTCCAAGTGGTATCAGGTATATTCGGTAGTCCTATCGGCTATGTCTGGTATCCGAGATCCGGGTCGTCACACACGCGATCTCCAGTGATGATATTTCCGTGGATCCCACCAAGGTCAAGGTAGTAATGCAGTGGCCGAGATCGAGGTCCGTGATGGAGATCCGGAGTTTCTTGGGGCTTGCCGACTATTATTGGAGATTTATTCAGAATTTTTCTCGCATTGCATCCCCGATGACCAACTTACGCAGAAGGATGTACCTTTCGTCTGGACTGATGAGTGTGAGTGGAGCTTCATGGAGTTGAAGAGATTGCTCACCTCAGCTCCAGTGTTGGTTTTATCTTCTGGATCGGGAGGTTTCGTGGTGTGTACAGATGCTTCCAGGGTCGGATTGGGTGCTATGTTGATGCAGCATGGTAGAGTTGTGGCGTATGCTTCACGACAATTGAAGCCACATGAGGAGAACTACCCCACCCATGACCTTGAGTTAGCAGCTGTGATCATTGCGTTGAAGATCTGGAGGCATTATCTGTATGGTGAGAAGTTCGAGATGTTCACTGACCATCAGAGTTTGAGGTATGTGTTCACGCAGAAGGACCTTAACCTCAAGCTGAGGCTATGGATGGAGTACATGAAGAATTATGACTTCACCCTGCCTTATCAGCCAGACAGGATGAATGTCGTTGCCAATGCTTTGAGCAGGAAGGTTGTGGTCAGTGCTATGATGTTGAGGAAGTGGAGACTCTGGGAACAAGTGCCCAAAGTGACATTCAGGCTCAAGGTTCCCCGAGAGCCAGGGTCAGCGGTGCTTGCGAGTTTGACTGTCACACCAGCCATCTGTCGGCAAGTGACAGAGGCTCAACATGCAGACCCTGAGTTGCCCCAGATTTTGGCTATGGACGATGCGGAGCTCAGTGAGGACGATGCTGTGAGGTTCCGAGGTAGGCTATACGTCCCAACCGAGGAGTAGGTGAGACGTGTGGTGTTACTAGAGGCTCATGGGAGTAGGTATACTGTACACCCGAGTGCAATGAAGATCTATCGGAACTTGGGGAGACAGTTCTGGTCGTCTGGCATGAAGAGAGATGTGGCCGAGTTCGTGGCAGGTGCCTGACCTGTCAGTAGGTGAAGGCGGAACACCAGCGACTAGGTGGTACGCTTCAGCCATTGGAGATTTCGGCGTGGAAATGGGACCACGTGACCACTGATTTTGTGGTGGGATTGTCGAGGACTCCGAGTGGGCATGATGGCATTTGGTTACTTGTGGACAGGCTGACAAAGATGACTCGGCTGTTACCGATCAGAGTCAGCTGGAGTGTGCCCAAGCTGGCACGTTTGTATGTGGAACGGATCGTACCATTACATGGGATTTCCATTTCCATCGTATCGGATCGAGATCCATGTTTCACATCAGGTTTCTAGAGGAGTTTCCAGAGAGCTCTAGGCACTGAGTTAGCATTTTGCTCAGCCTATCATCCTCAGTCAGACGGTTAGTCAGAGAGGACCATCCAGACACTAGAGGACATGTTGAGATCATGTTGTCTAGAGTGGCAAGGGAGTTGGTTTCACCACCTACCATTGGTGGAGTTTGCCTATAACAACAGCTATCATTCGAGCATTGGGATGGCTCCCTATGAAGCGTTGTATGTGTGACCGTGTCAGACTCCACTCGATTGGTTTGAGGTCGGTGAGCATGTTTTGACGGGGCTAGAGTTGGTGCATCAGTGTGTGATTGTTGTGCACTTGGTTTGTCAGAACATGTTGGCAGCCCAGAGTCGGCAGAAGAGCTATGCTGATTGGAGGAGGTAGCCTCTTAGTTTCACCGTTGGCGATCGCGTGTTTTTGAGAGTTTCTCCGATGAAGGGGGCGATGCACTTTGGACGGCGTGAGAAGTTGAGTCCCCGCTATGTTGGTCATTTTCCCATCGTGGAGCGCATTGGCGAGGTAACTTATCGGTTACAGTTACCCCCAGAGTTAGCATCGGTGCATGACGTGTTCCCCGTCTCGATGTTGTGGAAGTATATGCCCGATGACTGTCATGTGTTAGAGGATTCCGTTTGGCCAGAGGTGACTCCCGATCTTTCTCTCTCGGAGTTCCCCATCCATATTAAGGATAGGCGAGAGCAGTGCCTACGGAACAAGATTATTCCCATGGTTAAGGTAGTGTGGTAGCGACACTCTGGTGATGAAGCTTTTTGGGAGCGAGAGGACGAGATGCATCAGTAGTTCCCATACCTGTTCGAGTGAGTTCCCTTTTCTTTACTCCCTGAGTTTACTTGAAATTTCGAGGATGAAATTTGTTTAAGGGGGGAGGGCTGTAATATCTCGGATCCTTCATCTCGGGTCCCAACCCTCATTACCTTGTTCCTATTGTCTTTGACAATCTATGTCAAGACACCTCCCCACCTCCTTTAGTGATTCGGTGGCATCCTTTACCCCTTTTTTACTCTCGTGGACTAGTCCACGCCTTCATCCGGTGGCCTCCGCCACCGTATTGATCTGGTGGCTTAGCCACCATTAGACACGGTGGCTCCTCCACCTCCTTAATATGGTGGCTCCTTCACCACCTTCATCCGGAGCCCTTCCAAACTACTTAGCCTGGTGGCATCACCACTTACTTGATCTGGTGGCCTCATACCTCTCATGTTCTGGTTGCTCAGCCACGCTCCCGCTGCTTGATCCGGTGGCTTGCCACCCCCCGCCATCCGGTGGCTCAGCCACACCCCAGCCTTTTGATCCGGTGGCCTGCCCCTCCCTTGCGATCTGGTGGGTCGCCTGTCGCTTGATCCGGTGGCTTGTCATCACGTGCCATCCGGTGGCTCAGCCACGCTCCCGCCCCTGGATCCGGTGGCGAACCACTGCACCTGATAGGTTGGCATCCTTGCCCTTGTGATCCGATGGCCTAGCCACCTTACCCGCTTTGATCTGGTGGCCTGCCCCCTTTCCTGGCGATCCGGTGGCCCAGTCACCCCAGCCTTTTGATCCGGTGGCCTGCCCTTTCCTCTCCTGATCCGGTGGCCTTGCCACGCGCATGATCCGGTGGCTCTACCACCCTTCGCTCTTGATCCGGTGGAGCCATCCCTCTAGCCCTTCGTCTTGAGGGTGGGTGATGTGACACCACTATGGGGGTGGCAACCACAAGACCAATGCCCTTGGACCTATATTTGCAAGCAAGTAACGTACCCGACGATATCACTCAAGCGGGCTCACCCGCGTAATGCACACATGTGCCCGTGGGCAACCTGATGATGGTGGAGAGGGTCTGAGTAGGGACCTTGAAGTTCCGAGGGATTTGACGAGCTTGAGGTTGAACCCCTAAGGGCCCGGGATGCCCAATTTCACGGGCGGCCAGCACGCCAAGGGCGTGGGTTGAAGGGTCTCTCTCACAACTCGCCCGCGGTGATCACACACATCAATTGTAATTGTGGGCCGAGCTCTCACTCTCCGTCTGACGCAGCAAAGTGATAATACTAAGCTAAGCAAGGAATTCCAACCAGTAAAAGGAGGACCGAGGCTCACCTAGTCGGCATGAAGACACCGACTCCGACCGGAGACGGGGGCGAGCGTGGAGGCAAGGGTATGCACCCGCATGCCGCGCCGATGAAGCTTCAAACCTGTGAATTAATGGATTACATGAACTACACCCCGTGCAAGGGGGGGGATCTCGTGGAGGGGGTTAATTAGTACAGACAAAACTACCTCTACATAGGGAGGGGCCCTCAGCCGGCCAAGCGAGGGGAGGGGATGGGCTAAAATATCGAAGCGTCGGACTCCTTGTCGGTGCTGCCCGGTTCTGGAATCGCAGGATAGATGGATGAAGAATTCACTGCCACAGCTGCTCCCAGACTCCAAATTGACTGAAACCAGAGCCAAAATACTCCTATCTGGCTTGGGAGGACACCTGAATTTTTTGGAACAGCCTCGATTCAGCAGCTGACTGGTGCAGGTCGTGGAACAGGGATGGACAGCACTGCTGCTATCTGCTCCCAGAATGTTGTGGCTGGAAGATGGAGGCGCCACGGACTGTCCCAAACTCGGATTGAGGCGGGGCTGGCACCAAAACGACCGTGGATGAGTCTTCTTTCAGGTGAGACCAACGTCAGCCTCTGAAGATGTCGGTGACAATCGTGCTGGCCAGAAAGGTGGAGGTGGGTCCGTTCAGGAACAGAGGGACCAACCTGGCGCGACTTCGGGAGAAAATTCACAACTTCTGATGCTAGGGTCCAAATCTCGTTCTGCTTCTTTTGGATGATGGAGGACTGGTAGGAGTTGCTCCCAGCCAAGTGGCACATCCAGATCTTCCAAGGGGTAGTCGTGGTGGACGATTTGCTAGGGCTCAGATTCTCTTCCTGGGAGCTCTTGCGCAGTCGGGGAAGAATCACCTTCGCGGACAGCTCCGAGCTCGGATGAAGACGAAACCACCGCCCTTGAAAAGCCCTCTGGAAGACCTTTCCAGTGGTATATGATTTGTCACCAGAAAAGTTGGGGAAGGGATGGAGAAGCTGCGATCTTCAGGGCCCTTTCTATCTGCCTGTGACCTACTACCAGAGCTGCACCCTTGTGTTGGCTAAGGAAGCAAGGTGGAAGGGCTGCAATGCAAGGGGTTGATGGGAAATGGCTTGGGAGAGGGGAGGACGTGGTTAGGCTCCTTGGAGGGGTTGTGGAGGGATTTTTCCAGAGGGAAAAGGTTTGAATTTGGCCTAGGGAGGGGTGGATTCCACCTAGGGAAGAGGGGGATTAGCTTGGGGAAGGCACTACCATCAGCAACGGAACATTGGCGGTGAACGGTAATGGCAATCTGGCCAGTTCCATCAACGTTGCTGGCGGTAACGCCACGCTTGACGTAAGTGGATTGAACGGCTCATCGTTGATCATAGCTGCTGGCAAGATGTTAAGTGGCATCGGCTTGGTAAATGGCAGCATCGCCATGAGTTCTGCTTCGGCGCTTTCTCCCGGCAATAATGGTATTGGAACGTTGACGGTTTTGGATAACCTTACATTGAACAATGGTTCGTCCAATTTGTTCGAGTTGAGCGCATCAGCGGCTGGTGCGAATGACCAAGTGTTGGTGGGCGGAGCGTTGAGCTGTAATAACAGTGTTATTTATATTAACGCTACCGGCGGGGCAGCTAACATGGATACTTCCGATTATGTGTTGTTCTATGCCACCAATGGAATCAGCGGCGACTGTGCTGCGACGCCAGTATTTTTGGGAACTCCGCCGGCGAACGCGTCCCATTACACCGTATTTTCCAGCGGCAACACAGTGGTGTTGCATTACAGCGTCCATACACCGCCAACGTCTGTCATTACAGCTTCGCCGGCCTCGTTATCTTGGGGGCAAAGCACATTCGTCAGTGTGACCACTGCCGATGGTGACGGCACAGTGACGGGTGTCACGTTGGACGCCAGCGCTGTCGGTAGCGGTTCGTCGGTGACAATGGTATTGGATGGCTCGACATTGAATGTGTGGACAAACACTATTACTGTGAATGTCAACGCGGGTATTGGCAGCAGGACGTTGACGGCCACGGTTACTGACAATAATGGAGTGTCCGGCTCCTCCAGTATTTCGCTTGTAATCACAAACCCGGCTCTTGCCATCCAAAATCCTATTCTTCCAAGCAGCCAGGCCGACCCGTTTATCGGTTACTTTGCAGGAAAGTATTGGATTTACCCAACTTCGGAAGATACCAAATCTTTTCACGCATTCTCGTCAACCAATCTTGTTGACTGGGTTGATCAAGGTGAGGTTTTCAACCTGTCTGAGACGAGTTGGGCTACCAATGGCTATGGTTGGGCGCCGTGCGTAGTTTACTTCAATGGCAATTATTATTACTATTATGCCGTTGGTGGGGCGGCGGGTTGGCAATACAGCCAAATTGGCGTGGCGGTCGGCGCTTCTCCCGTTGGACCGTTTACTGATATCGGTTCGCCTTTGGTATCCAGCCAGACTAATTCTCCCCATGTGGAAGCCATTGATCCGATGGTATTTATTGACACCGATGGAAAGGCTTA